>OZ024752.1:43144727-43192227 GCA_964016885.1 Eledone cirrhosa | reverse complement strand
TTAGAGACCCACAAGTTACAATCTTAGACCCCACAAGTTACAATCTTAGACCCCCACAAGTTACAATCTTAGACCCCACAACTTACAATCTTAGACCCCACAACTTACAATCTTAGACCCCCACAACTTACAATCTTAGACCCCACAACTTACAATCTTAGACCCCCACAAGTTACAATCTTAGACCCCACAAGTTACAATCTTAGACCCCCACAAGTTACAATCTTAGACCCCACAACTTACAATCTTTTACTGAAATTCAAATAGAATAGAAATATAACACACACACACAACATGTTTGTGTGTATTTATGTCATGAGAGAGAGAGAGAGAGAGAGAGAGGTCCATTTCACTACTGAAATAACATCCATATCAATTACCATCAATAACAACAATATGTCGATAGACAGACAGACAGACAGAGAGATATAGGTAGGTCATTCACATCAAAGCCATCAACAACAGAAGTATCAATAGCATCAGCCCTTACGGTGATCCAGTTCTCATCAACGAAGCGGAACAACGAGGTTTCACATCAGTGAGCACCCATATACATGTGTGTGCGTGTGCGTGCGTGTGTGTGTGTGTGTGTGTGAGACTACGTTTGTACCGTGGCCTACTTTTGGTTTAAATAATTTTAGGTAATCCATTTCAAGTGGGGGCTCTACGTTGGAGAGAGAGAGAGAGGGAGTCACAGAAAGAGAGAGAGAGGGGCAGTAATAGCAATGGTGATGTAAAATAATTCGACTTACTTTCTTCCTACAAACAAAACTAACTCAACGTCGTAAGATCGATTAAGATCGTGCAAATAAACAACGAATAGGCTATGTAGCCGGTAAACCCTAAAAAAGGACGCAGCCCACATCGCTACAGCGTTTCACCAGCCCCGTCCTTCCCCCTCTGTGTGGGTTTGCACTCCTTCTGTTGTCTCCATCTGTTCATGTATTTACGTGTATAATAAATAATAAACAACTGGAAAAAGGGGGGGAAATTTACTTGCTATTTCTAGCAGACAGGCTATAGGAATATAAAGCTAAATTGTGGAAAATTATATTTGAAGTTAGATTTTAAAATATTTAACAATGAAATGACACAAAAAAAACAAAAAAACCCTCTAATGTTTGAAAGAATTCACCAGCAGTCCTACTATATACCTTAATAATCCCTTTACATACTGGTTTTGTGCCCAAGGGTTAAATATAAGAGGTTTTAAGGAGAGCAGACTCAATAAGATAACAAGTTGGTGATCAAGAGTACTAAATAAACATAGGGTGTATATTTTTACAAACATACAACGAGAGAGAGAGAGAGAGTGGGGTGGGGTGGGGGTTGGCTTCAACACAGAGAGTGAGGGGGGGGGGGTTGCTTCAACACAGAGAGTGGTGACGATGTGAGTTCATTGTCTCTGCTAGGTAGACCAAAACCTCCATAGACAAAAAGCCGTTGAGACTGCGAAACCAAAACTTTTTGTTTAATGTGGAGAAGAGAGGGAGAGCGAGAAAGAGACTGTGTGTGTGGTGGGGTAAGAAACCCTCCACTATACTTCGTCAAATCTCTCTATTATATATATATACATACATACATCACACACACAGATTATAAACAAACGTATCTCAAGCGATCGACTGATGAGATGGAACTGTGTATTCGTTCATTTTCCTGGTTTTGCCCATATCACACACACAAATATATATATATATATACACACACAAATATATATACACATACTCAAATATATATACACACACACAAATATATATACAGACAAATATATATATATACACACGCACACAAATATATATACACACACTCAAATATATATACACACACTCAAATATATATACACACACACAAATATATATACACACACAAATATATACACACACACACACAAATATATATATATACACACACAAATATATATATATATACACACACAAATATATACACACACTCAAATATATATACACACAAATATATATACACACACAAATATATATACACGCACACAAATATATATACACACTCAAATATATATATATACACACACAAATATATATACACACACTCAAATATATATACACACACACACAAACTATATCAATGTTTACCCTTTACTGTTTTTTTTTAAAAAACAAATGTGAGTGATTTAGTAATATAACTCTGTTATTAAGTTGTTTAACATAACAAAGGTCCTTAAATAACATTATAATGGACGGTTTTCAAATAAATAAACATTTTAAAACAAAGAACTGAGTGTCAGTACGAGAGGGGGTTTCAAAAGGTTTGGAATCAAAAGGGTTAAATATAGGTTTATATTAAATTATTTAATTAGTATTGTATTATTTCTAATGGAGCTTTTGTGTGTGAAATCTCAAATTGGAAATGTGGAGAGTGAAGACAATGTCAGTTAAAGGGACATAACACCATAACTAGTGAAAATATTGACAGATGCAAACCATTACATATATATATATATATACATATATATATATATATATATACGATATTAATAAATGGAAACTATATTTATAAAACCATATTTATTTCATTATACATATTTCAGGGATACCAAATTAAATTATGGTATGCCTTCATCAGACAAAATACAATATATAACAGTTTTGCATTTTAATAGGGTACGTCAAAGCTTATTTGTAAAACTGTTATATATTGTATTTTGTCTGATGAAGGCATACCATAATTTAATTTGGTATCCCTGAAATATGTGTAATGAAATAAATATGGTTTTATAAATATAGTTTCCATTTATTAATATCGTATATCTACTCCAAATACTTGTCGAGTGCTTTATATCAGTTATAAAAATATTTACTTGTTGTATCCCAACAATTTTAAATAGAACTTTTGCATATATATATATATATATACATACACACACACACACATAAATATATAAATATATATATACACACATACACACACATAAATATATATATATATATATAACGAAGGAAGTGTGGCAAGGAACCAGGTGGACCATAACGCACCAAAGTACTCAATACTTAAGGTAGTAGAGTGGGTAATAGGAACGAGTAGGACCCCGACGGCTGAGCTCAAGCCGTTTCGACGGCTAATTCTGGAGTCCTACTCGTTCCTATTACCCACTCTACTACTCTAAGTATTGAGTACTTTGGTGGGTTATACACACACACATAAATATATATATATATAACCAAAGATTAATATAGTTCATTGATTACTCAATGAATATAGTTTTACAATAGATTAAAAGCACTCTACAATGAAGTTTTCTGGAGTTATTAATATTATTCAAAATAATTGTTTCTATTTTAGGCACAAGGCCAGCATTTAACCAGTACATTACTGGTACTTTATTTTATCGACCCCGTAAGGATGAAAGGGAAAGTTAACCTCGGCGGGATTTGAACTCAGATCATAAGGGGACGTAACTCTATGCTTCGAAATATATATAATAAAACATATTTTGATTATGTGAATGTCTTCATTTATTAATATTCTGAATAATATATATATATATATATATATATATATATATATATATATATATATATATATATATACATACACACACACACATATACATATATATATCATCATCATTTAACGTTCATTTTCCATGCTTGCATGGGTTAGATGGGTTGTCACGTTATAAGAAAAGTCAGGTCCGGAGGCCACGCCATGCTCATAAGGGTCTGTATTTTGGCTTGGTTTCTACAGCTGGTTGGCGTTAGTGTGGATTAACAGGGTGGACAGGGTGGTGCTTTTTGTTGTGTCACCAGCACGACCACCTTACATGATGAACTGGGCGCTTCTTGTTGTGTCACCAGCACGACCACTTTTCAGGGTGGACAGGGTGCTTTTGTTGTGGCAGTGGCTCAGCATACAGGGTAGACTTACATAGTGTTTTTTTTGTTTTTTTTGTCGTAGTAACGGCATTGTGGGAGATAAGGTGTAGAGTGTGTCCAGCTTTCATGCTTGAATGCATGGGTTGGACAGGTAAGATTTATCGTGGGCGAGGGTTTGGAGAGGCGACAGGTAAGCAAGTTCGACATCGATGAGGTGTGTGTGGGATATTTAGCTAGTGAAGGCAGGGTGAAGAGAAGATTGGTGCAAAATATTGAGTCATCTACATGTTTGTTTCCTTTCATTTTGTGCACATGGGAAGGTAGGTGTTCTGCATTACATCACATCAGAGATATCGACCGTCATCTCCTTTGTGAGGTTCAAATGGGCAAGGTCAGCCTTTTATCACTTCATCCCAAGATTTACTAGGTCTTTCTCTACCATAGTTTCCCTCGATATTGAGTGCAGTACCCTGCATCTTTTTATACAGCTGCCATCCTCCATATGCATCACACGTCCAAACTATCGCAATCTTCTCTCCTCTGTAACTGACCTTTCACTGTAGCTGCCTAGTTTCTCTCTCAGCTCACTCATGCTTTCTTGTTCATGCACACTACTATTGCACATCCATCGGAGCATGCAGGCTTCATTTCTTTCCAATCTCCATAGGTCCTCTGCACATATTGCCCAGATCTTAGCTCCATGCACCATTGCTGTTTGTATACAAGATCCATACAGTTTGCCTTTCGTTTTAAAGGGAAAACTTTTTGTAGTTAGCAGCAACAGTAATAGTAGATCCTTGAACTTTTTCTATCATATTCTCAATCTGGCTACCATATTTTTCAGAACACCCACCTCCACCGCTAATTTAAATGTCTATGGAGCCCTCTGGATATTTAAAGGAGTTAGTATCCTGTGAGCTCTTGCTACTTACTGCTCCCGTGTATTAATTATACACAAAACCTATGTTCTTTGCTAGCCTGCCTGAGATCTTGCTACATCTCTTGTGTACCCATAGTTTGGGACACAGGATGGAATTTCTGCCTACTCCTTTCCTGTACACCGAGCAAGACCATTTCTCTGAGGGAATCTTTTCCTTTCTACATACTTCCACATCTGGAATTTCATACATATATATCTACATACGCATATATCCAAACCATTCTCACTCTTTTTGGAGGAACCCCTCCCTGGTTGACCTGTACTGCTTCCTATCTCTGTCCATACTGGGCCATGTGCGACTGCCCCAGTGAGACATGGAAAATGTTGATATGGCACCCCTACTATATACCTGATGCACCTTTTCTACCCATCCTGTACATGCATGAAAAACTGGACATCTGCAACACTATACTGCCTAGTACAACTAATTCTCTTCAAGGCCATCTCCACAACATGTCATTTGTTCACCCATAGTGCTGGTGCCATGACAAAAAGCCCCCCAGTCCATTTTCAATGGTGATGTAACAAAAAGCATCCAGTCAACCCTGTAAGCTGGTGGTACTGGTGCCACAACCAAAAGCACACATTTCAACCTATAAAGTGGTAGCAGTGGTGTCATAGATAAAAGCTTCCAGTACATATCCAGCCATAGAAAACAAAGACAAAACCAAATTGTACGAGCAAGGCATGGTCACCTGGCTTGTCTAACTCCTAAAGTGACAGCCTGTTTAACCTATATAAGCATGACAAATAGACGTTAAATGATGACACTGGTATTATTTCAATTGTTTGTAGAATAGGGGAGAAAGAAATAGAGTGTGTGTAAGCCTTATATTATTTCAAAGAACCTTTAGAAAATCACACCCAATGACAGATGTTGGTGATAGTCACGACAGTGGTGATAACAATGGTAGAGATGGTGGTGATGATAATGATAATGGTAGAGATGGTGGTGATGATGATGATAATGGTAGAGATGGTGGTGATGATAATGATGACAATGATAGTGGGGATAGTGACAATGATACAGGTGATGATGACAACGACAGAGGTAATGATGACGACGACAGAGGTAATGATGATGACAATGATAGTGGCAATGATGACAATGATAGTAGTGATAATTGTTTCTACTTTTGGCACAAGGCCAGCAATTACCCAGTGCATTACTGGTACTTTTAGTGATAATGAGAGTAAATGTTTGTTATCTCATGAGAAGAAATGAAGAAACAAATGAGAGAAGCAAGGGTGGGGCGAGAGGTCAAAACTAAAAGACAAACAAAAAAAAACCCCATCAATAAAATAAATATTTACAATATGTCAATACCAGGGCAGAAATATATTTCAATAGTAACGAGATATACAAAAAAATATATCTATATATCTAATATATATTTGTGAAAGTGTGTATGCATGTATGTTCCCCCCCCCCCCCCACTTTAAACTCCATTACTTATTTGTTTTCTATTGTCATCTATCTCTCCTCTTTCTCATTGACTTCAGACACTCAGCTGTTTTCATAATGAATGCTCTCTCTCTCTCTCTTTATAATTATGTATTTATCTTTCCATTTTTACGTTCTCCACCCCCTCCTACCCTCACTTTCCCTTAATACTTTGGGGCATTTTCTTAAGTTGTCATTTAAACAGGACCTCTGAGACTCTCAGACCGATGTCATTGAAGTTGCTGATGTTCAGTTTTAAACTGTTGCAAGTCGACTCCCGCAATGAAAGATATGTGCAGGGCAAGAATTCCAGAGATGTGACATTCTGGGGCAGAAGGAAGGAATGTGCATAGGGATTAGTGCAAGCTCAGGAGGATTGGACACAATATGGATGGTGATGAGCGGAAGTGAAGCAAGAATGTCTGAATGAAGATGGTATGAGGCAAGCCAGCTCCAATAAGATGCTATTGTAGTAGCAGTAGAAATGTGAGCCAGAGGCTAGGGGGTATGTCTGTCAGTGATATTTTGTCAATCAGACAAGCGGCCTTTTTTCTAAATGTGGTCTATGATGCATATATGTGGGAGCACATTGAGTTTTATCTGAACATTGTAGAAGGTCAGAAGTTGTTAGGGGCTGAAGTATATTCTAACACCAAAGAGAAGGGCCAGATGCAGTTCTAGCTAAGCTGAAGATGTGCCTCCACCATGAAAGACCCTTAGTGAGAATAAAGCCTAGAATTTGAGGCAAATGCAAAGAATTTCCAAATTGCATGCTGTTCATGTTTAAGAGTGAGGAGGCACAGTGGTGTTTTGTACAATCAACAAAGCACATAAATAATTACAATAAAAATGAATCAGATCTTTCACAGATTTTCTTTCAGTCATCTAACTAGTCTACAGTGGTACAGGGGCAACATCTTAGAGAGTTTCAGGGGTCATATTGATACTAGTACTTATATCAATCTATTACTTATTATCGATCTCTGCCAAACTACTATGTTATGAGTCAAAAGCAAAACACAGACAGTAAGAATTTTTCAGATATGCTGCAAGTATTATTATCAAAAAAATTGTTCACCGAGTCGAGTACTACTGCTAATATATATATATATATATATATATATATATATATATATAAAATCCTAATCGTCGCATTTTTCATGCTCAAACAAACATACACACATGGGTAGCCAGGTTCTACCAAAGGGTGGGTTTAAAAGAAAGGGTAAACAAAGACCGATGACAATTTAGCCAGGCCCTACCGAAGAGTGGGTTTAAAAGAAAGAGTAAACAAAACCTGATGACAATTTAGTCAGGCCCTACCGAAGGATGGGTTTAAAAGAAAGGGTAAACAAAACCTGATGACAATTTAGTCAGGTCCTACCGAAGGGTGAGTTTAAAAGACAGGGTAAACAAAACCTGATGACAATTTAGTCAGGCCCTACCGAAGGGTGAGTTTAAAAGAAAGGGTAAACAAAACCTGATGACAATTTAGTCAGGTCCTACCGAAGGTTGAGTTTAAAAGACAGGGTAAACAAAACCTGATGACAATTTAGTCAGGTCCTACCGAAGGGTGAGTTTAAAAGACAGGGTAAACAAAACCTGATGACAATTTAGCCAGGCCCTACTGAAGGATGGGTTTAAAAGAAAAGGTAAACAAAACCCGATGACAATTTAGCCAGGCCCTACTGAAGGATGGATTTAAAAGGAAGGGTAAACAAAACCTGATGACAATTTAGCCAGGCCCTACCGAAGGGTGGGTTTAAAAGGAAGGGTAAACAAAACCTGATGACAATTTAGCCAGGCCCTACTGAAGGATGGATTTAAAAGGAAGGGTAAACAAAACCTGATGACAATTTAGCCAGGCCCTACCGAAGGGTTGGTTTAAAAAGAAGGGTAAACAAAACCTGATGACAATTTAGCCAGGCCCTACTGAAGGTTTGGTTTAAAAAGAAGGGTAAACAAAACCTGATGACAATTTAGCCAGTCCCTGCCGAAGGGTTGGTTTAAAAGGAAGGGTAAACAAAACCTGATGACAATTTAGTCAGGCCCTACCGAAGGGTTGCTTTAAAAGAAAGGGTAAACAAAACCTGATGACAATTTAGCCAGGCCCTACCAAAGGGTTGTTTTAAAAAGAAGGGTAAACAAAACCTGATGACAATTTAGCCAGGCCCTACTGAAGGGTTGGTTTAAAAGGGTAAACAAAACCTGATGACAATTTAGCCAGGCCCTACTGAAGGTTTGGTTTAAAAAGAAGGGTAAACAAAACCTGATGACAATTTAGCCAGGCCCTGCCGAAGGGTTGGTTTAAAAGGAAGGGTAAACAAAACCTGATGACAATTTAGTCAGGCCCTACTGAAGGGTTGCTTTAAAAGAAAGGGTAAACAAAACCTGATGACAATTTAGCCAGGCCCTACCAAAGGGTTGTTTTAAAAAGAAGGGTAAACAAAACCTGATGACAATTTAGCCAGGCCCTACTGAAGGGTTGGTTTAAAAGGGTAAACAAAACCTGATGACAATTTAGCCAGGCCCTACTGAAGGTTTGGTTTAAAAAGAAGGGTAAACAAAACCTGATGACAATTTAGCCAGGCCCTGCCGAAGGGTTGGTTTAAAAGGAAGGGTA
Organism: Eledone cirrhosa; assembly: GCA_964016885.1. Taxonomy (NCBI): domain Eukaryota; kingdom Metazoa; phylum Mollusca; class Cephalopoda; order Octopoda; family Eledonidae; genus Eledone; species Eledone cirrhosa. Next base: position 43,183,369 of record OZ024752.1, on the reverse strand, counting down.
AACAAAACCTGATGACAATTTAGTCAGGCCCTACCGAAGGGTTGCTTTAAAAGAAAGGGTAAACAAAACCTGATGACAATTTAGTCAGGCCCTACCGAAGGGTTACTTTAAAAGAAAGGGTAAACAAAACCTGATGACAATTTAGTCAGGCCCTACCGAAGGGTGGGTTTAAAAGGAAGGGTAAACAAAACCTGATGACAATTTAGCCAGGCCCTACCAAAGGGTTGTTTTAAAAAGAAGGGTAAACAAAACCTGATGACAATTTAGCCAGGCCCTACTGAAGGGTTGGTTTAAAAGGGTAAACAAAACCTGATGACAATTTAGCCAGGCCCTACTGAAGGGTTGCTTTAAAAGAAAGGGTAAACAAAACCTGATGACAATTTAGTCAGGCCCTACCGAAGGGTTGTTTTAAAAGAAAGGGTAAACAAAACCTGATGACAATTTAGTCAGGCCCTACCGAAGGGTTGGTTTAAAAGAAAGGGTAAACAAAACCTGATGACAATTTAGTCAGGCCCTACCGAAGGGTGAGTTTAAAAGAAAGGGTAAAGAAAACCTGATGACAATTTAGTCAGGCCCTACCGAAGGGTGAGTTTAAAAGAAAGGGTAAACAAAACCTGATGACAATTTATCCAGGCCCTACTGAAGTGTGGTTTTAAAAGAAAGGGTAAACAAAACCTGATGACAATTTAGTCAGGCCCTACCGAAGGATGGGTTTAAAAGAAAGGGTAACAAAACCTGATGACAATTTAGCCAGGCCCTGCTGAAGGGTTGGTTTAAAAGAAAGGGTAAACAAAACCTGATGACAATTTATCCAGGCCCTACTGAAGGATGGATTTAAAAGAAAGGGTAAACAAAACCTGATGACAATTTAGTCAGGCCCTACCGAAGGGTGAGTTTAAAAGGAAGGGTAACAAAACCCGATGACAATTTAGTCAAGCCCTACCGAAGGGTGGGTTTAAAAGGAAGGGTAAAGAAAACCTGATGACAATTTAGTCAGGCCCTACCGAAGGGTTGGTTTAAAAGGAAGGGTAAACAAAACCTGATGACAATTTAGCCAGGCCCTACTGAAGGGTTGGTTTAAAAGGAAGGGTAAACAAAACCCGATGACAATTTAGTCAAGCCCTACCGAAGGGTGGGTTTAAAAGGAAGGGTAAAGAAAACCTGATGACAATTTAGTCAGGCCCTACCGAAGGGTGAGTTTAAAAGGAAGGGTAAACAAAACCTGATGACAATTTAGCCAGGCCCTACTGAAGGGTTGGTTTAAAAGGAAGGGTAAAGAAAACCTGATGACAATTTAAGTCAACAGAAATAACACCAATTAGAATTAGAGAAATCACGTTTTCTTCTTTTTTCTCTTCAGTATCGGTAGAGCGTCAGACACCATGCTTTGCAGCATAGAGTTATATCCCTTTACGTTCTGAGTTCAAATCCACCGAGGTTAACTTTACCGCCCATCCTTACGGGTTCTATAAAATAAAGCACCAGTAATGCACTGGGGTAATTGCTGGCCTTGTGCCATAAGTAGAAACATTATCAATATTGATTGGTAGAGCGTTGGACAAAATGCCTTGCGGTGTTTAGTTATGTTTTTTGTTTTTTTTATAACTTTCTGAGTAAATCTTCGCCGAGGCCAACTCTTCACCTTTCACTCTTCCGAGGTCGACACAAAGTACCAGTCATGAATTAGGGTCTATTTCATCGACAGCATCACAAACAACACCTACCCAGCAAATCGCTGGCATTGTCCCTATATTAAGAAACCAGTATTATTGTTCAATTTTTGCCGACATCGATAAAATAAGGAAGCAGCCAAGTACTGAGTCCAATTAATCGACTTTCCCTCCACCCAATCCACACCAAATTGCTGGCCTTGGGCGCTGCGGCCCTTTACTACGGGCTGAGTTCAAATCCCGTCGAGGTTAACCTTGCCTTTCATCCTTACGGGGGGGGGGGGGGTCGATAAAATAAAGTACCGGTAATACACTGGAGGGAGGGGAGAGCTAATTGCCGGTTGCCATGCTTTGAAGCATAGAGTTACCTCCCTGTATGATCTGATCCGAGTTCAAATCCCGCCGAGGTTAACTTTGCCTTTCATCCTTACGGGGGTCGATAGAATAAAGTACCAGTAATGCATTGGGATATAATTGCTCGCCTTGTGCCAAAAAGTAGAAACAATTATTATTATTATTATTATTATTATTATCATAATCATAAAGTTTCCTGGTTGAAACCACGAGAGAGAGAGAGAGAGATAAGAGAGAGAGAGGGACATGAATGTATGGGGTAGGTTTGTTACACAAATCTACCACGCCATGTTGAGATGATATATAGACGAGAAATCGAGATTGTTTCTTATTTTTCCCATAAACTAGACGAGGCACCATTACACATGTAGTCTATATATTGAGATAAGAGGCACCAACGAAGGGTGGCCTCTGCTGTAGCATGGCACGAACATGGTCGTGTTGATTTTTATCGAATGACCAAGTCTTTTAATTCCACAAACGAGTGATAGAGAGGGGAGCAGAGTAATAGTTACATATACAGAGGAGGAGGAGAGAGAGAGAGAGCGTAATAGTCTCATATAGAGAGGGGGATAGAGACAGCGTAATTGTCACATATAGAGAGGGGCTGACAAAGAGATAGCTACATATAGAGAGGGGGGGATAGAGAGAGAGTAATAGTCACACATAGAGAGGGGCTGACAAAGAGATGGTTACTTATAGAGAGGGGGGAAGAGAGAGTAATAGTCACATATAGAGAGGGGGAAAGAGAGAGTAATAGTCACACATGGAGAGCGAGAGAGAGAGAGAGTAATAGTCACACATAGAGAGGGGCTGACAAAGAGATAGCTACTTATAGAGAGGGGCTGACAAAGAGATAGCTACTTATAGAGAGGGGGATAGAGAGAGAGTAATAGTCACACAGAGAGGGGCTGAGAAAGTGATAGCTACATATAGAGAGGGGGATAAAGAGAAAGAGTAATAGTCACACATAGAGAGCGGCCGACAAAGTGATGGTTACATATAGAGAGGGGGATAGAGAGAGATAGAGAAAGAGTAAGTCACACATAGAGAGGGGCTGACAAAGAGATATATACATATAGAGAGGGGCTGACTAAGTGATAATTAGACAGAGACAGAGTCATAATTAAATATATGAGAGAGAGAGAGAGAGAGAGAGAGGGGGGGGGAGAGAAGAGAGAAATAGTTACATATATATAGAGATAGAGAGATAGTAACAGTTATATAAAATATATATAATTATATATATATATATATATATAGAGAGAGAGAGAGAGAGACATTAATATAAAGAGAGGGGGTGAGTTAGATAGAGTAACAGTTATATAGGGAACATGGCCGTGTTTCTCTGTATATATATTTGTATATATTTGTACTAAAGTTTGACAGCTGAGGCAGATATCCACTTCATTATTACATTAAAAAAAAAACAACCACCACCACCACCACCTATTCTATAATATATACACACACACACACACACACATATATATATATATATACATAATATACATTTATATATATATATATATATATATATATATATATACACACACACGTCATATTGACTGGGTGTTGAAATACAAGTTAATGTCCTTTCACTTTTAAATGGAAATTTAAATTCTAGAAATAAACACAGACACACACACACATATACATATATATATATATAGTGTATACACATATATATATATATATATGTATATATATATAGTGTATACACATATATATATATATGTATATATATATAGTGTATGATTTATTTCATATAGAAATGACTTCTACAAGACTAGACCTCTTTCGTTCGTTTGAAATCACCAGGAAAATCGTTTGCTGACCATTTCAAACTAATGGAATAGTTCTAGTTCTGTAGGAGTCAGTTCTATCCGAGATAAATCATATACCTTCTCTACTTAAATGTATTGTCTACTTTATTTAACTATGATCTTATGATCTGCTATCGCTTACAGTAGGCCATTCGTTATCTTTATATACACATACATATATATATATATATATATATATATATATATACATATATATCTATATATACACACACCTATATATATATATATAGAGAGAGAGAGAAAGGGAGAGCTGAAGTAAAAATAATTCTGTTATTCATTCGACGTCGAAACGGTAGTAACTCTTAACAATATATATATATATATACATATGTATATATATATATACACAAACACACACTTATATATATATATGTATATATATATATATATAACGATCATATTTATTGTATATCCTTTCTTCAGGCTGTAAATTCAAATATGATCTTCAAAAAAGCATGAAGCTAGGAGGGTGTGTATGTATGATAACGAATATATATATATAGATATATCGTGTGTATGTATGATAACGATATATATATATATCGTTCGCTGACGATTTCAAACTAATATATATATATATATACATATATATATCCGTCTCCAGGCTGTGAATTCAAATATGATCTGCAGAAAGGCATGAAGCTAGGTGGGTGTGTAAGGATGACTTTATATAATAATTCCTTCATATCATAATAGACCATCAAAATAATAAACACACACACCGCACAGCTTTCACTGTATATTATATATACATGTTTTCTTTCCCAAAATTAATTTAGTATTTAAAATAATTGAATGTTACTGAAAATCACAGGAAAATATTTAAGAAATGTCTATGTATAAGTGTGTGTATTAAATGTAAAGTTAATGGCCATAAAGTAGGGGACCGTTATTGGTTGGATAATATAACAAAAGCGATCCCCCATATTATAACCAGTTGCATTAAGTAACGAGGACTAAAGCATCAATATTATATATAAATTTCGAAGATCTAACATTAAAAATAATTTATTGTGACTGAAAATTTTAAGGGAAAAAAAAATGTATATGTTTTATAAATGTGTGTATGAATGTGAAGTTAATGGGCATAAAGTAGGGGACCGTTATTGGTTATGTAATAATAGTAAAAGTGATCCCCCATATTATGAACAGTGGCACAAAGTAGCGAAGATTGAAGCAAGGCAACAATAAGTCCGGTCAATGACGATCATGAAAAGATATAACACAAGTCGGTTGATATTAATTAGTTTAGCCATAAAATAACTAAATTATTATTTTTCATTACACAACCAAAATGTCTCTCACTATTGAAATAAATTCTGAAAATACCAAAAAAAAAAACCCCCAAAAAACCTATGAGTAATGAAGAGGTAAAATAAACGAACGAGGTAAAGCTAAAATAATAATTTTATAATGACGGTTAATTATTATCTTACCGTTGATGCAAACCGTGTATTTATTATGTATAAATATGAGGAGGTTTTTAAGTGGAGGATTAATTTAGGTAATAATTACATGGTATTTAGATCCCCCATTTCTTAATAAAAACCCCCAAGAAACGAGAGAAGGGAGAACATTTTTCTTATAATTATTCCAATGACATATCGAAAAAAAAATTTTTCAAACAATTTTTGGTGATGATCTGTATTTAGAAATTGTAAAGAAAAACTTACAGGATAAATTGATGGGACAGGAAAATTGTTTAAAAAAGCAGAAAATTGGTTAAAATTGTAAAAATGTTTTACCTAGTTTCTTCCAGCTCAGCTAGAACGGCGACCTGTGTAGTCTTCCATTGCAATATGGCTGTCGTCGTGGAGCTCCGACTGTGATACAATGAAAACAGAGTCCCTCAACAATCAGAGAAATATTTCAATGAAAGTTAATAATTAGCTATTTTTAGTGATGAAAATATAACATAAATATATCATTAACGTCTCTCTTTGTATTAAACCGTTGTATTCTACGAGAGTTAAAGGAATTTAATTTTTTGTTTCGTGTATTTTCTTTTCTCGCCTGAGGTGTAGGAATACATTCATGGGCTGGGCACGAATTGGAGGTCTATTATCAGTTGTTTTTATGTTGGAAATCAATCCTCCATTTTATGGTCATGCAGGTAATAATACTTAGAAGGTTGGCAACTCACAGATGGTAGATAGAAAAAGCAATAAGCAAAATTAATATCTATAAGCTATCTTATCTTATCACCAATATAAAAAGTTAAAATATATATCTGATGAAGAATGATAAAATAAAGTTGGTCTTCTTGAAAATTAATTAGCCATTATTTACAGGGAAAGTGATTACTTGAAATAATGTTATCGTCTGCATTGTGAAATCAACAACACTCTAGTTGCAATATTATTAAACACCTTTTTTAGTTGGTGTTTGTTATATAATTTATTTATTTACTTGTAGTGTATAAATATTTTCCTCGTATTTTTACTAATAAATACTTGAGAAAACGAGAGGATTGCCTTACTAAAAAGATTTAACGGTTATTGTATGAAAATTGAACATATAAATGTATATATATATATATATATATATTCAAATGTATTATATATGTATATGAATAAACATAGATTCGTATATTTATGCGTGTGTGTGTATAAATATATACATACACACACACACACATATATATATATATATATATATATATACAGAGAAAGAAAGAGGTGTGTGTATAATAGGGGTATCATGCATAAATACATTTAAACACAAAAAATACATTCATATATATATATATATATACAACTTCGATTTATACCTATTATTATTATATATAAATATTTTTCATATAAAAGGTGGCATGCTCTAAAGTCTCTCCAACTTATACATTTATATATATATATATATAAACATACATAAATATGGTTTATTTATTTACAAATATTTGTCTAAGCATTGTCTCCTGAAATGTATTTGATAAACAAGACTTCTTGGCCTAAGAAATAAATATATTGTCCCATTTCTCCCTTTTTTTTCTTCTTACTGCATTTAAAGTTTAAAACTATGATATTCACAATCGATAATAATGACGATAATAATGATGGTGATAATAACGATAATGATGATAATAATAAAATATATCTTCATTTATTTATTTTCTAAACTTGAAGAAGCTTTCCCATAAGCGAAATAAATTGTCCCATTTTCCTGCTTTTCTTTCTCATTGTATTTAAAGTTTAAAACTACGATATTTTATTATGATCGAAAATGATGATGATAATAATGTTTATGATAAAGGTTGTTCATAATGATAATGTTGAAAAGTGATATATAGTTTTATGTATTAATTTTCTAAGCTTGTAGTTATTATAAGCCTTCTATGCTAATATCATTATCACCATCACAGTGCGTTGAAGTGAAGAAAGAAGATTGGGGAAATAATTTCTTTATGGTTTAAAGGTAATAAAAAGTATATCAAAACCTCTCCAAACAAACCCACATGAGCCATTACACCTATGTAAGTGTCAGAGATTATTACCACCATTATCATCTATATTATTAGAAACTTAAAAAATTATCAACCACCCTACCTCCTCTACCTTAAGATGGGTCATAATTAGCCGACTGATTACAAAGAAACTATAATAATGGTGTGCTTACAAACGGGCAGCCTTTTACACATTTAATGTAACTATATAATATAAACTTACACGAATTACCTATGTATTTCTACTGGAATGAAGTTTAATAACACTATGGTTCCTTATTTTTTTTTTTTTCACATTTAATAACAGTAAACGGTTCCCCTCTATCTCTCTCTATATCTATGAAGACTGTTTGATGGCAGAAACGGTAGCGCGTTAGACAAAAGGTTTTGTGATAAATGTGATGCGTCTTTTTCTTTTTACCATCTGAGTTCAATTCTGCCTGAGATCGATTTTGGTTTTCATTCATTGAAGGTCAATTGACAGAATGATTTCCAGTTGTTCGTGTTGTTTAGCACACCACTGTTTTGCCTGAGAAGGTCTATGATCAAAGTCCTTCCAACACTAACAATCCCGACTATATATTTTTCAGGCATATATACAACTATAACTACATTATCCAATATAGGAGATTCGGCTGCTATTTCTAGCAGGTCAAGTGACTACAGAAAAGCTACCTTATTTTTAGTTGTTGTTTATAACCCTAGGTCATCTCGAAAGATCTATGATCAAAGGCATTCTAGTCAGGACCACCCCATCTGTTTTGGTATATATTTTCAGGAATATAGTACATATTAGGGAGTGACATTAAAAAAAATTTGGCTGCTATTTCTAGCAGCTCAAATGAACACGAAAAGGCGGTTTGCTTAGTACCAGTTATATACTTATCCAATACTAAATCAAGTAAACCTTTCTATTTGTGTCGCTTTATGCTTGTGATAGAATGCATGAAGAGGTGGAGAAGGGTGTTGTTGTTTTTTCCTCCACTCTTTCCTGCAGTTTCCTATCGGAGCAGCTGAAGTTAAAGTTTACACTACAATAATAAGCTGTACAATAACAAGGAATGGTGCTACTATTAAAGCCTTCTAGGGAGAGGGACCATAGTTTTATACACATTTGTGTTACTAGAATGCTTTTCAACACGCTGATGTGTATGTCTATATGTGTGTGTGTGTGTGCGTGCGTATGTGTGTGCGTGTGTACGTGCATACATTTATATGTATCGAGTATATAAATATAACCGAACAGACACAGATACACTTACAGCCATACATTCACACAAACACACAAATATATATTCACACAAACACACACTCACACACAACATAGCAAATGGAACGCTAGCCGCTATTTTGCTATAGTTTTTTTTCACCATCCCCTTCCTTCCTTTTACACATACATTCACACAAACACACACACACACACCTTGTGTGACGGACGGAAGTCGTTGAAATTTATATATAGATTAAATTAAATGTATAATAATTTCCAGTGATCTATAAATATATAAATCACTAAACATCTTTACTGTGTAGCAGCATTGTGGAAATATCCAAGGTGGAGGAGAGGGTTGTATAGTGTTATAATTTCTAACGTGATTTGGCATGGGTGTGTGTGGACTATGTAGAGGATAATGCAGGCTTAGTAATAAACCAAGTTTATCAACTTACTAAACAGTAAGTTGAAATTATTTTATTTCGGAGAATAGAGAACGTGACTAGAAGAAAACAGTACACATTGTAGGGTTAATCTAAGACATTAAATAACTAGGTACACATTATAGGGTTAGCTTAGGGTGATAAAAACCATGCTGCTGGCTTTGACAATAGTACTTATGAGAACTCAGAACACAACCTTTGTATTTTACAATTAAAAATTAGTAGAAAATATATGCTTATTTAATATCATGTATGTATGTTTAACGGGTTTTTGTGAACAATTTCTTAAACTTTAAAGTTAAAAAAGTGGTCAATGATTGTACGAAACTATTACCGGAAGTGACCTTTATGAAACCGATTGTAAACATTTAAATTATTAATTTGTAAACAGGACAGATAATTAGTGTGGTTTCGTTTCATACAAGTTTCAAAAGCAAAATTGTTTTAATTCTTAATATACCGGCTACAGTCCTCACCAATAACTGCTTGTAAAAAAAAAAAAAAAAAAAAGGTGAGATAAAACTATAAAATTCTGTAAACGGTAATCTTTCGTTTTTAATAACATAGACAAACTCTTTTAATTTGCATGAATGAAAATGATACTATCAACATGTTTATTTATTTATTTTCGTTCCAGCCGAGGTATTGATGCCATGCTGGGGTGCCGCCACTATGCTGGGGGTTGATAAATGTTTAAAGAATAAATATCACTAATCTTTTAACTCGTCATTTTTTTTTTTTTTTTTGAGTGCGGACAAACATTATTCCTTGGTGGATTGGCAGAATCGGTAGAGCGTCAGACACAATGCTTTGTAGCATAGGGTCAAAGAAGCAATCAAGGAGAAGGATTGTGGAGCCGCGGTAGCGTCAGAATATTTTACCAAGATACTTTGGTATTGTGACAAGTAGGAGTTGAACTAGTAACCTGCATAGTCAATAAGGTAACACAAGATGGAGTCATACCTAATGACTGCAACAGTACAATTATAAATTGCTACAAGAGTAAAAGTGATGCTCTAGAAAGGAGCAACTACAGAGGAATAAAACTAATGGACCAAGTTATGAGAGTGACATAAAGAGTTATAGCACAGCTAATTAGGGAAACAGTCAAATTAGACGAGATGCAGTTTGGTTTCATGCCTGGGAAAAGTAGTACAGATTCCCTCTTCTACTACAAGAGAAGTTTCTTGTCAAGAAAAGGCCTTTGATAGAGTACCTCATTCTGTTATCTGGTGGTCCTTAACCCTTTAGCATTTACATTACTCTATATATACTATTGTATTTTTGTGGTAAAGGCTTTATCTTACATAATTATCTCAAATAATATCGACTAGGAGATTTTTGATGTTATTTATTTTGAGAACAATACCATAATGTCAGTATGAGCAGCCAGTTATGGCTGGTCTGAACAGAAAGAGGTGAGAGAATTCTGATCGGATATGGCTGGTTTAAATGCTAAAGGGTTAAAGAAATTAAGTGTAGAAGAGGCTTCTGAGAGCAGTGCAAGCCATGTACAGAGGAGCTATTAGTAAAGTGAGAGTAGGAACTAACTTAGTTTAGTGAGAAATTCAAGGTATAGGTAGGAGTTCATCAAGGTTCTGTTCTTAGTCCACTGCTGTTCATCATAGTTCTTTCTCCAGGCCATAGCAGAGGAGTTTAAGACTGGCTGTCCATGGGAACTTCTTTATGTAGATAATCTGGTTTTTGTGTGTACCATATTTCCCGGCGTCGAAGACACTACTTTTTTCCTAAAATATGCCTAAAAAAATCTACCCTGAGTCCTGGAGGTCGAAGATTGTTCATTATATTTCTTCAAAAGGCGGTGGATTGGCAGTATCGGTGGAGGGCTGGACGCCATGCTTTGTAACATAGAGTTACGACCCTTTACGATCCGAGTTCAAATGACGCCGAGGTTAACTTTGCCTTTCATCCTTACGGGGTCGATAAAATAAAGTACCAGTAATGCACTGGGTTAATTGTTGGCCTTGTGGCAAAAGTTGAAACAAGTATTTTTTTTCCAAATTTTTGGTTGTCAAAATTAGGGTGCGTCCTTGAGGACAAAGCGTCTTCGGCGCTGGGAAATACGGTAAATGTTAATGAGTACACAAAAAACAAACACACAAACTACAATAAATATTGGTAGATGTAGTTGATACAATCAAACCAATTTATCATCACTACATTATTGATTTTATGGGTCCCCAGCGAGATGATCATGTAAACTATATATTATATAGATTGATTAATGTGATTTATTGATATACTTTGGAATATTTTGTTGTTTACAGTCAACACGACTAAAACAACATCATCATTGTTTAACGTCCAAGCTAGCATGGGTTGGACGAGAAACCCTTTGGAAGAGTATCAGATCGGAGGACCATGTTTTGCTCCCCCGGGGCTGATTTTGAGTGTGTGTGTATATCTTTGTGTTGTGTGTGTGTGTGTGTCTATGTGTTCTGTTTGAGTGTGTATATATGTGTATGTCTATATGTTTTTGTGTGTGTGTATCTATGTGTTATGCATGTGTGTGTCTATGTGTTGTGCGTGTGTATCTGTGTGTTGTGTATGTATCTATGTGTTATATTGTATGTGTTGTTAGGTGTCTAACAAATTATCTAACATTAAAAAAACATTAATGGAAAAATGATCAATCAATATATCAATGGATGTGAAACAATAGCAAGATAGTACATGTAGGAAAGGAGGGGGGGGGTGCTTGATTTTGATGAGACAGTAACAACAACAACAATAACACCGATAACAACATCAACAACAACAATAACAACAACATCATCAACAGAAACAATAACAAGATAATGTATGTAAAGAAGGGGGAGGATTGATTGATTTTTATGAGACAACAACAACAACAACATAATATTAATATATGTAGAAAAGGAGGGGTGGGGGGGGAGTTAGAAGACCTATTGATTTTGATGAGACAAAAACATTGACAATAACAACAACAATAACAATAACAACATCAATAACAATACCAACAACAACATCAACACCAACAACATCAATTACAACTACAACAACAACAACAATAGTGATAATGATAATCAGAAAAGTACTGTCTCTGTGAAATCCTTATTAAGACTTGAATGACAGTTGAAGATCAAGCAATCATCACACAGACACACATCATCATCATCATCACCACCTCCATCATCATCATCACTCAGCATCAATTATTCCACGCTAGCATTAGGTTAGACGGGTCATCGATGCTGGGAGGCAAGACTGGCCATGTTGGACCTTGTTCTGGCGAGGGCTATAAATTTGGCTGAGTATTCTACAGCTGGATGCCCTTCCTAACACCAACCACGTGGTGTTAGGAAGGGCATCCAGCTGTAGAAAACCAGCCAGAAACAGTTCTGTATGAACGAGACACGGTCATTAAAATGAAATATACTTAGCCAAGTACCCTGGGCAATGTAATTTCAGAATATATATGGTTATAGGGGTCTATCTCCAAAACCATAGGAGGAGTTTGTGAACAAACAAACAGACAGGAACTACAACTTAATATATATACACACATGTACAAAGGACAAGAGAGAGAGTGAAGTGACCTTGGAATTGTACTCATACTTTAAAATGAGGAGCAGTTTGTTATCATAAAAACTATGAACAATTTCATGTGGCTGTAGTATCGAAAGGGTTAATTTATTTGTTAATTTCTCCTTTAATTAGAATTGCTGAAGATGCCTACCAATGTAGAAATAAAAGCCAGAGTAAAGGATGTTGAATGGTTGAAGAACCAAGTTCTGACAGAGAATATAACAACAACTGATCTGCTAATCCAAGAAGATGTGTTCTTTAAAGTTCCACAAGGAAGACTTAAGCTAAGGAAAACTCAGGTATTTATTAAATTATAACTGTTTAAATCCTTTTCTGACCATATTTTAACCCTTTAGCATTTAAACCGGCTGTATCCGGCCAGAATTCTCTCACCTCTTTCTGTTCAAACCTGTCATATCCGACCACTCATACTGATGTTAAGGTATTGTTCTCAAAATAAATAATATCAAAATCTCATAGATTCAATATTATGTGAGATAATTAAGTGCGGTAAAGTGTTTACCGAGAAAATATAATAATTTCTTTAGAGTGAATATAGAGTAATGTAAATGCTAAAGGGTTAAATAAAATACATCGTCTATGATTTTCTAATAATTTTGAAAATGATCAAGAATTTTATGGGATTTAGTGATATAACTGTGGAGGCACATGGCCAAGTGGTAAGGGTGTTGGGCTTATGATCATAATGCTGTGGGTTCGATTCCTGAGTTGTGTGTTGTGTTCTTGAACAAAATACTTCATTTCACATTGCTCCAGCATACTCAGCTGCAAAATGAGTACCAGCAATAGCTGGGGATTTAACCCTGCAATGGACTGGTGTCCTGTCCAGGGCAGGTCTTCTATTCTTAGTCACTTCATGCCATGAAACCGGGATAAGCACCGGCTAAATGAGCCTTCTGGCTTAAGACAGACTTTAAACTTTTTTTTAGTGATATAACTAACTTTCTTAATATTAACCCTTTAGCATTTAAACCGGCTATATCCAGCCAGAATTATCTCACCTCTTTCTGTTCAAACCAGCTGTAAGTGGCTGCTCATACTTCTTGTCATGTCCACAAGAGTCAATTACAAAGCTTGGCTAGATGTGGTTCCACCACAGCCGAACTCATCGCTGTCCTTTCTCATTAAACCCTGCCAAGTCCAATGTTGTGCAGGGGTGTTCCAGCAGGAGGTGTTAGATTCAATATTATGTGAGATAAATATGCAAGATAAAGCCTTTACCACAAAAATACAATAGCATATATATAGTAATCATCATCATCCTTTTACATCCATTTTTCCCTACTTGCAAGGGTGGGATGGGATGGGTCCTCTTCAGTACAGCATCTCTCCATTCATCATGATCCCTCATCTCCTCTGAGCTTCAGCGATCTGAGGTCAGCTCTCACCACCTCTGCCCATGTTTTTCGTGGTCTTCGTTCCACTGGGATTTCCTGGCACTTTTGCACCCAGCAGTCATCTTTCATGTGCATCACATGGCCATACCAATGCAGTCTTCTCTCCCGCACACTACAGTTTATCCCTCTTATACAGTTTCACTCTCAACTCGTCTATGTTTGGTCGTTCAAGCATATTCATCAGAGCATGCTTGCTTCATTTCTTTCCAGCTGTAGCATATCCTCAGCAGTTGCTGCCCATGTCTCAATACCATGCAGTATCGCGCATCTCACACAGGTATCATAGAACCAACCTTTCGTTCGTAGGGAGAAACCCTTTGTTGTCAACAGAGGAAGCAGCTCCCTTAACTTCTTCCATGCAGTCCTTATTCTAGATACTATGGCTGGTGTTTGGGACATAACTTATCAAAGGTTCCTACATAAAATTAAGATGGAAGATTTTTATAAGATAAACGCACCCAGCAGTAGAAACGTTGCCAAACATGGGTGGGAGGACCCCTCAGTCATGACCACCTCTCCTTTGCATGAATGAGACCGTACATAAGCACGACGCAGATCCCTGGCCTGTCTCACAGATCAGTGGCTCTACTTCAGTACCGACTTGGTCTATGTAGACCTGTCCAACCCTTGCTTGCAGGAAAAGCAGACCTTCAAGCGACAAATGATGATGATAATAAATAACAGAAGAAAACAAGAAGATAACCTGCTGTGTTTCATCATCATCATTTCATTTTACGTCCACTTTTCCCTGCTTGCAAGGGTGGGACGGGAACTGATTCTGGCTTGATTTCTACAGCTGGATGCCCTTCCTAACACCAACCTCATTTACAGTGAGTGCTGGGTGCTTTTTTGCCGTGGCGCCTACACGACCACTTTGCAGTGGAATGATAGGGACCTCAGTCCTATCATCTCATTTCTACAGCTGAGTAAACTGGAGCAATGTGAAATAAAGTCTCTTGCTCAAGGAAACAACACATCACTCGGTCTGAGAATTGAACTCACAACCTTTCGATTGCAAGGCCAATGCTCTAACCACTAAGCCATGTGTTTATGATGTATAAACTGGTGTGAAATTGCATCTCTCTATGTTAGAACTGTAACCTAGGAGATCAATAAAATAAGAGCCAGCCTGAAACAAAGGCTGGATTAGACTGGATACAATTGACCGGAACCCTTGCAGATGGTCCAGTTGTCCATTCTTGCATGGGTCAGACAGGTTGTCCGCATCAAGAGAAAAGTCTGGCCAGGATTGGTCACACTGTACCTTGCTCTGATGGGACTAAATTTGGCCAGGGATTTTTACAGCTGGATGTCCTTCCTAACACCAACCACATTTACATGAATTTTAATTATTTTAAGATTTCATTTTACTGTAGAACGCCAAGTCACAATTGATATTCTATGAGAGAAAAGACACAGAAAATGCCAAAGAAAGCAGTTTTGATATCAGTGTTATTGATGATCCAAATACTCTACAGGTAATTCTTCTTATTAACCCTTTAGCATTTAAACCGGCCGTATCTGGCCAGAATTCTCTTACCGCTTTCTGTTCAAATCAGCTGCTCATACTTATGTTAAGGAATTGTTTCGTGATTGGTAAATAAATTACCAGTCTCTTTCTCTCTCTCTCTATATATATACAGGTAAAATTCTGTTATAACAAAATTTTTTTTCAATTCTTGAGGTAATAACAAACAAATGCTCAATTTGTTTGTCATAAAGAATTTTTTTTATACCCCGTGAATTTCACTGTGTATGTATATTGAAACCTAAGTTAGCATGACGTTTGTGTTGGAATCATAATATATTGGCTCTTTTTCATTGTCTAGAGCACTCTTTCCCTTTTTACAGATCCTCTCACTGCATACACACACACACACACATATATATATATATATATGGAGGCACATGGCTTAGTGGTTAGAGCATTGGGCTTGCAATCGAAAGGTGAGTTCAATTCTCAGACCTGGTGATGTGTTGTTTCCTTGAGCAAGACACTTTATTTCACATTGCTCCAGTTTACTCAGCTGTAGAAATGAGATGATAGGGACTGGGGGTCCATATCATTCCACTGCAAAAAAGCACCCAGCACTCACTGTAAATGAGGTTGGTGTTAGGAAGGGCATCCAGCTATAGAAATCAAGCCAGAATCAGTTCTCGTCCCACCCTTGCAAGCAGGGAAAAAGCGGACGTAAAATGAAATGAATACACACACATATATATATATATATATACACACGCACATATATATATATAGATGGAGGCACATGGCTTAGTGGTTACAGCATTGGCCTTGCAATCAAAAGATTGTGAGTTCAATTCTCAGACCGGGTGATGTGTTGTATCCTTGAGCAAGACACTTTATTTCAAATTGCTCCAGTTTACTCAGCTGTAGAAATGAGATGATAGGGACTGGGAGTCCATATCATTCAACTGTAGAGTGGTCGTGGAGGCGCCACGGCAAAAAAAGCACCCAGCCCACACTGTAAAGTGGACGTGGAGGCGCCACGGAAAAAAAAGCACCCAGCACTCACTGTAAATGAGGTTGGTGTTAGGAAGGGCATCCAGCTGTAGAAATCAAGCCAGAATCAATTCCTGTCCCACCCTTGCAAGCAGGGAAAAGCGGACGTAAAATGATATGAAATGAAATAAATATATATACATATAGATGAAGTGTTCATCACGAAAATACAATAGTATATATAGAGTAAAGTAAATGTTAATGGGTTATTGTTACAGATTGTGCTGAGTCGTGCTCTGGGTGTGAAAGGAATTGTGAAGAAACGGCGGGAGTTGTATATTGTTGGTCAAACACGGATTCACATTGATGATGTCGAAGGATTAGGGAGCTTCATGGAATTGGAGGTTGGTAACATTGTTATTCAAACACGTATACATCTATATATATATTTCTGCGATTGTCACAACATGTAAAGAGAAAGGAGTAGTTTGATTACCTCATACTACTCCTCTCTCTTTACGTGTGAATGTATGTGTAAAAGGAAGGAAGGGGATGGTGAAAAAACTGTTGTGCGTGAGTGTAGGTGTGTTTGTTTGAACGTATGCCTGTAAGTGCGTATTATTGTAAGCGTGTCTGTGAATAAATTGCTTTTCTTATCAATTTCCCTTTTTTTCTTCTTTTCAAGATAATGATGAATGAAGGTCAGAAAAATTCAGAAGGGGTTCAAATTGCAGAAGACTTTATGGACAAATTCAATATTCAGAAATGTGATTTGATTGCTGGGGCATACATTGATCTGCTCAGTGAGATAAACAGCAACAGTTAACTCCTTTTGTTACCATATTTTTAATAAAAGACACTACATATGATTATCAAGAATTCGGAGTATTTAGTAATAATTCGGGTTGAAACACAACAAAGTTTCTTACATAAAATTCTAAAAGGTTTTTTTTTTAGATAAATATAAATACTTTAAAATAAACCAGGAGTGGTTTATATTGAATTATATATATTTTGAAAGTAAATTATCAGAGCGTAGAGTAGATTGAAATTCTTAGAAAATGCAGAAAATAACCACAGTGAATTGCTAGAAACAATAGCTTAGAAAATTGAGTAATATACCGTCTGAGGTACAGGGTTTGATTCTTCTTAGCAGCTGCTGGCCACCCATCTACTGTGGTTAGTTTTCTGTATTTTCTAATGATAGGGGTCTGTCAAAATACTAGTCATATACTGGGAGTAGAAGTTGGTCAGGTGATTTAAGATTCCTATAAAATATGTTTGGTGTTTTATAGGAATTTCATTAAAAGAGAGCCTTTTTTTAATCTACATATAAATTTCTGTGATTCTGACACAACACATAAAGAGAGAGAAGTAGTTTGACTACCTTTTACTACTACTCTCTGTTTACGTCTGTTGCCTGAGCGAATGTATGTCTGCCAGTGTGTAAAATGGAAAAGAAAAGAAAAAAAAAAAAAAGTTATTTTGTCTAAACCTCTGCTTACACCCCCAAGAAACTGAATCTCCCACCCCAGGTTAGGAACCACTCCTGTAGGGATTTAATGGAAAACATCTAAAAACAGGTTTATTAATTCAACTGTTTACAATATCTATACTAGTGGACAGATTGTTTAACAAACTTGGTTGTTGACTCTTATCCTGTAGGGATTTAACAGAAAATATCTAAAAACAGGTTTATTAATTCAACTGTTTACAGCATCTATACTAATGGACAGGTTGTTGTGAGAATTTGCAGGATTAAAGTAAAGACATTATCATTAAATTAATGTGATGCTGTCACAGTAATGTTTTGTACTTTTCCAGAATGTCTTGCTAATGTGGTTTCATGTGATATAGGATGTTAAGAGTTAAGGTGTCTTTAAATCAAGACCACATTGTTGCAAACGATCTGAAGATAACACCTCCCTTCCAGTTTGAGACCTTGAAAAATAAAAGATCACAGGCGCTGCCCCCACCCCTCCACACATGACTAAGCCATATACAATTACAAAACAACATTAACAAACATTTACTTTTGAGGGATTTTTTTTTTAATTTCTTGTATTTTTAAAGATTTTTTTTTGCACATAAATCTTGTCTTTTGAACCAAACCAAACCAAACCAAAAATAAAAAAAAAACCTGGGATCTAATCTAAGAGATTCCTAAATGTTAGGTCCTTTCATTAAAATTTTATTTTAATCATGAATACAAGCTTAAATTACCCTAAACCCTACAGATTATTGTACAGGACTGATTAAAGTTTCTACTAGCCATGATGGACACGATATCGACACAAAGTCAGAAAAGAGAAGAATATTTTGGGAATTGGAAAAAAATGGAAATATAATTCTGGAGAGAGAAATTTAATTCTGTTTCAAAAGACAAGGAGAGAAGAAACATGATATGTCCATAAATTAAAAAAACAAAACAGAACAAAAGGGTGTGAATGTGTGTGGAAAATTTTAAATTAAAACTATTTTCAGGGTTTTCTCTTCTTTACTTATTTCTCTTCACACCATTCATTCTCCTTCCGCACCTGGAATAAATAAACAAATAAAAAGTCAACAGCAGAAAACAAAAACAAAATAAAAACAACATAACATTACAGGTACATCACTATAAAGGTTGAATCTCAGAGGTTTCTTAGCTGTTTTAATTCCAAGGGCTCAGCTCCTAACATGAAATGAAAGGTTTTGTTAAAGACCAAAAGCCACCTGGTTCAGGAGCTAACCCATCTAACATCCTAACCCAGGCATGTCAAACTGAGGGTCACCCGAGGGCCACGCACATTACAACAATTTTTAAAATTTTATATTACGAAGATAAAACAGGCTCGCGCTGTAAAAACCTTTGTACGGGCCGCAGGTATGCTTGTAAAGAGCTGCGTTTGACATGCCTGTCCTAACCAACAAGCCGTTGATTTGTTGGACGAGATAATTGACTAGAAACATTTGCTATGTGTATTTTGTTTAAAATAAGTAAACAGTATACCCGTGTATCTGCTTTAGATTAACCCTTTAACATTACTCTATATTAACTATTATATTTCCACGGTAAAGGCTTTACTTTACATAATTATCTCACACCGACCTCCCTTCTGATTACAGAATGCTGAATTCTACAGAGATTAAATAGATGTGAAAGACAGGTGTAAACGTATATAAATATTAACAACAATACTACTGATACCTGTTCCTCTTTTGCAGGGGTGAAAAGAAGGTGACTACACATAAGTATTAATGACAAAATTAGCGCTACCTATTCTTCTTCTGCAGGGGTGAAAATAAGGTGACAACACATAAGTATTAATGACAAAATTAGCGCTACCTATTCTTCTTCTGCAGGGGTGAAAATAAGGTGACAACACATAAGTATTAATGACAAAATTAGCGCTACCTATTCTTCTTCTGCAGGGGTGAAAATAAGGTGACAATACATAATTATCAATGACAAAATTACTGGTACCTGTTCTTCTTCTGCAGGAGTGAAATCGTTCTTTATGTTAAACGTCTTGCGTATCTCATCAGGAGCTTTGCCTTTGATCATGTTAGCCACTGTTTTACAGGTAACATCAAGCAGTCCCTTGATATCCAGGTAATTAGCAGCCTGTAGCAACGACAAAGGTAAATAAACCATAACAATTATATACCAGTAAATAACATTAGTGGTAGAGTTCCTTATCAGACTAACGGTAACAGGATTCTGCCATAAAACACAGACCCACTATAATAATCAAAAGTGGCAAATATTTAAAAACAAGAATTTTTTTTCAACACGCTGATGCATTATGTGTATATATGTGTGTGCATATACATACATTTATATGTATGAGTATCATCATCATCATCGTTTAATGTCCATCTTCCACGCTAGCAAGAGATAGACGGGTTTATCCCATTTAGAGCTAAGTTGGGTCGGTGACAGTGTCTCGTCCATATAGAACTGTTTCTGGCTGGATGCCTTTCCTAGCACCAACCACTTTTACAGTGCCTGCTGGGTGTTTTTTGTACAAAAATACACACTCACACAAACATACACGTACACACAGCATTGCAAATAGAACGCCAACCATGGTTTTGCTGTAGTTTTTTCACCATCCCCTCCCTTCCTTTTACACATGCATACGTAAAGAGAGAGGAGTAGTATGAGGTAGTCAAACTACTCCTCTCTCTTTACGTGTTGTGACAGAATCGCAGAAATTTATATATAGATAAAGAAGAATGGATACCCAATAATGTGTATATTAAGTTTTTAACAAAGTACTCAATATTATGAAGAGAATAAATGGGACAGTGACAGCCTGAGGGACCAGACATAAAAATTAACATCATTTTGTGTTTTTATATGGGCTGGATGGGTCCTCTTCAGCAGTCTCTGCCCACAAGCAGTGTTCCTTCATCATCATCTCTGTGAACTTCAGTTTTTTTAGATCAGCCCTAGCCACCCCAGATCTTTCCCAGTTTTCTTCTATTGTAGCTGCCTTCCACTGGCATTTCTTCACCTACCATTCCTTATCCACATGCATTAAATATAAAAAAAAACAGCAGAATTTTGCCTTGCACACTACATCTGATTCCTCTTATACCCAGTTATTCATGCACACTAACACCATGCTCTGTTAAGCCTAGTGGGGGTAGTTCCTATCAACTATTTTTCAGCATGATCTCTAAAGGGTGTACTCTGCATGGCATCAGTACTAAAGAAGTTGTTGGTTATTTACGCAACAGAAGAGCTCTCTCTACTCAGTGGTAACAGGGATAATGAGTATGGTGTTATGGGTATATGGTGGGTAAAGAGTAAGAGATGTGATGTTTATAGAGATTAAGGGGTTAAGACTTGAAATTTTGAACTTAGCTCACTGAGCCCACACACCGGTACTACATTTGTAGACATTGAGATCTGCTGCTGTAGAGGGTATAAAAACTTCGAATAAGACCAAACTTACCAAAATCAGTTCAAACAGAGTTCCCTGGTCTACTTTCAAAAACTCTGTATCCCAGGAACAAATGTCATCTGTCCTCTTTTCTTTGTTCTCATCATCCTCAGGTGGTGGAGGATCATCTCGGTGGTATGTGCACCACTGGATCACTTTCTTCAGAATGGCAGCATTTACATTGGGCAGTGGCACAGCCTCTTCATCTTCATCATCAACACCGAGATCTGGCAAAATAAAAAGGAAATGTTACATAACAGCTCACACCTATATAGGTTTAGCTGGGCCCCTACAGGTGTTTTAATGACAGGGGACATGGTCATATCATGTTATACCTCACACCTATCTTAGTTTAGCTGGCCTCCTACAGGTATTTTAATGACAGGGGACAAGGTCATATCATGTTATAGCTCACACCTATGTTAGTTTAGCTGGCCTCCTGCAGGTATTTTAATCCTTTACCAGTTAAACTGGCCAGAATTCTCTCACCTCTTTCTGTTCAAACTGGCCATAACTGGCTGCTTATACTTATGTTAAGACATTGTTCTCAAAATATATAATATCAAAATCTCGTAGCTTCGACCTTATGTAAGTTAAAGCCTTTACTGTGAAAATACAACCATATATGTAGAGTAATGTAAATGCTAAAGGGTTAATGACAGGGTATGTGGTCATATCATGTTATAGCTCACACCTATATAGGTTTAGCTGGCCTCCTACAGGTGTTTTAATGAGAGGATAATCAGCAGACAGGGACACCAAATGGAAATGAAACAGCATAGAAGAGCTTTTGACTGAATTTTCAAACCACAACCATGTACTAAAATGTCTGTTACAAGGTTAAACACACACATTTCAGACTATTTTTCAAACAGAGATTACAAGAGTGAAATATAAGAACCATTTTAATAAAAAACAATTACCTTCTAACATGGTTTTTATTGTGACGGACTGTTTAGCAATCTCCACATCAACTTCAAAGGTTTCACCATCAGAGCTTTGCAATTTTATGTTAGGCATCTAATGGAAATTTTTTTTAGAAAAATGAAATAATTAGAATACAACAACACAAACATCTATTTAGCATGCGACAACCTCTCTAGTGTGGGCGCTATGAAAAAACAAATAGCCCCCCAATTTCATCCTGTAATGTGATATTGTCAGTGCCACAAAATACACCCAGTACATTCAGTAAAGTGGTAGTGCTGATGCCCCCCCCCCCCCCCCCCCAAAAAAAAAATCATGGGCTGTGACAACCTGTCCAAACTCATGCTAATATATATATATATATATATATATATATATATATATATATATATATTCAATTGAAGAAAGTCGGTTGATTGAAAATCTGCCAACTTTTTCTTAACAGATGTAAAGCACTCTGCAGCTTTTGTTCATCTGGAGTTTTATTATTATAATAAACAAGAAAGACGGTTTCAATAGGGATGTACAAATGAAACCATCTTTCTTATTAATCATTATTATATATATAAATCCCGCCGAGGTTGACTTTGCTTTTCACCCTTACGGGGCCGATAAAATAAAGTACCAGTAATGTACTGGGTAATTGCTGGCCTTGTGCCAAAAGTAGAAACAATTATATATATTTGTTCCTAAAAAAAAAAAAAAAAAAAAAAAAGGTAATGAGTTTGAAATTTTGGCATTGATGCCCCCTTCTTCAGGCTGGAGGCAGTTTGAAGAAGTATTAACACAGAAATGTCAAAGTCATTGCCATATTCTGTGCACATGTCTTGAGTACTTATTTAGTTAATGTTTGAATGCCCACACACACATATATATATGAAAAGATTCAGGACCACGACGGCTGAGCTCCAGCCATTTCGACAGCTAGACCCGAACCAAATTTTTTCATATTACCCATTCTACTACTCCAAGTATCGAGTACTCTGGTGGGTGATGGTCTAGCTGGTTTTTACCACACCCTATCTGATTATAAATATCATCATCATTTTACGTCTGCTTTTTCCTGCTTGCAAGAGTGGGATGGGAACTGATTCTGGCTTGATTTCTACAGCTGGATGCCCTTCCTAACACCAACCTCATTTAAAGTGCTGGGTGCTTTTTTGCCGTGGCACCTCCACGACCACTTTGCAGTGGAATGATAGGGACCCCAGTCCCTATCATCTCATTTCTACAGCTGAGTAAACTGGAGCAATGTGAGGGCCAGATACCTATCCTGACACCAACCCTTTTAGTAACTCCTTTCAACATGCCCTGACACAATGTACCTATTAAAAAAACTGGGACAACTTGTTTAAATCCTTACAACCTGCCCCGACACAATGTACCTATTCATAAAACTGGGACAACTTGTTTAAACCCTTTTATTAACCCCTTTCAACATCACCTGACACAATGTACCTATTCAAAAAAAACGGGATAACTTGTTTAAATCCTTACAACATGCCCCGACACAATGTACCTATTCAAAAAAACTGGGACAACTTGTTTAAACCATTTTATTAACCCCTTTCAACATCCCCTGACACAATGTACCTATTCAAAAAAACTGGTATAACTTGCTTAATAATAAACATATTAGTATAACAACAATATATACCGTAAATCAATAAATATTTAAAATATTGATTCTTAAGATACAAGTCTACACGATTGGGAATAGTTCATTATTTACTGATATCAGGACGGTAGGTCGAGTTAACCCCATCAGTCATCTTTCTAAGGTTGATATAATAAAGTACCAGTGCTATACTGAGGATCAATAAAACTAAATACAGGGATACCAGTCTGGGCTAAAAGTAACAGATTATGCTACATTTTTCTATTTAGGTTGCATGTTACTTTAAAAGTTTAATTTTTAAAAGTAACAATTATATTGAATGTCATATTAAATTATCAATTGTGTAACTTTAGACGTGACCTTTAGGCAATCCTTATGTGCATCATCATCATCACCATCATCACCGTTTAACGTCTATCCTCCACGCTAGCATGGGTTAGATGGGAGGTGTGAACTGGGACTTTTTACTGTGTTACCTACACGAACACATTACAGCGTTGACTGTGTTTTTTTGTCGTGACACCTACACAATCTCTTTAGTTTGGACTGGATGTTGTGGTACCAACGTAACTTTATAGAGAAAGGGTGGTGTTGGTGGGAGTGGGTTGGGGTGTATGTTTGGTTTGGAGGGGCCTACTGTGTGTGTGTGTGTATATATATATATATATATATATATATATTGATTTTGCAACCTCATGATTGTGAATCCAACTCTCAAACTACTTTATCAAAGTGGTTGTTAGGTGTCATGAGAAAAAAAGCACTCAGCCCACAGTGTAAGGTGGTCGTGTGTCATGAGAAAAAGCACTCAGCCCATACTCTAAATTGGTCATTTTGGTGGCATGATAAAAATCGCCAAATACACACTATAAATATGGTTGGTGTTAGGAAGGGCATCCAAACGTAGAAACCAAGCCAAAATCAGTTCTGTATGAGCAAGACATGGTCATCCGATCAGGTTTGTCTCACAATGAGAAAACTCATCATGCCAGCGTGGAAAAATGGACATTAAACGGTGAACAGAAATAACAACACAATCGGTAGAGTATATGGAAGGATTATATTAAGTTAACGTTGGAAATAGCTGGAAGAGGGTCTTAACGTTTCGGACGCTTGTCCTTAATCAGAAGAAAGAATGAGAAATTAGATACACACATATATATGTACATTAAATTTTTCATTTTAGACTACTTTCTCACAAAATCCACTACATATTGAATATTTTGTACTACTTCAGATATTGATCTAGCCAACTTGATCAATGAAACCCAGTGAAACTATGTCGATCAGATGAAATAGAAATGAAAAAGGCAAGGCTATGTGAATAAGAAGTATGTCTTGTAATTGCAGGTTTTCAGTTTGATCCCACCCCTAACCCTTGGCACTATAGCCCTGGGTTAATTAATGCTGTGCAAATGAAATTTGGAAGATGGGAACTGTAGAAGCCTATCATATATATATATATATATATGTGTGTGTGTGTGTGTGTGTGTGTGTGTGTGTGTGTGTGTGTGTGTGTGTGTGTGTGTGTGCATGCAACCCTCCTCTGTTCATGTTTAACAGGTGCTGTTAGTTTATGTCCTGTAACTTTGTGTCATCTAATGGACTTACGATCATAATGTTGTGGCTTTGATTCCTGGACTGGGTTGTGTGTTGTGTTCTTGAGCAAAACACTTTATTTCCCATTGCTCCAGTATACTGAGCTGAAAATGAGTACAGGGTAATAGCTGGGAGGGGGGGGGGGGCTACTCTGGGACGGACTGGTGTCCTGTCCAGGATGGAGTCTTGTGCCCTCAGCTGCTTCACGCTACGGAAACCAGGATAAGCAACGGCCTAACGAGCGTCTGGGCTCGTAACAGACATTAGGCATTTAGAACTTGGCGGTTCGACGGAAGATCAATATAAACAACATGATCAACTGAAATCCATTGAAGGGGTGTCCTAACATGGCCGCTGTCTATAAAAACATAACAGAATCCTATGGATTGAACGCCCCCCCCCCCCCATTATCAAGGATTATTAAATTTGTTAAGGTAAGATTCTATTGTTAACTTAGTAATTTTAATTTTCTAATGCATTGTATGGTTTTCAAAATTATTTAAATCTGTGTTTCCTATTCAACAATGCTTCAAGCAAACACACACACACACACTTATATATATATATATATATATATGTATGTATATATATATATATAGTTATGTAATAAACAACATAAGGCAATTATTATATATATATATACACACTGACATATATATATACACCGATACATACTGATATATATATTCCACACTGTAAATGTGGTTGGTGTTAGGAAGGGCATCCAGCCGTAGAAAGCCTGCCAGACAGCCCTATACGAGCGAGACACGATCACTCGACCAACCCTGCTTCAAGTGGGACAATACTCGTCTAACCCATGCTAACGTGGAAGATAGACGTTAAACGATGATGATGATATATATATATATATATAAAACAATGAAAGTGTAGTAAGAAACCAGATGGACCATAACGTAACAGAGTGCTTGATACTTAGGGTACTAGAGTGGGTCCGACTCTTTTCCTATATATATATATATAACGAAGGAAATGTGGTAAGGAACCAAGTGGACCATAACGCACCAAAGTACTCAATACTTAGGGTAGTAGAGTGGGTAATAGGAACAAGTAATTCTGGACTGAATTAGCCGTCGGGGTCTTACTTGTTCCTATATATATATATATATATATAAATATATATTACATAATTATATATATATATATATATATATATATATATATACACATTTAAAAGAAAGAAAGCATGTATTTTTCCTTCCGCCAAGAGGAGAGAATTCAGTATTGCCAAAGAATGGCGCAATAAAAAAAAAAAAATCTAAAAGCCTTTCCATCATAATTCTAATTAAGAACCTTTAAGCTATGATCTTTCAAACACTATAAGGAGAAAGTTACTTTCATTACTAACTAAAACTAACAACATTTTTGAATTTTTGTTTATTTTTAATATTATTTGAACAATCATAACCTGTGACTTTTATTAGAAATATGGCAACGAAAGAGTTTTTTTTTTAAGTGTTGCAAACAAATCTTAGAGAACGAAAGAAAAAGAAAAAAAGTGTGATCGAACGTTCGAGAAAAGGACCCCACCCAACTAATATTAACAAAGGAAAATATAAATATAAAACTAAAATATTAAATTGTAAATGTCAAACCTAGTTATTTATTATATTGGTTGCTGTTTAAGTGTTGTGGACACGCACATACTTTATGTAAAATAAATGCCATTCGTTCAAAACTCTCCAATTATCATTGGAGATGGTTTATGACTTAGATTATAATTTCAACGGCCTTTTAAATAATAATAAAAATAAAAAATTCCATTCCTTATTTTTCCTATAAATATAAATTAATAGACTTAGACGGTACAACTCACTTAAGTAGCAGTAATATATTGGTGTAAAAATATCCTATCGAATACAGATCGATTGAAGAAATCTCAGAACACACAAGAAATTCGAAACTAAACAAGAGCAAATATCGAATTCTGAAAACAAATAATAATTAAATTTTAAAACATTTTAGCTATTAGATTTTTCTAAAATATATTTTCATTGTCTTGTGATTAAAGGAACGAAATATTCCCCATAAAACGTGATTTTTGTAAAAACCACCACAAAAGTCAAAAATATTAATTTTGTAGTAGTACCTATACTTAAATGGTATTGAGGTAAATATGTACACACATATATATATATATAGACACACACATTCATATATATATATATAAATATATACACTCACACTCATATATATATATAAATATATACACACACACACATATATATATAAATATATACACACACACACACATATATATATATAAATATATACACACACACACACACATATATATATATATGACACACACTCATATATATTCAGATATTTACTATATAATGCGTATAATTCATACATGTGGTCAACATAGATATAATATATACACACTTGCATAATCAGCTATTATATATATATAGATAGAAAGTATTCCCTAAAATGTATACACACTTTTATTAGAAAGCTGTTGAAGTGTGAATACATCTTTTGGGACACCCCGAGTATAAATATATATATATATATATATATATATATATATACACACACACACATATATATATATATATATATATTAAAGATTTTATCGAAGTTGTTCATGCACAAAGGCAAACACAAATCTAATTATCTGAGGTGATCCCTTTCTCAATGATAATATATTTATATATAATTATATCCTTACGGGGTCGATAAAATAAAGTAACAGTAATACACTGTGGGAATTACTGGCCTTGTGCCAAAAATAGAAACAATTATATATATATCTATCTATATATTTATTCAGAAGGCAACAGAGAGAGAGATGATGATGTTTCACGGCATTAATGCCCATCCCTCTCCATTCAACTTATTTTAAGTGTTCTAAGTCTAGCAACCCCAAACCCAACTGAGAAGTGGCGGTAAATTATTTGTCGATCATCGATACTAACATACAGAACTGGGGTTCGATTTTCTACTGGAAAAATGTCAATTATTCTTTCATAATTGTTTAATAGACTTCATTGGGATAGGTTTCAAGGCCACAACACATCGTTTCTATCTTCTCTAGGATAAAACATCTAGGTATGTTTGAGTATATATATATATATATATATATATATATCACCTTCGTATGATAATCCGTTAAAGTATTTAAATAATAAATACTTTGGATCTGGGAAATATTTTTTTAGCCAGAGAAAAGGTTTGAGTTTAATCTTTTCTTTCATATATAAATAGATATAATATTATATAAGAGTTTAAATTGCTGTTTGATGGGTGATACTAAACAAAACACCTAGCTTTATATGGTTCGGTTATGGCGTAAAATAATATTAGAACACAAAATATAGACCAGAAAAAAATCTATTAATAGCGAAAAATAGAGAGAAATAAAAGGTGAATGAATTCGTTATAACAGAAATCAAAACAACGCCATATTCCGAAATATATCGGTCGCCTTGTATATATATAAATATATATTTATGTATAAATATCTATCTATCTATATAAATATCTATACATGTAATGACTGTGTGTGTATATATATATATATATATATATATATCTATCTATATAGATATACATTGATTTGCTCTTTAAATGAGGGACTGGATTTAGTAATGTCCAGCAATGAAAACTGATCCCCGACTTCAGAGTCCGAAATTAGCTATCACACTGCTCCTCTCTCGCTACTGGTTAGCTTGCACTATCTCTCTCACACACGTATGTATGTATGTATGTATGCGAGTATATATGTATATATATATATATATATATATATATACATACAAGCACATATAATATATATATAGCTAAAACTCCGAACACAATATTTTTTTAATCTTATATATATTATATATAGTAAACTATAAACTATATGGCATACATTTTAAAAATATATTTCCTCTATGTTTACATACCGAGGGCTTATTCTTCCATTACACCACTATATATATATATATATATACATTATATATATTATATATATACATTATATATATATATACATTATATATATATACGTGTGTGTATGTAGAAACAGCTGTAGTTAACGAGTTTAAATTAAACAGTATTAGTCGTTGAATTGACTTTTAACACAGAAAGAGAGAAGATAAAAGCAAATGTATATAATATATATACACATATATATTATATGAAAATAAAATCAGGTGAAAAAAGAACGAACCTTAGAAGAGGATTTATAAAATATCAAATTTCTGTTTGCTGTTGTTGTCAGTCATTAAAACTGCGCTAATGAGAAGATACTAACAGCGACGCCTGGCGAACACCCTTCTAAACAACGTGTGTAGAAAGAGCAAACTAAGGGGTAGATAACCAACGCAATCCAATCAGAATTAGTTGGCAGAATAATTCTTCTTCTTCTTTGAAGCAGCAGTGGAAGTGGGAAAGAGGATCATAATCTTACTCACTACCATCGGCACAGAGTTGGCTACCCGCAGGTGTTAGCTTCATGTGCTGGAATGAATCTTCCAGCTTGTCTCCCTCACCATCCTCCGAGGAAAAAAAAAACCTTCTATATTCTGTCCGCGTGGGCCCCCCATTTACGTATAATGGGTAGAGACGGAGGCAGTGACAGTGGGAGTTTGGTTCCATTGTGTTCGGATCTGGTGTGTATATATATATATATATATATATATATATAATTAATACAATAACAGAGATCGTTTAAAGCTAATCTCTGACTGGTAACCATCTCACTCTACAAATATTAGGTTATATTTTAATATAAACCCAATTTAAGTGTTTGGGGTGCTAACAATATGTATTATGTGGAAAAGCCAGTTGTATTATTTTATGAGATATAATTAAAGTTAAAATATATCTCTCTTTCCAAACGATTGTTTCTCATTTACCACACCATGTATTATTGCATAACACCGTCTATTTATCTGTCTGTCTACTTAATAAGTATATAACGGACACAACCAATATTTTCCTATCAGTTGAAACACCGGTGATGGCGAGATTCAGGCTTACTTTGGACAACTCTGCTAGGAATCTCCCAAATCTAACTTTGAAAAAGTTATTCTCTCTCTCTCTCTCTCTCTCTCTCTCTCTCTCTCTCTCTCTCTCTCTCTCTATATATATATATATATATATATATATATATATATATATATACATATATACACACACACACACACACATATATATACATATATATAAATAAACACACACACACACACACACACACACACACACACACACACACACACACACACACACACACACATATATATATAACAAAGGAATTGTGGTAAGGAACCAGATGGACCATAACGCACCAGAGTACTCAATACTTAGGGTAGTAGGGTGGGAAATAGGAAAAAGTATGACCCCGACGTCAGAGCTCAAGCCGTTTCGACGGCTATTTCAGTCCAGAAATAGCCGTCGAAACGGCTTGAGCTCTGCCGCCAGGGTCATACCTTTTCCTATATATATATATATATATATTATTCAAAATATTAACAAAGGAAAAATATTCTCATTATCAAAATATATACTTTATTATATATATTTCAGAGGTACTGTGTACATCAGGCAAAATATATTTTGTCTGATGAGGACGTACTGAAAAAACAACAACACAGTACTGAAATATATATAATAAAGTATATATTTTGATAGTGAGAATATTTTTCATTTGTTAATATTTTGAATAATATTAAAAACTCCAGGTAAACTTTTATTGTTGAGTGCTTCTAATCTATTGTAAAATTGTATTCATTGAGTAATCAACGAAACATACTAATCTTTGGTTATATATATATATATATATATATATATATATGAATAAAGTTAGTCCTTCATCAGTGACTTCCAACCATCATTGGTATTTCATCGCTTTAAAGACCATATGCCTCCGGTTGGTGCGAGCAACGGCTAAAAAAAGTCGTTGGGACACGTAATTAAAGGGGACACGAGAGTAAACAAACAAAATGGTGAAGCAACGGAAAGTGTGGAAGAAGGAGTCAAGTCCCAAATTTCTATGAATTTAAATTCGGTGAAATCGTGAACGAGAGAGAATAAAGACCATCAAACCTGGTTGGAATGTAAGCAAGGAAGGAATTCCGTACAGGTCTAACGGGAGTAAGAAGGGATCTAGTCTGTGATTTCGGTGAACGTAAGTTCTGTGAAATCGTAGGCGAGAGAGAGAATATATATATAAATATGGCTGGCTGCATGTATTATAACCTATATATATATATATGTACACACACACACGCATATATATAGAAGGAATT
Organism: Eledone cirrhosa; assembly: GCA_964016885.1. NCBI lineage: Eukaryota > Metazoa > Mollusca > Cephalopoda > Octopoda > Eledonidae > Eledone > Eledone cirrhosa. Next base: position 43,151,616 of record OZ024752.1, on the reverse strand, counting down.
TGTAGTTTACTTGAAGCATTGTATATGGTATAAAGAATTCGAAGTTTGAAAGCCACGACAATGCGGGTTTGGATAGGGAATAATTAAATCGTAAGAAACAGGGTTTATTTTTTTTACCTTAATTTATTCATGTCCTAATATTTCAAGATTAATATCTGTTCTTCTGAGGAAAATAAAGGAAATATTCCAGTGTCCGTTGTGGCTTGCTCTACCGATGTGGCTTGCTCTACCAATGTGGCTTGCTATACCGATGTGGCTTGCTCTACCGATCTGGCTTGCTCTACCGATGTGGCTTGCTCTACCGATGTGGCTTACTCTACCGATGTGGCTTGCTCTACCGATGTGGCTTGCTATACTAATGTGGCTTGCTCTACCGATGTGGCTTGCTCTACCGATGTGGCTTGCTCTACCGATGTGGCTTGCTCTATCGATGTGGCTTGCTCTACCGATGTGGCTTGTTCTACCGATGTGGCTTGCTATACCGATGGGGCTTGTTCTACCGATGTGGCTTGCTATACTAATGTGGCTTGCTCTACCGATGTGGCTTGCTCTACCGATGTGGCTTGCTTTACCGATGTGGCTTGCTCTATCGATGTGGCTTGCTCTACCGATGTGGCTTGTTCTACCGATGTGGCTTGCTATACCGATGTGGCTTGTTCTACCGATGTGGCTTGCTCTACCGATCTGGCTTGCTCTACCGATGTGGCTTGCTCTACCGATGTGGTTTGCTATATCAATATTGAAATATCAGGATATATGAATAAATTAAGGTAAAAAAACAAGCCCTGCTTCTTACGATTTATTTATTCTCTGTCCAAACCCACATTATCGTAGCTTTCAAACTTCGAATTGCATGGTGTCCTCGGCCCTGTTTATATGGGGCCAAATCTCATTGTAAGAGGGTCGCATTAGTTGGACGCTTGATTGCCTGTGCTACTTCCGTGTCAACAGCATAATTACTAAGGGAGGTTGCCTATACGGCCGAAGTCATGTGTGAGAGAGCCATTACAAACAGCTGTGGTCCCAAGACAATTCCCTGAAACACCGCTTGTTATTAACGATTCCTTCGAGAGGTCGCCATTGAATTCAACAGTATTGCTTCTGTCTTTTAAGAAGTCATACAACCACTCTCCTTTTCTCCAACTATGACAACAGAACGTAGTTTAAATAATTGTTTCTACTATTGGCACAAGGCCAGAAATTACCCAGTACATTACTGGTACTTTATTTTATCGACCCCGTAAGGATGAAAGGCAAAGTCAACCTCGGCGGAATTTGAACTCAGATCGTAAAGGGACGTAACTCTGCTGGAAAGCATGGCGTCCGACCCTCTACCGATACTGCCAATCCACATAATAATAATTGTTTCTACTTTTGGCACAAGGCCAGCAATTACCCAGTGCATTACTGGTACTTTATTTTATCGACCCCGTAAGGATGAAAGGCAAATAAACCTCGGCGGGATTTGAACTCAGAATGGCAAGGGCCGTAACTCTATGCGTCAAAGCATGGAGTCCGACCTTCTACCGATACTGCCAATCCACCCATAATAATAATAATGAAATATTGTGTACAGTGCTCAGGTGCACTACAACTCATCAAAAAGTGTATGTATAGTACATAGGGTAATGTACAAACGTCAGGAAAATGAACAGTGCATGAGTCATGATATACACATGTGTGCATGTGTATGGAAGGGGGACATCAGGTGTAGTTTTGGCGTATTTCGGGAAGCATGAGTGTTTTAAAGGATGCAGTGTCTCTGCAGCTAACAACTGACGCAGGCAGTTTGTACCATGATGGTTTTAAAGGATGCAGTGTCTCGGCAGCTAACAACTGACGCAGGCAGTTTGTTCCATGGAGGTTTTAAAGGATGCAGCTAACAACTGACGTAGGCAGTTTGTTCCATGGAGGTTTTAAAGGATGCAGTGTCTCGGCAGCTAACAACTGACGCAGGCAGTTTGTTCCATGGAGGTTTTAAAGGATGCAGTGTCTCGGCAGCTAACAACTGACACAGACAGTTTGTTCCATGAGGGTTTTAAAGGATGCAGTGTCTCGGCAGCTAACAACTGACGCAGGCAGTCTGTTCCATGAGTGTTTTAAAGGATGCACTGTCTCGGCAGCTAACAACTGACGCAGGCAGTTTGTTCCATGCTTCAGCAACTCTGAGCGTGAAAAAATGTTTACGAAAGTCATGGGAACTGTGCTGTTTTCTGATTTTGTGATATACAATTACATGATCTACATCAATATATATATATATATATATATATATATATATATATATATATATATATATATATATATATATATATATATATATATATATATATATATATAGTGACGAAACATAAGTCAATTGCATAAACTCATAATCCTTTATTTACTGCTATATATATTGATAGCCATTGAATGGCTATGACCTCAACAGGCAGTTAGTCAGTTCTTAGATATGCCAGCTCTGAGTTTATGGTGTTGATGGTATCAGAGCCTTGGGATATATGTGTGTGTATATATATATATATATATATATATATATATATATACACACACACACACACACACACACATATATATATATATATATATATATATATATATATATATATATATATATAACGAAGGAAGTGTGGTAAGGAACCAGGTGGACCATAACGCACCAGAGTACTCGATACTTTGCTCAAGCCGTTTCGACGGCTATTTAAATCCAGAAATAGCCGCCGAAACGGCTTGAGCTCTGCAGTCGGGGTCCAGTCTCTTATCCTATATATATAACCGAAATTTATAAGGGAGGTAAATCTTAACTGCTTCAACTGTTGTAAGGGAGATAACCGCATTTTATCATTAAGTTGGAACTTGCTAAAAAATACTTAGTTTGGTATATAAACTTGCTCCAGCGAATGAGACGTATCTTCAAGAGGTAAATCCCCCCACCTATAGTCATATATACATATACACACACACATATATATATATGTATATATATATATATATATATGTATATGTATATATGACTGCATAGGCGGGATTGGAGAAACTCCACTATTCAGATGTGGCACAAGAAATGACTGCATAGGCGAGAGTGGGGATACTCACAAGCCCCTCTGCTGTCAGAATGTGTTATGGACTGGATCATATTAGCTGGGAGGATTTACCTCTTGAAGATACGTCTCTATCGGTGGAACAAGTTTATATACCAAACAAAGTATTTTTTAGCAAATTCCAACTTAATGATAAAATGCGGTTATCTCCCTTACAACAGTTGAAGCAGTTAAGATTTACCTCCCTTATAAATTTCGGTTCTCGGCTTCTCTCGTTTAATGAAGTTATAATATTTATAAACTGTTTTCATACCAAACGGCTTAAAACCACATCTGTTTATCTGATACGGAGCTATTTATTTTAAAATACTTATCTAAAAAGCATCATAATTTTACATTAGAACCTTTCTTAAGTTAGTAGTAGTAGTAGTAGTAGTAGTAGTAGTAGTAGTAGTAGCAGCAGCAGTAGTAGTAGCAGCAACAACAGCAGCAGCAGCAGCAGTAGTAGTAGTAAGAGCAGCAGCAGCAGCAGCAGTAGTGGTGGTGGTAGTAGTAGTAGCAGCATTAGTAGCAGCAGCAGAACCGTTCGGTGTTATGCGATTAAGCGGAACCGCTTGATGTTAATCCGTTAAGCGGAACAGTTTGAGGTCACGTGATTAGGCGGCACCGTTTGAGGTGATGTGCTTAGGCGGAACGGTTTGAGGTCACGTGATAAAGTGGAATCGTTTGAGGTTGTTTATGTTGCATGCTGAGACACGTTGTTCCAGAAATGGTTAGTCAACATGCTAGAAATAGCAGCTCAACCTGCTTCTAAGTCAGTCATACTCTACCATGTTGGTCATGGCTGTAACGTCTTAAATGTTAAGTGTTCTGGGGTTTGACCCTGGTGAGCGGGGTGGTGGTCATCTCTTAGGGTTAGGTTCTGGAGGTCAAAACATCCCCAAAACGTTGATAACATCATCATAAAGGAAAAAACACGAAACAAAATAAACCATTATAAAAATACAAAAACAAAACAATCAATCTGCAGTTGTGTCATAAAACTTCTGAAAAATACAAGAGTTACCTCCCTTATGGGATCGTTTATTAGAACTGCTAGACATAGAAGCTGAATCTCTTTTCCTGTCAAGATTACCAGCCTTGGGGCCGCGGGGTGGCCAGCGCATGGGCCCCCATTTGCTTATAATAATTATTTCTACTTTTAGAACAAGGCCAGCAATTATCCCAGTGCATTACTGGCACAAGGCCAGTAATTTTGAGGGAGGGGAAAGTCGATTAAATCGACCTCAGTACATTACTAGTACTTTATTTTATTGACCCCCGTAAGGATGAAAGGCAAAGTTAACCTCGGCGGGATTTGAACTCAAACCGTAAAGGACCGTAACTCTATGCTGCAAAGCATGGTGTCCAACTCTCTACCGATACTGCCAATAAAATAGTTGTTTCTACTTTTGGCACAAGGCCAGCAATTACCCTAGTGCATTACTGGTATTTTATTTTTTTATCGATCCCGTAAGGATGAAAGGCAAAGTTAACCTCGGCGGGATTTGAACTCAGGACGGAAAGGGCCATAACTCTATGCTGCAAAGCATGGCGTCCGACCCTCTGTCAATTTACCGCCTTAGGGAAATTTGTTGATTATGCTTTCTAATATCGGCGCCGTTGCTGTCGGAGACATTGCTGTCAGACCACCAAGGGCCAGAATACCACAAGGCATTCAATCCGACGCCCAAACAATTCTGTCAATCCACCGCCATGGAGGGCTTCTTTACCTATCGTCGGCCCTGATAGGAAAAAAGAGGCATTCTAATCACATGACCGTAACATCGGAGCTGTGATCTCTCAATTCGGAGAAGTAGCGGATCTACTTGGAGTGACTCTCTGATCTCCGAGTTCGCACTCTATCGAGTGACGTTATTCTAAAGACCCGGTGGATTGGCAGTATCGGTAGAGCGTCAGACACCATGCTTTGCAGCATTGAGTTATGGCCCTTTACATTCTGAGTTCAAATCCCGCCAAGGTTAACTTTGTCTTTCATCCTTACGGGGTCGATAAAATAAAGTACCAGTAATCTTCTAAGGCGGGTAAAATTCCCGAGATCCATGGACGAGTTCTCTCCAGCGGTCTCTGTCCCTCATTATCGCTGCCATGTCCTGCGTCTCCAACAGACCAGTGTCTGTCCTTAGGGCATCAACATACGTTAACCTTGGTCTTCCTCTTCTAGTGTGTCCATGTAGGGGCTCCCACAGGAACACTGAGTGCAATGTCAACTCTTCGTAGAGACCTGAAAATCCGCCTCTTCATTGCTGTAGTGGAGTCTGTGCTGCTGTACGGGTCTGAGACTTGGACACTGACCAAGAAACTCACTCAGATGGTGGATGGGTGCTACACGAGAATGCTGAGGATGGCTCTGAACATTAATCAGTATACAATACACTGAGGATGAAAAACTCAGAGCTGTATGGGAGCATCCCAAAAGTCAGCTCAAAAGTGACACAGAGGAGACTGAGATTAGCTGGACATGCTCACCGACATCCAGAGTTGTACCAGTAATACACTGGGATAATTGCTGGCCTTGTGCCAAAAGTAGAAACAGTTATGCTAAAGACCCTTCGGAAGAACCCAGCTTCGGCCGCTTGTATTCGCGATCGTGTCATTACACAAGATTCATTACCATAGGTAATGCTTGGCACCACCTCGATCCCTTCTGATTACCGAATGCTGAAGCTGGCACATTACTGCACCAGCTCCTGCAAATATTGCACTTAATTAAGCCTTCTGCCTGCCACTACTCATGAACACAACCCCGAGATACTTGAACTCCTCCACCTGTTGGAGTTGCATTCATATGTAGAGTGCACTGCGCAGGCTTTCTTGAGAGGATGAGTGTCTCGGTCTTCGCAGCTCTGATATTCATTCCAGCCATGTAGCACTCGGCATCAAACCTATCAAGTGCATGTCGGAAACACCAAGTATCTCAGGACTGAAGAGACTTTACCGGAGAAGCTTAACAAGGAGATCCCTCTGTAAATGGGGCAATCCCACTTGTCTTCTTTTTTGGATATTGGGATTATCACTCCCGATTGACTTTCCAGAGATTCAGGTCACCCGTCACACATGAGTCAGCCAGAGAATACCTTCTCTATTTAAGGCTTTTAACGTCTGGGGTCGAATTTCATCTTCTCTACTGGCCTTGCCACGTTTGAGCTCTTTAATTGCTCTTGTGACCTCAGCATACAAGAGATTAGTCGTCACTCCTAGATGCACTTCGTGTACATCAGAAGATGCTGTTGTGATCGGGTTTAGGAGATCAGCAAAGTATTTTCTCCACTTTGCGGGGAGACACACCTCCCTGAAGAGAGGAGAACCCTGGTACGCATTTCTGATAGCATGTGTGGGGGAGGACTTCTTATTACGAAGTCGGTGGATGGTCTGCCAGAACACTTTATTTGCTGATCTGAAGTTGAATTCCATATTAACCCCAAAGTCCTCCCATTGACTTAACTTTGAACTCCTTTACTGTCTCTGCTGCGACTTTTCGTGCCTGTTTGTACCGCAAGTGCAAGAAAGACGGCTCATTTCCAAGCCAAACTTAGTAGGCCTCTTTCTTTGCTCGGGTGGCATCTTTGACTCTTGATTGAGGCAAGGAATCTTCCTGCTATCCGGCGCCATACCAAGCCTCTTCGCCTGCCACATTTAATAGCATTTAACACATGAAGCAGAAACTGCTGAGCTGAGCACTCCGTTTCAAGTCTTCAGTTTGCTCAGGTACATAACACATAACACATTCTCAGGTACATAACACATAACACATTCTCAGGTACATAACACATAACACATTCTCAGGT
>OZ024752.1:43122227-43134727 GCA_964016885.1 Eledone cirrhosa | reverse complement strand
TTGGAGCATCGAACCCATGACATTAAAACCGGAAGTCAAACACCCTAACCACTAAACTACACACCGTCACGTTTAAGAAGATAATAATTGTTTCTACTTTGAACACAAGGCCAGCAATTACTCCAGCGTATTACTGGTACTTTATTTTATCAACCCCATAAAAGGATGAAAGGCAAAGTTAACCTCGGCTGGATTTAAACTCAGACCGTAAAAGGCCATAACTCCTTGTTGCAAAGCATGGCGACCGACCCTCATAAAGAATCATCACATGGCTGTGAAACGTGAATATCGTGTTCTCTCGTTATTAATATTTAGGTTTTAGCTAAATATATGCTTCACATTACTTTCTCAGTTCGTCTGAATTTCTGAAATAAGGAATAACCACAATGATATATTCAGACTAGTGTCCTAATCCTTGTTGTTATTGTCATATTGTCACAATAATAATAATAATAATAATAATAATAATAATAATAATAATAATAATAATAATAATGATAATAATAATAATAACAATAATAATAATAATAATAATAATAATAATAATAATAATAATAATAATAATGATAATAATGATATGGAACGCTCCAAAAGGCATGCTTGCTGGTAACAGCAAGAACCTTCCGATACGTTCTGAATACCTGAGGCTGCAGGTAGCGGCTTGATGTTCATTTGAATGAACTTTCCAGTTCAATAACATCAATGACTGAGACTCCAATAATAATAATAATAATAATAATAATAATAATAATAATAATAATAATAATAATAATAATAATAATGATAATAATAATAATAATAACAACAACAACAACTGCAACAAGAAGAACAACAACTCTTTTACACACATAACAGGATATTGGCGCACATATTGTTGCAAGCAATTGAAACACCTATATAATATATAGACATATGATATTTAACGTATATATATACATACATATATATATATATATATATATATATATATATATATATATATATATATATATATAAATATGCATATATATATGTGTGTGTGTGTGCGTGTATGTGTGTATGTGTGTATGTGTGAATGTATATATATATATGTGTGTGTGTGCATGTGTGTGTGTGCATGTATGTCTGTGTGTATATATATATATATGTGTGTGTGTCTGTGTGTCTGTGTGTGTGTATATATATGTGTGTGTTTGTTTCTATGTGTTTATAACGATCACAGTTAAGTAAGTGTATAGAAACAAAAAAACAAAAAAAAAAATTGGTTGATTTTTCTTCAAGTAAAACTATGGTAGGCCTCTATTATAAAATATCTGATGTTTTTTTTTTCATTTTTCAGTTTTATTTGACATTATCATTTAATATTATAACATCTATTGGAGTTCTGTTCTTCCTGGGAGTTTTCATTACTAGAACTGTCTGTCTTCTTAAAAATTGGCAATTAAAAAATAAACAAACACGATAAAAAAAAAATCTATGTTTTTTTTCTTTTCCTTTCATAGCTGCTATTACACCGCAATACAATTTAGTTTAAAAAAAAAATTTGATTAAAATTTATTAAGGATTAAAAAATCCCCCTTTTTTTTATTTTTAACTATTTGGAGTTATAATGATTCAAATTCCAATTTAGTTTTTTTTTTCTTCTTTTATTAATTAATATTATATTCAGAAAAAGTTTTGCTTATTTGTATCTGTTAAGAAATTATAAAATAAAAACTCATCAGAATTATAGTAAAATGTTAATGAGACAATTAATAATAATTAGTAATGTTAATTAATTACATTAATAGTAATGATGATAGTAGTAGTAATAATAATAATAATAATAATAATAATAATAATAATAATAATAATAATAGTAATAATAGTAATAATAATAATGGTAATAATAATAATAATAATAATAATAATAATGGTAATTATAATTATAATATAAAATGTTGCAAGGTTTTTTTTTTTTTCCGCAAAAATAACATAAAAAAGAAAAAACGGTAAAGAATAAGCTTTTTAAAAAAATTTGCAATAAGATATTTGAATAATTTTCACTTCTAGAGGTGTTTAAGATGTAAAAAATTAAAGTGCTATTTTAAGTGAGTCATCATTCACTGCCTTACTACATTGGCCTTGGTAGGCAGGAAAGATCTTTATTTTGAATGCATGAGCTCTTGAAGTATGTTTTGTATATTCTTGTGACAAATACATTTCCAGCTGAGGAAGGGATGTCGCTCCGACAGATCTTCCGGCAGCATTTTGTCCGTAGACAGCAAAGCCTTTGGTATCGTTACCTCGAACGCAGCATCCTGCCATCCAGATCAGGCTTGGCACGTTAACCAAGTTGCCTATGGTGACTTCAGGATCCACCGAGGGAATGGCACCAGCAACAAGATATAATTGAGGGCCCTCATCTTTCTCTTCGTTTACTGATGAATCAGACATCATTGAAGGCAACGAACCGGAAGTGCCCATATTCTTGGTGTTGGCCGAATTGGTTGCTTTTGTGGCCAACGGTGTAGCAATGGTGGTAACTGGAGTTGATGAAGACTGCGTTGGTTCCGTACTTCCGGTCACTTTTTTTTCTGCATGTGTTTGAGGAATTCCACACACATCGATAGCATATCTGATTACTACTTTAGTTACTTTGCTCCATTCTTTGTAGAAGTCCAAATGCATGGGAACTGTGTTTGTTAAAGCGAAAGCTGCAATCTTTGTGTCGATGTGGTGGCCAGCTATTTGTGGAGGTAGAAGATGTCCAATACGATAGGAGGAGGTGAAATCGTAGTCACTTGGTTGAGACTGGTATTTGCCAACAGCGCATTGATCGTTTTGTATTTCGTCTTCGAGTTCACTCAGAGCTGCCAGACCTTTCTTACGATATTGGACAATATAGAACCAGGAGGCACGTGCTTGTTTATCGATCAGAGCTGGAAATATATATATAAAAAAAATAGTGTGAAAATCTGATAAAAAATAGAGACATATATACATAAAACACAACACACACACATATATATGCATATATATATATATATATATATATATATATATATATATATATATATATATATATATATATATATATATATATATATATATATATATATATATATATATATGTATGTAAAAGGTAAACAGAAATAACAACACAATCGTTACAGCATATGGAAGGTATATATTAGGTTAACGCTTGATATAGCAGGGAGAGGGTCTTAACGTTTCGGACGCTAGCCCTTCATCAGAAGAAAGAATGAGAAATAAAATAGATTGAGGGGACAGTTGGTTTTAGTAAATCAAGAGCAAATAACAAGAAATTACCTCGCTCAATTAAATATGGACTTCGTGGCCATCCCTTGTTATCAATGGCTGATAGTTTGGTCATAGACAATGCCGGAATTCGTCTGAAACTGTCGTGAAGTGTAGCAAAATGTGCGGTTTTCCTTTTGAAAAGATCTCCATACAAGGTATTGGACGAAAACCGCTGACACAAGAACGTAAGGGCGCCATTTTGGTTTCGTATGCCCATGGGAACGCTGCCTCCCAGAGTAAACTCTTTCAAACATTCAACGTGAATTTTATCGGTATTCATTCCTTTAGCGTCTCTGACCAGGTATTTACATGGTGGCATCGACTCCCGGCAGAATTTCTCCAGTTTCTGTTTGCAGCTATACAACGGTGTGTAAAAAGCCACCATGTTGTTGTCTCGCCGTTTGTATTGCTTCAGACGATAGTCGTCACGAGATTTGAGAGGACCGGTACACCACTGATGTAACTTGCCTTCCTGTTGCAATCTCTCATATGTCCAATCAACAAATTTATATTTTGCTGTGTCCACTTGGTAAAGAGAATACAAGCATTCATCTAAAATAGATAAAAAAAAGAAGAAAGTAAAAAAAAACGGTCGTAAATATCAATTACAGATATACAATATTGGTTTCATAAGTACAGTGCATGCGAAAGGGGTTCTACACAGTTTTCATCTGCTCAATGGATTATCTACGAATTACTAGATTACTACAAATTACTATCTTTAAATATATATATATATATATAAATCAATAATAATGAGTTCAAATCACAGGCAGTCTTTTACAATGAAATAGCTCAAAGAAAGAGTATTTCTGAGCCGTGTAATACAGGTTAATATAAATTAATATATTTGATAAACACAAATACCAACATATTCATGTTTGTATTGTAAATGACCAAGTTAGCTAGATTGAAATATACTAATAATAATATTACAGTTTGCCTATCTTGACTTAAGATAATAAATCAACAAAAACAAATTGTATTGGCAATGGCCGTGGTGCTTGGACAAATTTATATATATATATATATATATATATATATATATATATATATATATATATATATATATATATATATATATATATGTAGATAAATCTACCAAGAGTTTACGGTAGTGTCCAATCCGTATGAAGAACTCAATGTCCGGATATCATGGAAAGAAGAGATGCAATGAAAAATCACTTTCGGTGAAAGATAAACGGAATACAGAGTCAAGATAAAATATTAAAAAAATAATGAATAAAACAATGAAACAGTTCCTTATATTAAACAAAAAAAGTTCATTATTTAACGATCGTTTCTAGGATATATATGTGTTAGAATTGGCATGCATATTCAACAGATCTATGTACAAAATTATACAAAATTATACAAACTATCAAAATTAAATATACATACCAACACATATATATGCCGTCTTCAGAAATAATTATTTCTGAAGACGGCATATATATGTGTTGGTATCATTATTTCTGAAGACGGCATATATATGTGTTGGTATGTATATTTAATTTTGATAGTTTGTATAATTTTGTATAATTTTGTACATAGATCTGTTGAATATGCATGCCAATTCTAACACATATATATCCTAGAAACGATCGTTAAATAATGAACTTTTTTTGTTTAATATAAGGAACTGTTTCATTGTTTTATTCATTATTTTTTTAATATTTTATATATATATATATATATATATATATATATATATATATATATATATATAAGGTTAACGTATGTTGACGCCCTAAGGACAGACACTGGTCTGTTGAAGACGCAGGACATGGCAGCGATAATGAGGGACAGAGACCGCTGGAGAGAACTCATCCATGGATCTCGGGAATTTTACCCGCCCTATATATATATATATATATATATATATATATATATATATATATATATATATATATATCCAGACGGAACTTGAACCGTTAAGGTCTGATTCCTGGGTATGTTACTATTTATAAAACAAACTTTGTATTTTCAACAGTTGAATTTTCGACAGTTGAAAATTGCAAACTTGACTGTCACCACAGAATATGAACCTGAAGATTGCGAAAGCATGAAAGTACTTGTTCAATTAACACTTAACATTTAATATTCTACCATACTATTTCATTCTAATACCATTATACATTTTAAAGGATTGTAAATAAAACGAGTAAATCAGACAAAGTTGGAATTCCTTTTATTAATATAATCTTCTATGCACAATCATACACGCCCGTGTATCTCTCTCTCTCCCCTCTCTCTCTCTCTCTCTCTCTCTCTCTCTCTCTCTCTCTCTCTCTCTCTCTCTCTCTCTCTCTCTCTATCTCTATATATATATATATATATATATATATATATATACATATATATATATAAATATATATATATATATATTTATATATATATATACATACATATATATATATATATATATATATATATATATATATATATATATATATATATATATATATATATATATATATATATATGTATATATAATATATTTCTATATATATACATATATACACATATATATATCCTCTGCACATAAACTCACCTTAAATATTAACTCCACTATAATATTTAATCTCGCATCTTTAAGCATTGGACACACTTCGCTTTGTGTGTATATATATATATGTATATATATATATATATATATATATATATATATATATATATATATATATATATATATATATATATATATGTGTGTATATATATATATAGTCCAGAAATAGCCGTCGAAACGGCTTGAGCTCTGCCGTCGGGGTCATACTTTTTCCTATATATATATATATATATATATATATATAAAGATATCTTCTGCTAAGTCCCTACAGGTTGTTAAGAGTTAATATATTGAATTTTATTATTTATTTATTGGCAGTATCGGTAGAGGGTCGGACGCCATGCTTTGATGCATAGAGTTACGGCCCTTGCCATTCTGAGTTCAAATACCGCCGAGGTTAACTTTGCCTTTCATCCTTACGGGGTCGATAAAATAAAGTACCAGTAATGCACTGGGTAATTGCTGGCCTTGTGCCAAAAAGTAGAAACAATTATTTATTTATTTTTGTTTATATTTGACTGCAGCCATGCTGGAACATATCCTCAAGCGGTTTTAGTGGATCAGATTATTATTTTTTTAATTTTACATTTTCTTCATCTTTTCATTCCTTAATTCTTTTTAATTTCGTGATATTTTAATAACCATCATGTGATGTACGTTCCATCCTTTGATTTCAATTTTTCTCTCTATCGTATGAATTTCATCAAAACCAGACGACATCCTTCCATTTTCCTATCTTTACTTGATATAAAAAAAGAAAGACGAAAAACGAATTACTCTTCTTTGCTCTTTTTCATCTATTTTGATGTAATTTAAGAGAGATAATCCTTTCTTTATTAACACCTCTCCTTCCGTATCTTCCCGGCAGCTTCCTTCCATCCAATCTGATAGAATTAACCATCGCATCAATATTCATCGTCAGCTGGTGAAAACTGTTGCTAAGAAATAAGTCATGCGCTCAAATGAGTTCTACTTCTTATTTTTCTAATTTTATTTTATTTTATTTTATTTTATTTTATTTCATTTTATTTCATTTTATTTTATTTTATTTTATTTTATTTTATTTTATTTTATTTTATTTTATTTCATTTTATTTTATTTCATTTTATTTCATTTTATTTTATTTTATTTTATTTTATTTTATTTTATTTTATTTTATTTTATTTTATTTTATTTTATTTCATTTCATCTTAGTTTATTTATTATTATTTATTATTTGGTTTTATTTTTCGTATTTCTGTCGTTTTACTTGAAGACAACATTTTCAAATGAAGTGGTTTCCCTTCAGACCAACAGGCATGCATTCTAGGTGACAACAAATCTTCACAACTTTTAACATCTTACTACGGCATCTTTGATGGCTTCCGTGTCTGTAAAACGACTGCCGTCGTTTACTTTGAGAGTAACGTGCTCCTACTTGAGAAAGTATTAATTGTATATACAGCTTGATAGACAGGCATTGACAAGGGACTTGGGGAGGGGGGAGGGGAAGTGAGAAGGAGTGACAGAGAGGGAGTGATAGAGAGAGGGAGTGACAGAGAGGGAGAGATAGGGAGAGAGAGAGAGAGGATCGAAGGAGAAGACGAAGAGAAAAAAATAATATTTAGAAGATAAAAAAATCGGATTAAATTATAAAGATGAAAGACCAAGAAGGAGTTATCAATTACGTGTGTATGTATGTATGTATGTATGTATGTATGTATGTATGTATGTATGTATGTATGTATGTATGTATGTGTGTATGTATGTGTGTATGTGTGTATGTATGTATGTGTGCATGTATGTGTGTATGTGTGTATGTATGTATGTATGTGTGCATGTATGTGTGTATGTATGTATGTGTGTATGTATGTATGTATGTATGTATGTGTGTATGTATGTATGTATTTGTGTGTGTGTATGTATGTATGTATGTATGTATGTATGTCAGGTGACCAGTTGGTGCTACTGGTAACATGTATCCCAGTACAACCTGTCCCATGGTCGGGTCGTTGGCGACTAAACTGGCAACCCCACCAAGGTTTCTTGGTGAGGAGGGTGACTTTGGACATCCTGCAGGACTAAAAACAAAACCTGTCAAAGGGCAAAGGAGGTCTTAAGAATCAATGGCCATCCAAAATCACCAGGAGAGATGACCCCTTAGCCTTTGTCAAGGCAGTATTCTAGGAGAAGGAAAACTCTGACATAACACCTACAACCCTGATGGTATCCAATGATGTTGACTTGTTCTTCTTTTTGGTAAATATCATCTTGGTTAAGAGAGTGGGACTGGCTTTGTGCAGTGCCTTTGCTCACTATAAAAGCTTCACGGCACAGGCATTGCTTTATATCTGGAGATCTCTCTGCACTTGTCGTCACATGGTACCATGGGCTCAGCACTATGTGTCAATAATTGTCACAAGTGTAGTGTTTGTACCAGAGTTTTCAAGTCGCTGGCTGGACTAAAAAGTCACACTCGTTCAGCGCATCAGTAGGGGTTCTCCTACATGGATATAAAGTAGTGGCCGTACTCGAAAACGAGTTGGCAGCCACCCGGTATATATGTATGTATGTATGTATGTATGTATGTATGTATGTATGTATGTATGTATGTATGTATGTATGTATGTATGTAGGCTTATGCATGTGTGTGTAATAAATGTATATATAATATTTATGCTAGAACACAGTGTATAGGGGAAGATTTAAAGTAAATTGAATATAATGGAAGACATTGCTGTGACAAGAATCAAATGTAAACATTTTCAACTATTCCTCCTTACACAGCAAATTAAAAATAATAACAAAAATAAACTTACCGTCACTAATACTGGCAAACATTTGAGGAACTGGAAAGACAAAAAACAAATACAAATATATTATTGTTATGGTGGATTGGTAGTATCGGAAGAGGGTCGGACACCATGCTTTCCAGCATAGAGTTACATCCCTTTACAGTCTGAGTTCAAATCCCACCGAGGTTAACTTTGTCTTTCATCCTTACGGGGTCGATAAATTAAAGAACCACTAATGTTTATCGTTGTTTGACCAACGGTTAAAATACACACACATATATATATATATATATATATATATATATATATATTATATATAGTTATAAACTCAAATAGTCTTTTACAATTAAATAGCTCAAAGAAAGGAATATTTCTGAGCCGTGTAATACAAATGAATATATGATTTAGCTAGCTTGGTCAGTTACAATGCAAACACATGTATACTTGTATCAGTGTTTATCCCTATCATATATTCATTTGTATTACACGGCTCAGGAATATTTCTTTCTTTGAGCTATTTAATTGTAAAAGACTGTTTAAGTTTATAACTCTATATATAATATAATATTCTCGGCTCCATACGTGAGCTAATTTTTAGTCCCATAAAACCGGCTGCTATTTTTAGCGGCACGAGTATGAGACAAGCTAGGCGCTGCGACACATGTGCGTTCAACAACACATTTCTCTCAGTCTTCTTAAGTATTTTGAAGTGAAACTTACCAATTTCTGGATACCTGCAGAAGAGCACAGGAATAGGAACTTTCACTTAATTGTTGCGAAACAAATTTTAAATTTGTCCAGGTATCACGGCTATTGCCAATATAGGTTTGTTTTTATTGATTTATTATTTTAAATCGAGACAGGCAAACCGTATAATTTTAATTAGTATTTTTCAATCTAGCTAACTTGGTCAGTTACAATTTAAACACATGTATACTTGTATCAGTGTTTATCCCTTTCATATATTCATTTGTATATATATATATATATATATATACTTTTTCCTATATATACATATATACAGTCTATCAAAGTTTGTTGTGATGTCACAGATGTGTGACGAAAGAACTTTGATAGACTATATATATATATATATATATATATATATATTTATATCTGAAAATAAAAGAGAGATAAACACACACACACATATATATATACACATATATATATATATATATATATATATATATATATATATATATATATATATATATATATATATATATATATATATATATGTGTTCAAATTGTAAAGGACCAGATTCGCTAGGGTGAAAAAGATACTAACTGTGAACAATAGGGTTTGCCAGACTCAATTTAAGAATAAATCAAGAAAATACGATTTGAACACATATATGTATACATCTGTGTTTATCTCTCTTTATAATCAATTATTCTATACGGCCTGGAAACATCTCTTTTCTTGAGCTATTTAATTGTAAGAGACTATTTTGAGTTTCTAACTCAATATATACCTTTGATATATATTTATATCTGTATTTTTAACCGTTGGTCAATGAACAATAAACATTGATCGCCAGATAAATTAACTATGGAGATATAAAAGATACAGAAGCGAGAACCAACCCAAACCAAACAGTGAGTGTGTTCTGTTAATCAATATATATATATATATATATATAATTACATTTAGTATCGATATCCAATGGGTCGTGTCCATTGCATTCATAAACAATCGAAGACTTTTCTTCACCACTGTTCGAATGACAGGTTTTCTTTTCCGTGATTGGGCACATTCTCGTCTCGACTCGTTCTCCAACACATGTCACGTTTGTGGCGTTCTTTCCTGTCGCCACGGTAACGTTGCAAGACCGGAAGCGGATGTCTTTGTCGCCGGACTGAATCCAGGGAGACCAAGGACCCCATTTGGCTGAAGACTCTGTAGAAGAAAGAATATATAAAATTTATAATACACGTATATTTATTAAAACACGTATATATATATATATATATATATATATATATATATATGTATATATATATATATATATATATATATATATATATATATATATATATATATATATATATATATATATATATATATATATATATATATATATATATATATATATATATATATATATATATATATATGGGAACCAGTAAGACCCCGACAGCTGAGCTCAAGCCGTTTCGACGGCTAATTCTGGTCCAGAATTAGCCGTCGAAACGGCTTGAGCTCACCTGTCAGGGTCTTACTGGTTCCTATTACCCACTCTACTACCTCAAGTATTGAGTACTTTGGTGCGTTATGGTCCACCTGGTTCCTTACCACATTTCCTTCGTTATATATATATATATATATATATATATATATATATATATATATATATATATATATATATATATATATATATATATATATGTATATATATATATATATATATATATATATATATATATATATATATATATATATATATATATATATATATTATATATATATATATATATATATATATATATATATATATATATATATATATATATATATATATATATATATATATATATATATATATATATATATATATATATATATATATATATATATATATATATATATATATATATATATATATATATATATATATATATATATATATATATATATATATATATATATATATATATATATATATATATATATATACTTATATTTAATACAGAAATGGCCTCTACAGGACTACAACTGTTTCATTCGGGAAAAATCATCGATGACTTCTCTCGAATGAAACAGTTCTAGTCCTGTAGAAGCCATTTCTATATTAAATATTTATACTCTGCTATGTATTGAGTACCTTACTTACTGTGGCTACCCCCGATTGAACTCGGGATAAACATATATATATATATATATATATATATATATATATATATATATGCATAGATATATAATCTAAAGTATTTCTTATATATATATATATATATATATTTTTACTTTATTTACGAAGTTAGGAACGTGACAGCCTGTTAATCATCATCATCATCATCATCATCATCATCATCATCATCATCATAATCATCATCATCATCATCATCATCATCATCATCATCATCATCATCAACATCATCATAATATATATACGTATGTAATTCTTGGTACTGCTTTCATTTTATATATAAACAACAAACAATAAACACACGTTTTATCTTACGCTGAGTATTTCAGATTCAAGATTAGATATATGTTTATTATTCACAAACTACGCTGTGTTAGTGTTGCCACTAATAAATACAAATTTGCAGTATATGTAAATAAGTTATCATCAAAGCATAGCTTGTTTACAAAACCTCGAAGAAGATATTGCCATCTATAGTCCAACATATGGGTATAAGCAAGGGAATGCTGACGATCTGTAACGACAGTGAAACCCATACATCCATTGCTCTTACGCCACTACTGAGGTAGCTGTGACATGATCACAATTATGTTTACTAGCAGAAAAACCACCTTTTGGGTGGTTTTCTGCTAGCATGTGTAGCGTGCATATTGATATTATACGCAGGTATATATGGATGTAGATATGATATGTCAAATAATATCGTAATAGACAATATACACAGAAATTGAATTGAACGAAGACTGCGTTACACTGTCTTATGTAATCAGTAACGTAATCCATGATACATTAAAAAAAGACGATATTATATATAAACAGCATTAGGAGAAAATTAGTGACAGAAATATATGAATGTTTATTTAAGCGATCGCTAACCGGAAGTGTTTACATTTGAAAATTTTAAAGAAGTGAATCTCTAAATAAACAATAAAATATATTTAATCATCAACAGCTACGAAATTTAGTAGATAACTTATGTAATATTCATTCATTATTTATTCAAAG
>OZ024752.1:43099727-43104727 GCA_964016885.1 Eledone cirrhosa | reverse complement strand
TTTATTTTATTTTATTATATAATTTGGAATCATTTAAATGAATTTGATATGTACATGTATGTGTATACGTGTCTGTGTGTATGTATGTATGTATGTATGTATGTATGTATGTATGTATGTATGTATGTATGTATGTATGTATGTATGTGTGTGTGTATGTATGTATGTTTGTGTGTGTATGTGTATGAGTTTTTATGCGTGTATATATGTGTATATACATACATACACGTACATGCTGTAAATCACCATATATATTTATTTATATATGCATATATATATATTTGTGGCTTATTTTTATCTAAAGACATGTTTTCCAATTCCATCCCGCCCGTCCCCTTAATCTATTTTATTTCTCACTCTTTCTTCTGATGAATGACTAGCGTCCGAAACATTAAGACCCTCTTCCCTCTATATCAAGCGTTAACCTAATATATACCTTCCATATACTGTACCGATTGTGTTGTTATTTCTGTTTACCTTTTACATACATATATATATATACAAACAGTGGACAGCAGAGGCCACGTACCGTTCCTCTCCGACAGATAACTCCCCCCCCCCCCCGGAAAACTAACCAGTTGATGGATGCGAATCCGAAATATAGGGACAATTAAATCTCTCCCAAGGTAACTCTATCTCATGTTATTATTTTTATTTTTTACGCTCTTTCCTACGTTCCTCTACACACTATACATCTCATTCTACATTCCCTTACATCTCTCTCTTCACCACCGGATCTTGTTACCCGGAGATTTACCCATCTGCATTGTTGAGGCTTCCAAAACGACCAAAAAAATATCTTATTATTCCACAATGCTTCAAGCAAACTTCAATACTCTCTTATATATATATGTGTGTGTGGTGTGTGTGTGTGTGTGTGTGTGTGTGTGTGTGTGTGTGTGTGTGTGTGTGTGTGTGTGTGTGTGTGTGTGTGTGTGTGTGTGTGTGTGTGTGTGTGTGTGTGTGTGTGTGTGTGTGTGTTACATATGACTTTGCCATTCACATTTTGTTGAAGTTCCTTGAAGCAAGAAATTTAAATTTCGATTTTATTCCTGGAAAATAAAATAAACATAAGGCCTATTATTTTTTTTAGTCTGTTTCCTCTTCAGAATATCGATTTTTGTCATAACCATCATAACAATCAGTGACTAAATGGCTGACTCACAAGGCTGTGGTTAATAAGTTAAATTCATAATAATGTGGTTATTCCAGGTTTAATTCCTTTGTGTTCTCTCTTGAGATAAGTGTCTTCAACTACAGCCTCGGATTGGCCAATGCTTTGCGATTGCATTTAAAAAAACTTTTAAAATTTGCGATTGCATTTAAAAACTTCTAAAATTTGTGATTGCATTTAAAATACTTTTAAAATTTGCAATAAAAATCGTCTAAAATTTGCGATTGCATTAAGAAACTTCAAAAATTTGCGATTGAATTAAAAACTTCTAAAAACTTTTAAAATTTGCAATAAAAAAACTTTTGAAATTTGCGATTCCATTGAAAAACTTCTAAAATTTGCTATTACTATATTTAAGAACTTGAACTTAGTTTACTGAGTCTCGAACTTGATAGAGTGTCAATTGCCACTTGGCAGTGTGTCAAGTGTCACTTGAAAACACGAAGTTTGTGATATTTAAATGTGGCAATACGTAAAGTAGTATGCATGTCTGTCGATGTGAGTGAACCTTACCGAACGTTCAGTCAAGATAAATGAACGGTCACACGAAAATGTTAGAACATCTGACATTTATAGTTGACCATAAATGTCAATGTTGATAATGTTGTGGATATATATATCTGCTAAGATAAGTCGCTGACCGGATGTGTTGCCATAGCTCACACTTGAAGAAGGAAATCTGTCTATGAAAATCAGTCGAAGGAAGTTATCGAATTCGTGAATTAAGTTCGTAAATATTTCAGCCATTAAAGATAACAAGTATGGCCGTGTGGTTAAAAAATTCGTTTCTTAATCACATGGAGTCTGGTTCAATCCTATTTTGGGGTTCCTCGAACGTCTTTTATCATAGGAAAGGATAGTACCCTTAACTCCTGATAGAGTTGTAGGGACACATCATGACACGGGGCGACCCGGCATAGCCTATCTCTCGCCTCGTCGGATTAAGCTGGTTTCTTTCCAGAGAGAGGGTAATTGATATATATATGCATATATATATATATATATATATATATATATATATATATATATATATATATATCCAAAATTAAGATAAATCAAAATGAATTTAATCTAAATCAAAATTATGGGTGTCATGCCAAAAAGACATGCGCCATATCACCCGTAAAATAAGCTCCAAGATTCCAATGAATAGGTCCGAGCATTTTATAACAACTAGAAATTGATTAACATATAAATAAACATATGAAACAATTACAGGGGATACTTTTTACAAGTGTGCAAGCACACATAGCTAGGTAGGATTGTATCTAGTTGTTATATATATATATATTCATTTATTATGGCTAGATAGTGAGTCTTGTTACTCTGGTATCTCTCTCTCTCTCTCTCTCTCTCTCTCTCTCTCTCTCTCTCTCTCTCTCTCTCTCTATATATATATATATATATATATATATATATACATAACTTACCCCACTCATATATATATATATATATATATATATATACATATATATGCAGCAAGCTGTATACATTCGAGCACATGATAGTAAACAGAAAAAAAAGGATCTATATTCTTCTTTTCTTACATTATCAATCTAAATATATTTCTATAGCCGAAGAACATACGAGAAGAACCATTCCAAACAACCTCACCCCATCACCACCACCATCACCACCACCAGCACCACCAGCCACATCAATAACCATAACAACGACAGCATAAAACTAAGGGGGGAAAAAAAATAACCCCACCCAAACCAGAAAATATTTTTATCTCTCAGCCGTAACAGTCGAACGCAACATGTTTAACACCGCCAATTATATAGAAGATATATATCTCTTAGAAAATTCAATAAGGAAAATAGGAAAATACACTTGTGTACGTGTACGTGTGTGTGTGTGTGTGTGTGTGTGTACGTGTGTACGTGTGAGTGTGTACGTGTATGTGTACGTGTATGTGTACGTGTGTACGTGTGTGTGTGTGTACGTACGTGTGCGTGTGTGTACGTGTACGTGTACGTGTACGTGTGTGCACGTGCGTGTGTGTACGCGTGTGTGTGTACGTGCGTGTGCGTACGTGTACGTGTGTGTGTGTGTGTACGTGTGAGTGTGTACGTGTACGTGTACGTGTACGTGTACGTGTGTGTGTGTGTGTGTGTGTGTACGTGTGTACGTGTGAGTGTGTACGTGTATGTGTACGTGTGTACGTGTGTGTGTGTGTACGTACGTGTGCGTGTGCGTACGTGTACGTGTACGTGTGTGTACGTGCGTGTGTGTACGCGTGTGTGTGTACGTGCGTGTGCGTACGTGTACGTGTGTGTGTGTGTGTACGTGTGTACGTGTACGTGTACGTGTGTGTACGTGCGTGTGTGTACGCGTGTGTGTGTACGTGCGTGTGCGTACGTGTACGTGTGTGTGTATGTGTGTGTGTACGTGTGTGTACGTGTGTGTGTGTGTGTATCTTTTTTACTTTCCAGCCCCCCCCCCCCTCCCAAAAGCGATAGATATACACTCACACATACTAAGTATACACATACATACACGTGCTCAAGCACGCCCGAACACACACACACATACGTACGTACACACATACACATACACACACGTACACGCACGCACACACGCGCACAGACACACATACACACACAGATATATGTATATGTTAGCTAGTAGTTTTTTTAATATATATTTCTCTTGCTACATAACAATGTCCAACTCACAAAAAGTGTTAGGTATACACATACACAGAGACACATACACAGACACACACACACATACACACATACACAAATACACATATATATACACAAATACGCATATATATATATATACACACAAACATTGTTTCTCTCGCTATATAACACTTTTTCTTGAAGCATGTAACACTAAAAGCCCCACCCCTCTTCTTTCTGTAGTTCTTAGTAGTATATTTTTTCTCCTTCCGATTAAAAGCATGTCCACAATAATACAAACATCACTTGCTGCACACGAGATACTCTGTGTAACTTTGAAAACTAGTTTTCCACACGGAGTGAACTCTCGGCGTTGTTCACAACAAAGAACGTTAACAGTCTATATTTATATTTATATATATTTATATATATATATATATATATATATATATATATATATATATATATATATATATATATATATATATATATATATATATATCAAGATAAGCAGAACAAGTAAAATTCAACCAATTTTTCAAAATAAATCAAAATTAATATACAATTAAAATTAATCAAAATTAAAAAATATAATATAAATATTTACCTATTCAAATGGCCCTAACTGTACAGTTTCACGGTGCAAAACATTAAATTCACGAGGATATTAATGGAAAAGCAACGATATATATATATATATATATAGATGAGATTCTACAGGACTAGAACTGTTTCATTCATTAGAAATCATCAGGAATCTCTGATGATTCCTGATGATTTCTAATGAATGAAACAGTTCTAGTCCTGTAGAATCTCATTTATATTAAAACTGTTATACTCTGCTATGTATTGAGTACCTTACTTACTGTGGTTACCTCCGATTCAACCCGGAATAACGTATATATATATATATATATATATATATATATATATATATATATATATATACGATATTAATAAATGAAAACTATATTTATAAAACCATATTTATTTCATTATACATATTTCAAGGACACCAAGTTAAATTATGGTGTGCTTTCATCAGATAAAATATAATATAGAGCAGTTTTATAAATAAATATTGACATACCCTTAAAGAATGCAACCATTACTGTTGGAAGCTCCCGAGTAGTCCGAGATACTGCTTTATATCAGTTATAAAAATATTTTCTTGTTGTATCCCAACAATTTAA
>OZ024752.1:43087227-43089727 GCA_964016885.1 Eledone cirrhosa | reverse complement strand
TTCTTCTTCTTCTTCTTCTTCTTCTTCTTCTTCTTCTTCTTCTTCTTCTTCTTCTTCTTCTTCTTCTTCTTCTTCGTCGTCGTCGTCGTGTCCATCATCATCATCATCATCATCATTATAATCATCTTCTTCAGACAATTTAGATATTACGCATTCACTCTGAATAACACTCTATATCTGTTTTTACGTATCACGTACTACGTACCCATTTACCTACTCTCTTTCTACCCCCCCCCTCTCTCTCTCTCTATCTATATATATATATTTATATATTTATATATATATCCATAAGTCATTATCTTTCCTCCTTTCCTTCTTTCTTTCTATCTGTCTGTCTGTCTATATTATTTATATATCATATGTAAATAAAAATTACACACACACACACATACATATATATATATATATACTCAAAATTATATATATTATATATATATATATATACATATATATATACATGAAGTAACGGAGTCAGAAACACGCGTTAGTCCCTGTAACTTGATAAACACACACCCTCTCTAGTGTGTTTTCTACTGTATATATATATATATATATATATATATATATATATATATATATATATATATATATATATATATATATATATATATATATATATATACATACATATATATATATATATATATATATATATATATATATATATATATATATATATATATATGTATATACATATATATATATATATATATATATATATATATATATATACACATATATACAGTGGCGGACTGGGTCTAAAAATAGAGGTTGCCAGGAGATGAATGGGGCCCACCTACATATAGAATTCTATAATTTAATTTTTATAAGAAATAAATAACATTTTCGAAAAATACATAAGTGGAAACAAAACAGTGCAATCAAATCTTTACGGGAAAATATCTTACCGTCTCTATTAAAAAATATTATGTATTTTGCGAAATCCAGAGACTTTCAATAATGACCAGAAGTCGACCCTAAATATTACTAATAGCACTAGGAATGCCATGAACGACACCACATCTTTCTAACATTGATTTTGAAAGTAGGTTTATAATTATCAATTTTCATTATACGTTTGTAGCTGCCTCGGTGGCCGAGACGGAGGAATCATAGCCGGTGGTGATCCTGGTCTGAAGTTCGATCCTGGTCGGAAGTACGGCTCCCGTTAAACTTTTTCAGTTTTTTCTATGGGTTGTAAAATAAAAACTGAAAAAGATTACATGTACCTCTTGACCAGGATTGAACCCAAGACCAGGATCTCCACCGGCTCTAGCACCTACCACTAGGTTACAGAAGTCTTATGAAAATTCATACTTATAAACTTACTTTCAAAATTTTCAAAAAAAAATTTTTTTTTATTCTTTTTCTTAGATTTCAGATATTTTCGAAAGCAAAGTATTGTATCATAAAATACTACAGTGGGCCCTGCAATACTACAGTGGGCCCTGCAATACTACTGTGGGCTCCTGCAATACTACCGTGGTCACCTTGGGATCCACTAGCCATTGGGCAACCGGACAATCTGGCCAGTCCGCCACTGTATATATATATATATATATATATATATACACACATATATATATATATATATATATATATACATATATATATATATACATAAATATATATATATATATGTATATATATATATGTATATATATACAGAAATATATATATATATGTATATATATATGTATATATATATATATATATATATATATATGTATATATATATAAGTATATATATATAAGTATATATATGTGTTTATGTATATATATATATTTCGTTTCTGAATTTGTTTAGCAAGATTCTTTATCTTCCGGCGTAGGACAGAGCAAAGGAGAGGCACAAAAACAAAGAAAAGAATCCCCAGTCACTGAAGAGGTCACAGAATGTGTGACGAAATAACTTTGAAAATATATAAACAACTATCTGGTTGTGGAACCAACCAACCAACCGGAAATTTATAAATTCCTAAATTTATAAATTTATTATAATAAATTGAAGTGAAAGCAACTGGTACGTGTGTTTCTTATTGGCAACATGACCCTCCCAAAGCATATATATATATATATATATATATATATATATATATATATATATATAAGCAGAAGAGATATTCAATTTGTTGGTAATTCAACAAATATAAATGTTTATAACTGATTCAGAGCACTCGACAAGTTTTCTGGAGTATAATATTCAATGATATTAAATAAATGGAAACTATATTTATAAAACCATATTTATTCTATTATATGTATTTCAAGGGTACCAAAACTTTTGTACGCTCTCATCAGATAAAATACAAAGTTTGTTTAATAAATTTTGACATAACCAAGGAAAATACCTTAACGGTTCAAGTTTTCCTTGGACCGTACTTGAACCGTTAAAGTATTTTCCTTGGTTATGTCAAAATTTATAAAACACACTTCGTATTTTATCTGATGATAGCATACCAAAGTTTTGGTACCCTTGAAATATATATAATAGAATAAA
>OZ024752.1:43074727-43077227 GCA_964016885.1 Eledone cirrhosa | reverse complement strand
TAACAGAACACACTCACTGTTTGGTTTGGGTTGGTTTTCGCTTCTGTATTTTTATATCTCCATAGTTAATTTATTTGGCAATCAATGTTTTTCATTGATTGACCAACGGTTAAAAATACAGATATAAATAAATAAATATATATATATATATAGTCTATCAAAAGTTCTTTCGCCACACATCTGAGACATCATCAGTTAAACTATTATGTTTCCTCCCGTTGTATTGCAATGCCTACGCCATTTTTATTTAATGTATATATATATATAGTATTTTCGAAACATCTCAATTATATATATATATAACGATTATATATATATATATATATAACATCTCAATTATATATATATATATATATATATATATATATAAATTATATACATCTCAATTATATATATATATATAATATATATACATATATTTATATATATATATATATATATATATATATATATATATATATATATATATATATATATATATATATCAATTATATACATTATATATATATGTATATTTATATATATATATATATATATATATATATATATATATATATATATATATATATATATATATATATCAATTATATACATTATATATATATATATATATTTATATATCGGAGTGTTGAGTGGTTTTGAAATTCTTTAAAAATAAAAAAATGTAGAAAAATCCGAGTTTCATAGCCGGACTGGAGGCAGTTATCAGCCGAGTGTTAGGGAGTTCTATGGGATGGTTAGAGTATACAACACTACTCTATTGCTACGAAGCTTGCAGCAAAACTGTGAACAAGATATTGGAAAGCTTTTAATTTCGTTCACTTCTGCTTTTTTTTGCCGTTTCTACCAAACTAAGAACAACAATTCTTAGAATTTAATTTAATCCGATTATCATATTAGAATTTTATATAATTCTATAATTGTATTGGTCTGTTTCTCTTTGTGAGTGTATGTATGTGTGTATATTTGTGTCTGTGTATATGTACATACGTGCGTGCGATTTTTATTATTATTAAGATATATGATAATAATAATAATAATAATAATAATAATTGTTTCTACTTTAGGCACAAGGCCAGAAATTAGCCAGTCCATTACTGGTACTTTATTTTATCGACCCCGTAAGGATGAAAGGCAAAGTCAACCTCGGCGGGATTTGAACTCAGATCGTAAAGGGACGTAACTATGCTGGAAAGCATGGCGTCCGACCCTCTACTGCTACTGCCAATCCAATAATAGTAAAATACTTTAAATACTTATTGGTTTAATCAAAATGTTAGCAAATGTTTATAAAACACCACGAGTTTAACTCTTAACATTTTGTAATAAATAACAGAAAATATCTTAAAACGGGTTTGATAGTTCAAGTGTTTATAGTATCTTAACTAGTGGATAGATCGCTGTGACAATTTACAGTATTAGAGTAAAGATTCAATGTTTAATGTGATGTCGTTTTAGAGCTGTGTTGTACTCTTCAAGAATGTCTTGCTTATGAGGTTTCATGCAATACATAACATTAAGATTTAACATAAAATCATGCGAACACTTGTACAGACTAAGGTTTAAATACCAAGGTTTCATTTGATCCATGATATTATAAATTAACATGATAACATAACCTCGGCGGGATTTGAACTCAGACTGTAAAGGACCGTAACTCTATGCTGTAAAGCTTGGTGTCCGACTCTCTACCAATACTGCCAATAAAATAATTGTTTCTACTTTTGGCACAAGGCCAACAATTACCCCAGTACATTACTGGCACTCTATTTTATCGACCCCGTAAGGATGAAAGGCAAAGTTAACCTCGGCGGGATTTGAACTCAGACCGTAAAGGACGGTAACTCTATGCTGTAAAGCATGGTATCCGACTCTCTACCGATACTGCCAATCCACCGCCCTAACAATACAATCAAGAAATAACTTACGTTTATCATTGTTCTTCTCATTGGAGAGTCCCGACTCTAAATCATCACCGGAGCCTGAATGGATCACATCTTCTGCTTCATCTGAATCAAGTTCTACATTTGTCTTTGGTCTGGAAATTGGAGTGGAATCATTAGAATCACCAATCTCTGACTCTTTCGTTCCGTCACTAACTTCGTGTAGAACATGGCTAGGTGCAGCATCCAGATCTATGAAGTCTTCACTGGCACTTGAACTTCCTTTATCTTCTGCAATAGTGATTAAAAAAAGAACTTATTTTATTTTTACCTAATTTAAACGGATATATACAGGGTGTATCTAAAAGATTCGCCCGGTTTTATTTACGATTTTTACACATGCTCAATATGTTGATGATAACTTATTAAAATAATCCATAAAAGCATTAAAAAAAAGAAAGATAAACAGAGAGGTAGATAGATAGATTGATAGTTATATATATATGAGAAAAACCATAAACCATCCATCTCAATTCTACTTTTGAAAAGCATAAGAACTGTAAAACCAGTAAAGGAAACAAATAAATATTCTTAAAACGACTCCAGCCGCATTTTCG
>OZ024752.1:43054727-43057227 GCA_964016885.1 Eledone cirrhosa | reverse complement strand
AGCAAAGAGGTTGGCGCTTGTCGTGGGTGGCCTGGTGGGAGATGCGCAGACATGTGCTATCCCATCCAGGTCCATTCACGATAACCTCCACCTCATGCGATACATCATAGAGAGGGTTGGCAACAAACCCGGCTTCGGTGGGGCCCTGATCAACTTGGATCAGTCTAAGGCCTTCGATAGGGTCGACCATGGTTACCTGGATGCGGTGCTAGCGGCGGCTGGGTTCGGTCCTGTTTTCAGAGGCTGGATCACTGCCCTACATAGCAACCACATCTGTTCTAGGATCAAGGTGAACGGCTACCTTTCGAAGCCGTTCGAAATCACACGATCCATTCGACAGGGGTGCCCTCTCTCCTCCCTTCTCGAGCCTTTACTGAGGAAGTTGGAGTTGTTGCAGGGTATCCCCCTGGAACCAGGATTGAGCAAAGCGGTGTCGGCCTACGCCGATGACGTAACAGTAATGGTATCAACCGACTCGGAGATCGAGGCGATCGGTACCTTACTGGAGGAGTACGAAAGGTTGTCAGGAGCGAAACTGAACCGGGAAAAATCCATCGGGCTGCAACTCGGAACGTGGAGAGGCAGACCGATGCCTCCTGACGGTGTCGTCGGACACTGGACGGAGGGCCCGGTAAAGTTGCTTGGGGTCTGGTTTGGACCGGACCTCCAGGTGGAAAAGAACTGGAACGAGGTTACGAACAAGGTGTTTGCACTAACCCAGAAATGGGCCAAGTGTAAGCTGTCCCTAAAAGGCCGGGCGGAGGTGGCGAACATTTACATAGCGTCCGTCACTTACTACCGCCTGACTGTCGTGCCTTGCCCTAAGGAAACACTCACCACCATGGAACGCATGCTCTTCCAATTTCTTTGGAAGAAGCGTCCTCCTATGGTGAGAAGATCCATCTGCTGCCAACAACCTTCGAAAGGAGGGCTGGGGATGCCGTGGTTGATGATGCGTAGGCACGCATTAAGGCTACGGCACCTACAGGTATTCCTCACTGGTCAACCGGTGTGGGCTCCGTTCGTGAAACGAGCCTTTCCGAGACTCGTCTCACTCACCGAGCTACAGTCCTGGGTCAAGCAAAGATCCGGAAAACTGGGAGACTGGCACACTGAGTGTGCTCAGGCGCTCAGGGCTCTCTGGCAAGCGGGCCGGGCCATCGGTGGAGAATCCACCTCATCATTCTATAGAGGGCTGGTGGCTAGCAGGGGCGATGACACCCTTGGAGAGTCGCTGGACATGGAGGAAGACGAACTGGCCAGCCTGTTCGGTAGGACTTTCGGCCCAGGACCAATGGACAACTTCCAGAAGT
This sequence comes from Eledone cirrhosa, assembly GCA_964016885.1. Taxonomy (NCBI): domain Eukaryota; kingdom Metazoa; phylum Mollusca; class Cephalopoda; order Octopoda; family Eledonidae; genus Eledone; species Eledone cirrhosa. The sequence goes on along the minus strand of OZ024752.1, from coordinate 43,055,914 downwards.
CACTGGCCTGGCAGTGCTACCGAGGGGCTCTACCCGTTCGAGAGAGGCTCTACAGACACGGGCGCCCGGGCAGGGATCCCTCAAAAAAGATTTGCCCTAGATGCGTGCGTCACGAAGAAACCGTGGCGCACGCATTGGTGCAATGTCCTGGCGTGGCTGATCTGTGGGGCTACGCCGAACAACTGCTGTCGCGGGTGGCGCCGATTAAATTGACCGCCGAGTCCGTGATGACAATCAAACCGCCTCCCCTCTTCACAAAGGAAGCAAAGGCGGTTTTTCTGTGCGTAATAGCCATGTTGAAAGAGGTTGTTTGGTGGACACGATTGAAAGGTCTGAGGTCAGGCAACTTCCTCTCTGGCCATAGTCTGGTCTACTTCTTCCGATATCACTTCGGAAGAAGGATAAGAATGGAGAGAGAGGTGCTTGGCCACAGGCAGTTTTATGAAAGGTGGGTGATAGTGGCGAGAATGGCTCGTGTAAATGGGCCTTCTCTGTATACCATCCTGTAGGTAAAGAAGTAAAGGAGAGGGGAGCACCTTCTCCATGTGCTCCCCGGGCAAAGGATTGCACACTTTTTCGGGGGTGTGTGCAACCCCCATCACGTCCCCTCCCTTTTGAGGTTATTTTCGATTATTTTCATGTTACACCCTTTTTACTCGATTATATGTAAACTCCCCCTTTGTATTTGTCCCTTCTTTTTATGCCTTTATGGTAAATAAAGAAATCTATCTATCTATCTATCTATCTATCTATCTATCTATCTATCTATCTATCTATCTATCTATCTATCTATTTATCTATCTATCTATCTATCTATTTATCTATCTATCTATCTGTATATGTACGACATAAAACTGTTGAAGGGAGATAAATAATACTACACAATTTACAAGCATTAATAAGAAGTGAAATTAATGCATGCAAGATTTCACGGCTCTAACATCACCCCTTCATAGTCAGCCCACGAACTTTTCTCCCATCCTCGTATATGTGCATATATATATATATATATATAGATACATATATACGTGTGTATGTACATACATACACACACATATATATATATTCACACACACACACACACACACACATACATATATATATATATATATATATATATATATATATACATAGACATCCACACGCAAACACAAACACCGCACCACACTACATATAAGAACATACGT
>OZ024752.1:43034727-43037227 GCA_964016885.1 Eledone cirrhosa | reverse complement strand
GTTATTTCTCAGTTACGAAGTCTCTATTGTATTTCTGACCTCAGATTTATAAGATGAACGTTCACTCCAGACTTTGGGTTGACGTCTCAACTTTAAATTAGGGAGGAAAAAAATATCTTTTGTATTTCTGACTTTAGATGGACTTCACTCTAGAATTTAGGTTTACTTCTCGACTTTAGAGTAGAAAAAAAAATTATTTTGTATTTTTGAACTTGGATAGACATAAGAATTTAGGTTTACGCTTCGGCTTTAGAGTAGAGAAACTTTTTTAAAAAATATTTCTGACCTTAGATGGACATTCAGTCTAGAATTTAGATTGGAGAAAAAATATCTTTTGTATTTCTGACATTAGATGGATGTTCACTCTAGAATTTAGGTCTAAGTCTTGACTTTAGAGTAGAGAAAAAAATTCTTTTATATTTCTGAACTTAGATGGATGTTCAGTCTAGAATTTAGGTCTAAGTCTCGACTTTAGAGTAGAGAAAAAAATTCTTTTATATTTCTGAACTTAGATGGATGTTCAGTCTAGAATTTAGGTCTAAGTCTCGACTTTAGAGTAGAGAAAAAAATTCCTTTATATTTCTGAACTTAGATGGATGTTCAGTCTAGAATTTAGGTCTAAGTCTCGACTTTAGAGTAGAGAAAAAAATTCTTTTATATTTCTGAACTTAGATGGATGTTCAGTCTAGAATTTAGGTCTAAGTCTCGACTTTAGAGTAGAGAAAAAAATTCTTTTATATTTCTGAACTTAGATGGATGTTCAGTCTAGAATTTAGGTCTAAGTCTCGACTTTAGAGTAGAGAAAAGAATTCCTTTATATTTCTGAACTTAGATGGATGTTCAGTCTAGAATTTAGGTCTAAGTCTCGACTTTAGAGTAGAGAAAAAAATTCTTTTATATTTCTGAACTTAGATGGATGTTCAGTCTAGAATTTAGGTCTAAGTCTCGACTTTAGAGTAGAGAAAAAAATTCTTTTATATTTCTGAACTTAGATGGATGTTCAGTCTAGAATTTAGGTCTAAGTCTCGACTTTAGAGTAGAGAAAAAAATTCTTTTATATTTCTGAACTTAGTTGGATGTTCAGTCTAGAATTTAGGTCTAAGTCTCGACTTTAGAGTAGAGAAAAAAATTCTTTTATATTTCTGAACTTAGATGGATGTTCAGTCTAGAATTTAGGTCTAAGTCTCGACTTTAGAGTAGAGAAAAAAATTCTTTTATATTTCTGAACTTAGTTGGATGTTCAGTCTAGAATTTAGGTCTAAGTCTCGACTTTAGAGTAGAGAAAAAAATTCTTTTATATTTCTGAACTTAGTTGGATGTTCAGTCTAGAATTTAGGTCTAAGTCTCGACTTTAGAGTAGAGAAAAAAATTCTTTTATATTTCTGAACTTAGTTGGATGTTCAGTCTAGAATTTAGGTCTAAGTCTCGACTTTAGAGTAGAGAAAACAATTCTTTTATATTTCTGAACTTAGATGGATGTTCAGTCTAGAATTTAGGTCTAAGTCTCGACTTTAGAGTAGAGAAAAAAAATTCTTTTATATTTCTGAACTTACTTGGATGTTCAGTCTAGAATTTAGGTCTAAGTCTCGACTTTAGAGTAGAGAAAAAAAATTCTTTTATATTTCTGAACTTACTTGGATGTTCAGTCTAGAATTTAGGTCTAAGTCTCGACTTTAGAGTAGAGAAAAAAATTCTTTTATATTTCTGAACTTAGTTGGATGTTCAGTCTAGAATTTAGGTCTAAGTCTCGACTTTAGAGTAGAGAAAACAATTCTTTTATATTTCTGAACTTAGATGGATGTTCAGTCTAGAATTTAGGTCTAAGTCTCGACTTTAGAGTAGAGAAAAAAAATTCTTTTATATTTCTGAACTTACTTGGATGTTCAGTCTAGAATTTAGGTCTAAGTCTCGACTTTAGAGTAGAGAAAAAAAATTCTTTTATATTTCTGAACTTACTTGGATGTTCAGTCTAGAATTTAGGTCTAAGTCTCGACTTTAGAGTAGAGAAAAAAATTCTTTTATATTTCTGAACTTAGATGGATGTTCAGTCTAGAATTTAGGTTTACGATTAGAGAGAAAAAAATCTTTTGTTTTAGCAAATTTAGGATTGTTCAACTGATAGTTGCTGCTATCACAGTTAGAATAATTTATAACGTTTCGGTTTACATATGGAGTCGTCAATGGTTCCACACCAAACATTTTCAATCCACCATCACCGCCTCAGTTATAAGTATTACCCCTCCTCCTCCTCCTCCTCCTCCTCCTCCTCCTCTTCATCATCATCATCATCATCATCATCATCATCATCATCATCATCATCATCATCATCATCATCACCATTATCATAACCACAATCACCGTCATCATCATCTTCATCATCACCATTATCACCACCACCACCACCACCTCCACCATCACCAACAACAACCACCACCACCACCACCACCACCATTAGAGTATGTGTGTATATGTGTGTATATATTAGTGGATTAGTGTATAT
>OZ024752.1:43019727-43022227 GCA_964016885.1 Eledone cirrhosa | reverse complement strand
AAGATGGATAGGTAGATAGAGAGAACGGCATATATATATATATATATATATATATATATATATATATATATATACATATATATATGTATATATATATACATATATATAACTTTGAATAACTTTGAAATGTTTTGGCCAGTATTGGCCCAGGCCATGTCTAACTTAATAGCACCACCTGGCGAAGTCTTTCAATTCAGGATTTGGGCACCATGGCCCATTCGAGAAGAGAATTACTGTTTGCGGAGACATATCCGGGTGTGGGTGGTTTGTCCGGGATTACTTGGAGGAATTTGTCCAAAGACTTCTTGAATTTTGTGTGGTCAGTTTCTGTTTTGACGTGTCCTGGTGTGATGTTGAAGAGAGCAGGGCCGATTGAGGTGAAATAATTGTGCCGTATTGTTGTTATGAGTTGCGATTTAGATTTTTGAATGGGACGGATAGCACGGGGCCCAAGCCTTGGGTGTATCTTGAAGGCGATGCCAACATCATTTGGGCAGTGATGATGGAACATTTTCCACATCATGCAGATAATATAACGCTCACGGCGACGTTGGAGTGAGTAAAGTTTCAGGTTTTCCAATCGACCCCAGTAGTCAAGGTCTGACATGCCATCTATCTTTTTCGTGATTGCCCTTTGAGGAGCTTCAAGTTTCATGATACTTTGTTTCGTGTGGGGAGACCACAGTGGACAACAGTATTCAAGGTGTGGTCGGGCGAAAGTAGAGAAGAGAAGGATAATGGTGCGGGAATCTCTCGACTGGAAGGTTCTGAGGATCCAGGAACACATTCTGCGGGCCATGTCAACTTTGCTGCTTATATGCGTGGTCCAGCTTATGTTGCTGTCCACGGTTACTCCCAAGTCTCTGATGTTGTTAGATGCCACGAGAGTTTCCCCGGAGGGAAGGGAGTACGGGAGTTTCAGAGCATCCTCTTTTCCAAAGTGGATCAGTTCGAATTTGTCTTCGTTCAGTAACATGTTGTTCTTTTCTGTCCATTGGGTAACAGCCAGTAGGTCTGACTGAAGGCTTATCCGGTCATCCACGCCATTGATGACCTTTTGGAGCTTGGAATCATCAGCGAAAATTTTAATGTTGCTGTGTTTGATGATGTCAGTGATGTCATTAATATAGATGATGAAGAGAAGTGGGCCCAACACAGTGCCTTGTGGGACTCCACTACTGACTTTGGCTGGGCTTGATTTGACTCCCTCAACTACAACATGTTGGGTTCTGTTTGACAGGAAGCTCTTGATCCACTGCAGCAGCTTTCCAGTGACACCAATATTGGACAGCTTTCTCAGTAGAATGTTATGATCAACCCTGTCAAAGGCCTTGCTGAAATCAAGGTAGATAACATCAGTGTTGGAACCCTCTCCCAAGGCTCTCAAAATGTCATCAAAGTGATGCAGTAGTTGCGTCAGGCAATCCCTTCCATTACGGAATCCATGCTGGTTGGAGTTCAGCATATTGTTACTCTCAAGGAAGTGGGTCATTCGCGATCTCACCACTCGCTCAAATACCTTAATGATATGAGAGGTGAGTGAGATTGGACGGTAATTCACGGCAAGGGATTTGTTTCCCTTTTTGAAAACTGGGACAACAGACTGGGATAGAAGGTTTTCTGGCACATATCCAGCATCCAGTGAGTTCCGCCACAGATTGGCAAGAGGAGAAGCAAGTTGGTGTTGACACGCCCTCAAGACACAAGCAGGGAACCTATCGGGACCTACTGCTGAATTATGCTTGATTTCCTTTATTGCCGCCAAGACATCAGGGGCGCCAAACGTTATGTCCGATAAGGTGTAATGGGGAGCAACATCGCCGATACAGCCCAGATCGGCCATATCAGGATTGCTGAAAACAGAGCAGTATTGTTTCTGCAGTATCTCACCCATGGTTTTAGCATTGTCTTGAAGAGTGCCATTTTCATCAATTAGAGGGCCAACAGTAGAGCCAGTGATTTTGTGTTTTTTTGCAAATGAAAAGAACACTTTGGGATTGAGTTTGATCTTCTCAATGGCCCAGGCCTCTTCAGCTCTTCTCTGATTGTTGATGAGGGACATTATGTTGTTTTGGAGGTTATGTTTTTTAATCTCTAGTGATGAAATGGCAGTCAAGTTGATGTGTTGCTGCTGACAGTATTTCAGCTTGTTGATTTTTTTGTTCGTTCTCTTAATTTTTCTGATGAGTGTTTTTCTATTTCTAGGGATTCTGTTCTTAGATTTGTTTATAGTTCTTAATGGGGTGTGTTTAGCACATATGTTTGTAACAGTGTCCACAAATGTCTGCCAGGACTTTTTGATGTTAGTGGGTGTATGAGTGTGCGTGAAGGACCAGTCGACATGTGCAAGATCATGACTGATCGCTTCCCAGTTTGCATTGTGGAAATCCATAGCGTCAAACGGATGGACAGGAGAAATGACATTGGGTTTGTATATTGGACGGTGGAAACTCAGATCACAGAGAACCATGTCATGATCAGAGAGTAGAGTTTTCTCCAC
>OZ024752.1:43012227-43014727 GCA_964016885.1 Eledone cirrhosa | reverse complement strand
TTTTCTGGAATCTGTAATTTTAATTGTGATTAGAACTGCTACATATCTAAACGTATATTTAAATTTGTTTATGCTATTAAATCTAGCAGCTTGTTGTCTCGCTCTTATTGTTATTAATTTTATTAGTCTTTTACTGGTATCAGTCATTAAAGTACGGCAGTGCTGGAGCACCTCATGAAAGTATTTTACTCGAGCATATCGACTCTTATATCGGTTCTTATTTTAAATTATGGTGTTTATTTTATCGATCTCTATTTGTCGAAATATTAATAGTCTATCCTTCTTTAAGTACCACTTCAGAAGGAATGTGAGAATGGAGAGAGAGAGGTGCTACACCCCAGTAAATTCGCTGAAAGGTGGGTGAATGTGGCGAAAATGGTCCGAGTGAATGGGCCTTCTCTGTATATAAACCTGTAGGTTGAAGAAGATTAACAGAGGGAAGACGGGAACACCTACAAAACGTGTTCCTGGTGTCGAGGATTGTTCTATCCACGGGGTGTAAAATAACCCCGCAGTAACGTCCCCCTCTATTGGGGATTTCAATTGTTTTATTATTTTATATATAGTTTATTGTCATCCATTATTGTTAAAGATTTTATGTAAAACCCTCGCCGTCACGTCTTGTAATGTCCCATTTTTTGAACGCCCTTGTGGCAAATAAAGATATCTATCTATCTATCTATCTATCTATCTATCTATCTATCTATCTATCTATCTATCTATCTATCTATCTATCTATCTGTCTGTCTATGCATCTATCTATCTATATATCTATCTATCTATTGGAGTTGCAGCATTTTAAGTAGAATATTAACAACATAAATCTTTCCGGTTTTGAAAGGTCCGTGAATTATATAATTATATGGCCACTGTCCCTTTCTTCAGACTTACTGATTAAAAAGAAAACGAAGCAACCAAAAATACTTTCACATTGTTACTCAATAACATTAGATGTATCTTAATACACATTTAATATTATTCCCCCTTAGTTTAGTCTAGCAGTAACTAATTATGGTTCTTACAATAGTCCAACAACACTACGTTGAAAATATTCGCAGTAAATTCATTCACAATTCAATATATTTGTTATTTTAATAGATAAAGCTTTTCAAAGACCTTTTGTTGTAGATATTTCGAATCTATTTCTTTTATTGGATTTTTATAAAGTTTAGGAATCCATTATATATTGGAATTTCATGATAATTATTTAAATTATTGGGGTTAAATATATAGTCTACTATATCTTATTTTATGTTTCTGATTTTATTTTATTGTTTCTGCGTTTATCGTGTTCTACGTTTATTATGTTTGTCGCAAGTAATATGATTTTCTTAACCATTATTATATCTTTCTTTATAGACATATATATATTATATAAAAATTGTTTTATTATAAAATCATTTGTTTATAAAGTAGTGCTTCGTGGTATTTCTTTTGATTTTAAGTGCACTGAGTTCAAATCTCATCGAGGTTAGCATTGCCTTTCATTCTTTCGGGGTCGATAAAGAAAGGGACGGGAGATTAATGGAATTGTTAAAGAATTCCACGGGATGTTGGGTGCTAACTGTTTCGGTTTTGGGCGTTCTCAGGTCATATCCCGTTTCCTGTCACCGAAAAAACCCCCTAAAAACTGACGCTTCTGGGTGCTAACTGTTTCGGTTTTGGGTGTTCTCAGGTCAAATCTCGTCTCCTGTCACTGAACATCCCCCTCAACCTCCCCCAAACCGACGCGTCTCCTAGAAGTGGTAATCGACAGCAGTGAGTATCAAATGGAATGGCTAATGGAAGTATTGTTTCCTTGGTTTTATCTGATGATTTTCTCCGTTCTGTTTAAACCCCCCCCCCCCCAAAAAAAAAAAAACAAAAAAAAACTACTGTATCTATGTTGACAATAACGACTGCAAATATTACGGATATATATATATATATATATATATATATATATATATATATATATATATATATATATATATATATATATATATATAGCTGGGGTTTGGATTCTGTCGATCGATTGGTTATTGATTAGGCGATACCCGCTGATGAAGCCACATACGCCGATTATGCATTGTTGCATAATATATTCAAACAGAGAGTGCAGTGCACCCTACTGCTGCATTAAGTGCGGCCGAAACTCGAGTCCGGGAACTATTATAGGCACCTGTTTTACGTGTGTTGTATGGAAGCGAATAACTATGTGTATACTCTGGGAGTGTATCTTACATTGCCTATTGAGTACGCTGAGATACAACTAGTCCTGGCATTGTTAAATATGCTGGGTTCGTCAACTCCTTATTATATATATATATATATATATATATATATATATATATATATCTATATATATATATATAAAGTAAGAGAGAGGAAATGAGACAGAGATATAGAGGAAAAAATTGACCTCAGTATTAAACTGGTATATTTTTTTATCGACCGCAAAAGGATGAGAAGCAAAGTTGACTCTGGTGGGATTTGAACTCAGAGAGCAGAGAACTGAAAC
>OZ024752.1:43004267-43006767 GCA_964016885.1 Eledone cirrhosa | reverse complement strand
TATATATATATATATATATATATATACTTATTTTGAATATATATACACACATGCACACACACACTTACCGTTAGCTTCTTGCTAAAACAATCTCTATACCTCTCATTTATATATATATATATATATATATACTTATTTTGATATATATACACACATGCACACACAGACTCAAATATATATATATGTGTGTGTGTGTGTATGAATGTATGTATGTATGTATGTATATATATATATATATATATATATATATATATATAATATATATATATATATCAACAGATAGAAAGAATGGCTGCGATGACAGGGTCAAACAGCTAGTCGTTAAATTTAGTGGTTTATATATGTATGTATATATATATATATGTGCATGTATGTATGTACGTATGTATGTATGTCTAGTGTATGTATGTATGTACGTATGCATGTATAGTGTACGTATGTATCTATGTACCTATGTGTGTATGTGTAGTGTATGTATGTATGTACGTATGCATGTATGTCTAGTGTATGTGTGTATGTACGTATGCATGTATAGTGTACGTATGTATCTATGTACCTATGTGTGTATGTGTAGTGTATGTATGTATGTATGTACGTATGTAAGTATTGTAATCATTATTTATGTTGTTGTTACTGTTGTTACTACATGCAAAACCTATTTCTCCCTTCTTACCGTTACTGGGGTTTAATTCTCAGGCGGGATGCTCTACTTTCACATTGCTTTCGTACACTCAACACAAAATGAATTAGCGGCGATAACAACTGCCATTGTCTTGCACACTTTTAGTCACTTAAAACCGATAAAACTGGGACAAGCTCTGGGTTTCGTCCAACCCAAACAAGCATGGACAAACGGACTTCAATCAATAACTACCTCGCTATATGAGCCTCACATATTAGAATGAATTCTTGAAAGGTTCAGGTTCAGGTACAACAGAGAAATATTCTCGGGTCTCGTATAACCATGCCCACCTCCTCACCGCACTTATTATTTTTTCAAATGTTTTCCACCAACACCACCTCCTCATCTCACCCCGCCCGCTCTCATTCCACGCACACATACACACTTATAAAATGTTACTAATCTATCTCCTCAATCTACCCCTGGTTATTTTAAAGTTAAGGGCCGAAACACTCGCTTGAGGTGGGGGTTACTTCTCTGAAGACCTTCTGCTGTCCAGCTCTTCCGAGAGTTTCTTCTCTGAAGACCTTCTGCTGTCCAGCTTCCCTGAGAGTTTCTTCTCTAGAGATCTTCTGCTGTCCAGCTCTCCTGAGAGTTTCTTCTCTGAAGACCTTCTGCTGTCCAGCTCACCTGAGAGTTTCTTCTCTGAAGACCTTCTGCTGTCCAGCTATCCTGTTAGTTTCTTCTCTGAAGACCTTCTACTGTCCAGCTCTCCTGAGAGTTTCTTCTCTGAAGAGCTTCTGCTGTCCAGCTCTCCTGAGAGTTTCTTCTCTGAAGACCTTCTGCTGTCCAGCTCTCCTGAGAGTTTCTTCTCTGAAGACTTTCTGCTGTCCAACTCTCCTGAGAGTTTCTTCTCTGAAGACTTTCTGCTGTCCAACTCTCCTGCGAGTTTTCTTCTCTGGAGATCTTCTACTGTCCAGCTCACCTGAGAGTTTCTTCTCTGAAGACCTTCTACTGTCCAGCTCTCCTGAGAGTTTCTTTGAAGACTTTCTGCTGCCCAACTCTCCTGAGAGTTTCTTCTCTGAAGACCTTCTACTGTCCAGCTCTCCTGAGAGTTTCTTCTCTGAAAACCTTCTACTGTCCAGCTCTCCTGAGAGTTTCTTCTCTGAAGACTTTCTGCTGTCCAGCTCTCCTGAGAGTTTCTTCTCTGAAGACCTTCTACTGTCCAGCTCTCCTGAGAGTTTCTTCTCTGAAGACCTACTGTTCCAGCTCTCCTGAGAGTTTCTTCTCTGAAGACTTTCTGCTGTCCAACTCTCCTGAGAGTTTCTTCTCTGAAGACTTTCTGCTGCCCAACTCTCCTGAGAGTTTCTTCTCTGAAGACCTTCTACTGTCCAGCTCTCCTGAGAGTTTCTTCTCTGAAGACCTTCTGCTGTCCAGCTCACCTGAGAGTTTCTTCTCTGAAGACCTTCTGCTGTCCAGCTTTCCTGTTAGTTTCTTCTCTGAAGACCTTCTACTGTCCAGCTCTCCTGAGAGTTTCTTCTCTGAAGAGCTTCTGCTTTCCAGCTCACCTTAGAGTTTCTTCTCTGAAGACCTTCTGCTGTCCAGCTTCCCTGCGAGTTTCTTCTCTGGAGATCTTCTACTGTCCAGCTCTCCTGAGAGTTTCTTCTCTGAAGACCTTCTGCTGTCCAGCTCACCTGAAAGTTTTTTCTCTGAAGACCCACTGCTGTCCAGCTCTCCTGAAAGTTCCTTACCACTATTTAAATAAAAACGTTCCAGCATAATTCTGGGTAAGAATCTCCCTGAAGTTACGTTCCAAACACTAGATTGATTATATCTAAATTATGTTACTAAATATCTTAAATTACTTCATCATTTTCA
>OZ024752.1:42959267-42979267 GCA_964016885.1 Eledone cirrhosa | reverse complement strand
CTACCATGTAAGGATAGCTACCATGTAAGGATAGCTACCATGTAAGGATAGTTATGCTGTAAGGATAGCAACCATGTAAGGATAGTTATGCTGTAAGGATAGTTACCATGTAAGGATAGTTATGCTGTAAGGATAGTTACCATGTAAGGATAGTTATGCTGTAAGGATAGCTACCATGTAAGGTTAGTTATGATGTAAGGATAGCTACCATATAAGGATAGTTACCATGTAAGGATAGCTACCATGTAAGGATAGTTATGATGTAAGGATAGTTACCATGTAAGGCTAGCTACCATGTAAGGATAGTTAAGAGGTAAGGATAGTTACCATGTAAGGATAGTTAAGATGTAAGGATAGTTACCATGTACGGATAGCTACCATGTAAGGATAGTTAAGATGTAAGGATAGTTACCATGTAAGGATAGTTACCATGTAAGGATAGTTACGATGGAAGGATAGTTACGGTGTAAGGATAGTTACCATGGAAGGATAGTTACCACGTAAGGATAGTTATGATGTAAGAATAATTACAATGTTATTGAGTTCGGATCTAGCTGTTGAAACGGCCGGAGCTCAGCCGTCGGGGTCCTGACTCTTTTCCTATTACCCACTCTACTACCCTAAGTATTGAGTACTCTGGTGCGTTATGGTCCACCTGGTTCCTTACCACACGTTCTTTGTTATATATATATATGTGTGTGTGTGTGGGTGTGTATGTGTGTGTGTATATATATATGCACGCACACACGCACGCACACACACACACACACACACACACACACACACACACACACACACACATATATATATATATACATATGTGTATATATGTGTGTATATGTATAGATGTCTGTGTTGAGGGTGAGTGTATGCGGTGTGGTATTGTATTTAAGAGTTCACATCAAATGTGTCGTCTGCAATTCATTGAAATTACTTGATTACAGGTCATTAAGTACATCTTTCACTATACATACATACGTATATATATATATATATATATATATATATATATATATGAGAAAGTATGACCCCGACGGCAGAGCTCAAGCCGTTTCGACGGCTATTTCTGGACAGAAATAGCCGTCGAAACGGCTTGAGCTCTGCCGTCGGGGTCATACTTTCTCCTATTACCCACTCTACTACCCTAAGTATTGAGTACTCTGGTGCGTTATGGTCCATCTGGTTCCTTACCACAACTCATTCGTTATATATATATATATATATATATATATATATATATATATATATATATAACGAAGGAAATGTGGTACGGAACCAGGTGGACCATAACGCACCAAAGTACTCAATACTTAGGGTAGTAGAGTGGGTAATAGGAACGAGTAGGACCCCGACGGCTGAGCTCAAGCCGTTTCGACGGCTAATTCTGTCCAGAAATAGCCGTCGAAACAGCTTGAGCTCTGCCGTCGGGGTCATACTTTCTCATATATATATATATATATATATATATATATATATATATATATATATATATATATATATACGTATGTATATGCGTGCATATATATATATATATTTATTTATACATATATATATATTCATATATATATATATATGTGTGTGTGTGTGTGTGTGTGTGTGTGTGTATAAATATACACTTACACTTTGTCTGTTTGTATTTGTGTGCGGTGTGTAAGAGAGAGAGGGAGGGAGAGAGAGGGAGGGAGAGAAAAAGACAGACAGAGAGAGAGGGGGGGGTGAAAGAGAGAGGGTGTGGGTGTGGGTGGGTGAGAGAGAATGTAGGGCGTTTGTATGTGACCGTGTGAACCGTGACTCTGTATAAGATTTATGAGATTTCAAAATTTATTGCATTCTTTTATTCCTTTGTTCGTTGGTTCTTTCATTCTTTCATTCTGGTTCCTCATTTTTTTATTAATTAATATTTGTGGCTTTCAATTTCTTTTCTTTTATCATTTGCCACCTATTGTGTGTGAGTGTGTGTATATATATATATAAGTGTGTGTGTGTGTGTGCGCGCGTGTGTGTGTGTGTGTGTGTATCTGTGTTTATATATATATATATATATATATATATATAGTGAAAAATGGAACGGGAACAAAACAGAGAGACAGTACGAATTCCTGAGAGGGTTGAGGGAGCAAAGTCCTCAAACACTCCTTCTAGCGGGTCCCGTCAGAAGCAACCGTCTCCAACTGATCTGGCTGGATCCCCAAGCGTGACTAGCCAAGCTCATGGATGTTATCCAACCATCTTGCTCGAAGTCTACCCCTGGGTTTCTTGCCGGTTGATTTTTGCCTGTAAAATCTGTCCAGTGATTGTTTCCTGAGATATTCTAACCACAAGCCCAAAGTATCGGAGCTATGATCTCTCAATTCAGAGAAGTAGCGGCTGGTTAAATCTCTCACTCATTCAAGTTAAATATTGACAATATTTATAAAATAAAGTACCAGTAATGCACTGGGTAATTGCTGGCCTTGTGCCTAAAGTAGAAACAAATATTTAATCTAATCTTTCTTTTTTCTTTGCTTCTTTTAGTTTTCAGGGGAGTAAACTCTTAACAATAAGAGTTTTCTCCCCTGAAAATTGATATTATTTATACGAAAGTATTGGTGGATTGGTAGAGGGTCGGACGCCATGCTTTCCAGCATAGTTACGTCCCTTTACGATCTGAGTTCAAATCCCGCCGAGGTTGACTTTGCCTTTCATCCTTACGGGGTCGATAAAATAAAGTACCAGTAATGCACTGGGTATTTGCTGGCCTTGTGCCTAAAGTAGAAACAATTATTTATACGGAAAGTGAGGGCAGTGGATTGGCAGTATCGGTAGAGGGTCGAACACCATGCTTTGCAGCAAAGAGTTACGGCCCTTTATGGTCTGAGTTCAAATCCCGCCGAGGTTAACTTTGTCTTTCATCCTTACCGGGTCGATAAAATAAAGTACCAGTAATACACTGGATTAATTGCTGGCCTTGTGCCAAAAGTAGAAACAATTATTTATACAGATTTTGTTGATTCAAATTTTTATTTTCGGTTGTATATTTATTTATTTAGTTATTTATTCAATTTAAACGTCCGTATAGAGCTAGTCAGCCGTGACAAACTAGTGGTAGTATCGAGTACTCCTTATATTTGGTGAAAAAAAAGAGCTAGTGAGACAAATAATAAAGAAAAATGCTGAATAAAAACAAAATAAAATAAAATCTGTATAAATAATATTAATTTTCAGGGGAAAAGATTCTTACTGTTAAGAGTTTACTCCCTTGAAACCTTCTTTTTCGTCCATTTACTTCGGAGAGGGTCGTGGGGGCACAATCCTCTAGTATTCTTGGTCCCTGGAGTGCAACAGAGAAGCAGAAGAAAACCAAGTCTTGGAGCGACTAAAAGTCTCTTCATAACTGTGCCCCAGGAGGGCCGTTGTCCAACAACTGCAGCCAACCGAGGAGACAGCAAAAGAACAAACGGCATAACATTCTTCCCATTCCGTGGTGGTAATCCCTTGTCACATGTTGTGACACCTTCGGTGACTAACGCAGGTTTCGCTCGTTGCACATCTGACCGAAGAGGGCAAACTATCGAGATATCGGTCGCTCTCAGATAGTTTTGGTGGTCGAACCTGTGGCCGTGGAGACTTCTAGTGTTCTTGGCCCCCGGACTCAGGGTTGAATTTAGACCTTGGAGGGCCCGGAGCACTCTAGGTTTGGAGGGCCTCTCAAACAAAAAAAATAATAGAATACTCAGCAAACCTTCCAATTTTACATATCAAATTTAGTTTGGAGCAAGTAATTGGAATTGAAAAGGTATACATAACAGGTATTAAATTAAAAAATCATCATCATCCTAAAATTAAAAAGCTTAGCTGAGGGCACAAATAAATTGCTACGGACGTCGCTGGTGGAGGGCCCACTGCAGGGGTCCGGGGTAATTGCCCCCTTTGTACCACATTAAATCTGGCTCTACCACGTAGATCACATCCCTACTCACCACCATCGGGGCGGAGTTGGCTACCCGCAGGAGCGAATTCTGCGAGTTGGAATGGCTATTCCAATGTGACTGCCTTGCCATCCTCCGGGGTAACGTTTTCCCAATTCTGTCCGTTGCGACCACGAGGTAGCCTGCACATGGGCTCACAGGGAACGCACCAAGGAACGCTTACCCAACTCAGTCCGGGTTCGCATCACTGGGGGACAACGATGCTGAGTTCTACTCTCGCTGAATAAGTTTCCTCCGGGGAAACACCTTCTCCATTCTGTCCGCGGGGGCCGTGGGACGGCCACCAGGTGGGACCCCATTTTCTCATAATAGTGAGAGATGGAGAGGGCGAGAGAGATGGAGGCCATGACAGTGGGAGTTCGGCTCCTCTGTGTTCGGATCTGGTGTACGTGTAATGTGTATGCTTACTATCTTATCATATAGACATATTTATTTTCCATTGTTATTTCTGAAGCAATTATTCCAGTGCATTACTGGTACTTTATTTTATCGACCCCCTAGGGATGAAAAGCAAAGTTAACCTCGGCGTGATTTGAACTCAGACCGTAAAGGGCCGTAACTCTATGTTGAAAAGCATGGCGTCAGACCCTCTACCGATACTTCCAATCCAAATAATTGTTTCTACTTTTGGCACAAGGCCAGCAATTATCCCAGTGTATTACTGGTACTTTATTTTATCGACCCCGTTCGTTTCTTATATAGGCACAAGGCCAGCACGTTTGGGGAGGGAGTCGATTTAATCGACCCTAGTGCGTGACTGGTACTTTATTTTATCGACCCACGTAAGGATAAAAGGCAAAGCTAAACGCGGTGAGATTTGAACTTAGAACGTAAAGGGGCGTAACTCTATGCCACAAAGCATGAAACAATACAAAAACAATGGAATAACAGAATTATAGAATTTAATCTATTTTGATTGATGCTTGCTAAAGGGTTAACGTTCTTTAACCGGACGTTGATATCAGGTGCTATGCAAATACGCATGCGCCAACCAAACAGCAGTAGACATGACTGACGTCGTCGTTCATGAATAACACTATATTTATCAATGATTAGAACGGCTGTGTTTATATGTGTGTGCATATATATACAAGTATGTATATATAATATATACACCAACCCCATCCCTTCTGTATAAATATCTGCAGCTGTGTCTTGTCTAAGAAGACCCTTGGTCAGTTCCTCCGGGCCTGTTATTAGGCCTAATTCCTCTTTCTTCGATGTCAACCTTCCTTCTCTTTTAAACCCCCAGCCATTCTTTCAAACAACACGATGGCATCTTCGGCATTACTTACACAGAATCAGTAAGTTTACTTTCCTATTTCATCGATTGATTAGCATCTATATTTTCCTACAATCAATTTTTTCATATATATATATATATATATATATATATATAGTACGTTATTCCGGGTTGAATCGGAGGTAACCACAGTAAGTAAGGTACTCAATACATTGCAATGATTCCTGATGATTTCTAAAGAATGAAACAGTTCTAGTCCTGTAGAATCTCATCTATATTAAAACTATATATATATATATATATATATATTAATGTACACACTCACTCACTTTCTGTATACTGCCTTCTATGCGTATTATGAATATACATACAAATTAATGTGCGTATATGTGTGTGCGTGTGTATATGCATTGAGGCACATATGAATACACATGTTTATGAATTTATACATGTATTTTCTACACATACATACATTTATATATATATATATATAAAGACCATCTTCCTGCTATTTCAAGCGTTAACTTAATATATTCCTTCCATATACTGTACCGATTGTGTTGTTATTTCTGTTTACCTTTTACACACACACACGCACACGCACATATATATATATATTTATATATATATATATATATATTATGGAATACTGTTGGCTTTTTGCTACAATGTTTTCTATACCTTTCATTTATATATATATATATTGTTATACTTTGGGAGGGTCATGTTGCTAAAAGCAACACACGCACCAGTTGCTTTCACTTCAATTTATTATAATAAATTTATAAATTTAGGAATTTATAAATTTCCGGTTGGTTATATATATATAATTATTATTATTATAATGAAGAAAAGTTGGTTGATCAAACAAACCACTGACTTTAGTGGTAAACAGACATAAAGCACTCTACTGCTTATGTTCCTTAAATTATTATCAATAAGGTATCAAAAGGTGCGTCAGAATAATCTCTCTCTCTCTCGAGAGAGAGAGAGAGAGAGAGAGAGGGGGGGGGGAAATGAGAGTCTCAGTCGCAGAAAACTAATAATAGTCAATCATTATAGACAACAGTTGTGAAACTTGAGTCAATTAACCATTAGCGACGAAATAACATAGACAGAAGCGTTTAAATTATTGAGATTACTTTGTAATATAATTGTTTCTACTTTAGGCACAAGGCCAGCAATCACCAGTTCATTACTGGTACTTTATTTTATCGACCCCGTAAGGATGAAAGGCAAAGTCAACCTCGGCGGGATTTGAACTCAATTACTTTGTAATATAATAACTATATATCATGCTCTACTTTGGTATTTAGCACGTTTTCCTCGTATCTATATATATATATATATAACGGAGTTGTGGTAAGGAACCAGGTGGACCATAATAGTCCAGAAATAGCCGTCAAAACGGCTTGAGCTCTGCCGTCGGGGTCATACTTTCTCCTATATATATATATATACACCAAGAACGTACGTGTTTATACTAAACTCGTCCTATGGACTCAGTGCTCTTACTCTTGGATATTTCCACTTAACTTTTACTTCAGTATATATATATATATATGATATTAAATAAATGGAAACTATATTTATAAAACCATATTTATTTCGTTATATATATTTCAGGGATATCATATTAACAATATGTTATGCCTTCTTCAGACAAAATACAACATAAACAGTCTTATAAATAAATAGATACGACATACCTTTCAATCACCTTGCATTTGGGAGGTTGATTTCCCAAATGCAAGGTGATTGAAAGGTATGTCGTATCTATTTATTTATAAGACTGTTTATGTTGTATTTTGTCTGAAGAAGGCATAACATATTGTTAATATGATATCCCTGAAATATATATAACGAAATAAATATGGTTTTATAAATATAGTTTCCATTTATTTAATATCATAAATATACTCCAAATACTTGTTGAGTGCTTTTATATCAGTTATAAATATTTACTCGTTGTTAACCCAACAATTTAAATATAACTTTCCATATATATATATATATATATTGGCAAAGTAAAAAACAATAACAAAGAGTGCAGTTACGAACAGTGTTGGTATTAGGTTCACGCTTGAGAGTGAGAGTGGGGGGACGACGTTTCGGGCATAAGCCCTTCATCGGGAGAAAGGTGGGAAGGGAAAGAGTTCCAAGAAGGTGGGGGGGGGGGGGGGGACATTAAAATAAAGAGAATAAAAATGTCATTCTTCCCGAATGAAACAGTTCTAGTCCTGTCGAAATATATTATTATATATATATATAGAGAGAGAGAGAGAGAGAGATTACAATAATCAAAGTTCAGTTAAGTCATTTATTTGCTTACAATTGTTTCCTCCAAACCGAGGTTTGGATTCTTCGGAGCAACTATTTACTGATCTATAACATACTTGACCTCCTTTTCAACCCAAGAGACACATAAAACATATGCGCATATTGATCAACAGTGGGGTGACACTCATCAAATATATATATATATACACACGCACACATACACACGCGCGCACAAACACAGACCTGTCAACTCTCCCCTTCGGACGGGAAGATCTCTCACCCACTTTGGAGTGGGTGAGCGATGTCCTCTCTTGTGAAAATTGGTATAGCTTTCATTATGTAAAATCTCCCCATTTTGGGGCACTTTTTTTCATGGTACTCCCCTTTTGGGTTTTTAGAGGCTGACAGGTCTGTATGTGTGTTTATATATATATATATATTCTGTGTGCGTTCTATATATATATAATATATTTAGTTATAACTAATAAGCTCTGTTACCTACATAGAGCACTCTTTTTTCCTGGACCTTTCCGACGGAATTACTTCATTTATATATATAATATATATATATTTATTGTGTGTATGTTCTCTCTCTCTATATATATAATGAATACACATTTAAAAATATATATAACTATTGATTTTCTCGTTGCTTATCTGCCA
This sequence comes from Eledone cirrhosa, assembly GCA_964016885.1. Classification (NCBI taxonomy): domain Eukaryota; kingdom Metazoa; phylum Mollusca; class Cephalopoda; order Octopoda; family Eledonidae; genus Eledone; species Eledone cirrhosa. The sequence goes on along the minus strand of OZ024752.1, from coordinate 42,971,113 downwards.
ATGTTGTCACACTGAGGCGGTGTCAAGTTAACAATTCGACAATTCCTATTTCCGGGTGTAATTTTAAAATTCCATTTTTGGTTTTGTTTTTTTTGTTTTATTATTATTATTATTACAATTGTTTTGATATTAATTTCTACGGTGAGTTCAAAGTTTCTCACCTAAGGCACAAGTTTCTACTTTAGGCACAAGGCCAGCAATGATCCAGTGCATTACTAATAAAGTACCAGTAATGCACTGGATAATTGCTGGCCTTGTGCCTAAAGTAGAAACAATTATTATTATTATTATTACAATTGTTTTGATATTAATTTCTACGGTGAGTTCAAAGTTTCTCACCTAAGGTACCAAGCGAGGTTTTTGTTTTGGCCTCAGTATTTCACTGGTACTTTATTTTATCCACCCTAATCCTTCTAGTAGGATGTCAATGACATACTCGAGACTGTAAACACAGGTTAAGAATCCTTTATCTAAACTTCCAAATTCCGAAAATCAAAGTATACAATAACAAGCATTTCGGATAAAGGACTCTCAAGCTATACTTTCATTCATCATCATCATTATCATCGTTTAACGTCTATCTTCCACGCTAGCATGGGTTTAGACGGGAATTGTCCCACTTGAGGCAAGATTGGTCGTCTTGCTTGTATAGGACTGTCTGGTAGGTTTTCTACAGCTGGATGCCCTTCCTAACACCAACCACATTTACTGTGTGGACTGGGAGGGACCCACTTGAGGCAAGATTGGTCGTCTCGCTTGTATCGGACTGTCTGGCAGGTTTTCTACGGCTGGATGCCCTTCCTAACACCAACCACATTTACTGTGTGGACTGGGAGGTTTTTACTGTGTTACCTACACGGCCACATTACAGCGTGGACTGTGTGTTTTTTTTGTCGTGACACCTACACGACCTCATTTATTTAGGACTGGATGTTATGGTACCAACATAACTTTACAGAGAAAGGGTTGGTGTTGATGGGGGTGGTGGTAGGGGCTTTCATTACCGATGCTTTTGTTCCTTCAACTCAAACAGGTTATTGTTGCATCACCTATGCACTCACTCTAATAATGTCTACAAAAAAAAAATGAAAATATTGTTTTAAAAGCTGATCGGCTACTTCCAGTCAACTTCGAATGTGAATTTCATTGACTCAAGAAATCCATGTTGACCAATCATTTCAGTGGAGGCGTAGTGATAAGGGTGTTGGACTTAGAATCATAATGACGTGGGGTCGATTCTCGAGCTGGGTTGAGCAAAACACTTCATTTCATGTTGCTCCAGTATTGTCAGCTGAAAAATGAGTACCAGCAATAGCTGGGGGTTTAAACATGTGATGGACGGGTGTCTTGTCCAGGGGGGGGAGGCTTGTACTCTCAGTCACTTCACGTCATGAAACCGAGATAAGCACTGGCCTAGCAGGCTTTCAGACTTTAGACTTTTTGGCTTACAGTGCACGAGTGAAAAGAAGAATAAGTCATTTCAATGAATGTCTCAAGATGTTTTTTTTTCCTTTAGAGAACAATAATAGTCAAAGAAAAATTATGTTAGAGTTTGAACCTAAAGCATAAAGTATGTCATTTAATAGTTTAGTTATTTATTGAAATAATTGTTTCTACTTTTGGCACAAGCCCAGCAATTACCCAGTGTACTACTGGTACTTTATTTTATCGACCCCGTAAGGATGAAAGGCAAAGTTGACCTCGGCAGGAATTGAACTCAGGATGTAAAGGGCCGCAACTCTATGCTGCAAAGTATGGCGTCCGACCTTCCACCGATACTGCCAATGCACCGCCATTTAAAAAACATGCTAATAATTGTTTCTACTTTTGGCACAAGGCCAGCAATTACCTCAGTGTATTACTGGTACTTTATTTTATCGACCCCCGTAAGGATGAAAGAAACATCTCTTGTGATGCTAAACTCCACCAGTTGCAGACTGCTCCTCAACATGAGATATCTCTCTTCACAAAGTTCGATCACCAACAGCAGAGTTCAAAGAGCAAAGATCAAGTCCAGTCCATAAGTTGACATTGTCAAGCCATCGTTTTGGCTGCCGGCCTCTGCTTCTCTTACCAGCCAACCTTCCTTCCAGGCATAACCTACTCACACCACGAGTTGATCTTTTTATATGGCCGTATAGTTTGAGTGCTCTTGACTTGACAATTGATGTAATTGGTCTAAGCCTGGTAATGTTGAGCAGCTCACTGATACAGATACAGTCGTTGAGCCACTTACCAGTCATGAGTTTCCTGATGTGGTTCTGGAATGTAGAGAGCTTTGCTCTGAGCCTGGTAATGTTGAGCAGCTCACTGATACAGATACGGTTGCTGAGCCGCTTCCCAGTCATAAGTTTCATGATGTGGTTCTGGAATGTAGAGAACTTTGCTCTGAGCCTGGTAATGTTGAGCAGCTCACTGATACAGGTACGGTCACTTAGCTGCTTGCCAGTCATAAGTCTCATGATGGGGTTCTGGAATGTAGAGAACTTTGCTCTGAGCCTGGTAATGTTGAGCAGCTCACTGATACAGATATGGTCGTTGAGCCACTTGCCAGAGCTTCTGAAGTGACCTTGTCGTCCAATTAACACAGTCAAGACCATATAACACAACTGGTAGGATGTAAGTATCAAAGACCTTAGCCTTCAAATGATAGGCAACTCATTTTGATGTTAGTACCTCCTTGTCCTTGTTGAAAGCTGCCCAACCTAGAGCGATGCGATGCTGCGCAGCAAACATTCCATTGTTATTTAATAATAGTTTGTGCCCTAGATATACAAACTCTGTAACTTGAGCAATTTGCTGGTTGTTGATGAAACATTTAAGCAAGAAATGGTCCCATGACTCATCTAGGAAAAGTGTAGCTGTAATTAATTATATACTTGGTCTGTAGTGACGAATGGAGAGATGCTGTGTTGAATAGGACATATCCCACCCTTGCAAGCAGGGAAAAATGGATGTAAAATGATGATGATGAAAGTTTTCTTTTTAGAAAAAAAAAACCCCAAAACGAGCTAACTTGTATCATAGCACCAGGTAGTTTGATATATCAAAACAAGATTAGTGATATTAAATACCACTCCAAATTACAGTAATGTCATGAAATGTAACAGACCAGACTATGTACTAGTTACTTTTAATATATATAACTATTAGATTTCCATATCTCATGTTGCTGCACTTAGTTGTGAGATAATTGAATAATTGACATCACTTTTAGGGAATAATATCTGTATTTTAATTTTAGTTATGGATTACATATCATCATCATCAGTCATTTTCCATCTGCTTTTCCATCATCTCCTCCATGAGCTTCAGTGATCTGAGGTCAGCTCTCACCACTTCTCATGTTTTTCATGGTCTTCCTCTACTGCGTCTTCCTTCTACTGGGATTTCTTGGCACTTCTTTACCCAGCAGTCATCCTCCATGCGCATCACATGTCCATACCATCTTCCTTCTACTGGGATTTCTTGGCACTTCTTTACCAGCAGTCATCCTCCATGCGCATCACATGTCCATACCATCTTCCTTCTACTGGGATTTCTTGGCACTTCTTTACCCAAGAGTCATCCTCCATGCGCATCACATGTCCATACCAACGCAGTCTTCTCTCCCGCACACTGCAACTTATCCCTCTTATACACATCATAATTTTGAACTCCTCCGCAAGATCAGAAAGTCGGTGGCTTGTCTGAGGAAGGGGCCCAGCGAGGTGGGGTGGCTGTTGCAGTGGGTGTCGCTGACTATTGTGCGTGGCAACGCTTTTGCTGTCTTGTCCGCAGGGCGCAACCCCTTTACCGCTGTGCCCTAGGCCCACAGCTCAATCATCCTCCCCACTTTCCATTCCTCTGTGACACTAGAGTCCTTGCCATTCCCTCCCTTTTCTTGGGTCTTTTTTTCTTTTTTCTTTATATATTCCTATTTTACATTCCATTCTTCTCAATCTAAATTTTCTTTTTCTATTAAACTCTATTTACATGATATATTCCATAAATAAAATTCCTTTTCATAAATCTTATGTAAGAAAATTGTTTTGAACAACAACCTAAAAATGAAAAATCCCTCAAAATTCTTTAGTTTTAAAAGTAGACAATGTTTTGTTCTTAGAAATGTTGTAACAGAAGGATTATCCCTTTTGGTACCAAACTGCCTAAAAGTGACCCTAGTTCTACAACACAAAACCATTTATTATAAAGTGATTATATTTCTTATCAGAATTTTATGTAAGAAACTTTGTTCCAAAAACCAACTTAAATAATTGTTTCTACTTTTGGCACAAGGCCAGCAATTATCCCAGTGCATTACTGGTACTTTATTTTATCGACCCCCGTAAGGATGAAAGGCAAAGTTAACCTCGGCTGGATTTGAACTCACAATGGCAAGGACCGTAACTCTATACATCAAAGCATGGCGTCCGACCCTCTACCGATACTGCCAATCCACCGCCCAAAATACCTACTTAATAATGAGAAAGTTATTTTACTAAATCCCACTGAATTCTTGATTAGTTTCAAAAGTGGTTAGAATATCTCGGAAAAGAATCGCTGGACAGATTTTATGAGCAAAAGCAAGTGGCAGGAGACCCAGGGGTAGACACCCCAAGCAAGATGGTTGGATAACACCCATGAGCTTGGGGATCCAACCGGATCAGTTGGAGACGGTTGCTTCTGACAGGACCCTCCAAGGAATAAGTGGGCGAAGAAGAAGAAGAATTAAAAATGATAGGCAATGTATTTCATTAGAAATGTTTCTAGATAAATACAAACACTTTAAAATAAATAGCTTTGTATCATAGAACTAAAGGTAGTTTAACCCTTTAGCATTTAAACCGGCCATAACCGGCCAGAATTCTCTCACCTCATTCTGTTCAAACCAGTCATAACTTGCCACTCATACTGAAGGTAAGGCATTGTTCTCAAAATAAATAACATCAAAATCTCATTGATTCCATATTATGTGAAATAATTATGTGAGATAAAGCCTTTACCACGAAAATACAATAGTATATACATAGTAATGTAAATGCTAAAGGGTTAATATCAAAAAGATTAATTGGTTAATATGTGTTTGTATTAATTACAATGATGATTTATTTTAAATTAATAAACTTCTTTTTTTTTTGTTCTATTGTTTAAAGGCTGTCTGAAAGTCATTCAGAGGAACATCACAGCAGTAACCGGGACTCAGTCGGGGATACCCGCTCTAGTAGCTGTGGATCATGTGATGACCACACCATGGATGCTGTATCCTGTGGCAGTGATGCTAGCGACTGCCTCCAGCCAATTACCATGGAGACAAACCCAATCTTCCAACATTCTCCTGACAGTGGCACTTTTGGGAGTCTGAGGGACGCTGACTTACACCTTGCTCCCTCTGAGCTCCAGGAGCTGCATCAACGAAACAAGGATGCACTCCTACAGCATGAAATTAACATGAACTTGAACCATGGCCTACAGTGTATAGATATGAGTATTGACCAGCAGGACATGAACAATGTGGAAGAGAACGACAACCTCGTGTCTATGGCACGGAACCGTCTTGATGATAAACTAAGTGAAAAGATCGGCAATGGGAGTATTTCAAACGTGGAGTTATTAAAAGCTTGTAAATTAGATTTCCAGCAGAAACTTGACCCTCATTCATTGTCCCTTCCCGTACCAATTCAAAATAACGAGCGTAAGAAGCGGCACTGCTCTGTTGAGGACCCTTCATTAGATGTCCTCAGTTCGGCTGACAGTGACCTCTCACCATAGTTTGCCTCATGGCACCATTGTACAGAAAGGAGATATGATTGAGTTTATTGCTGACAATTTGGTGGAAAAAATCAAAAGGAGCAGCTCTCTCTCAATGGCAGGTAAGAATATTGTGCAAATAATTTTTTTTTTTTTTTTGTAAACATAGATAGTGTTTGAAGCCAAGAGAAACGTTTTGATTTGGAAACAAAGAAGAAATAAACTCTGAGGCAAACGAAACAAGAGTATTTGTAACATAGAGGTGGGGCATATATATATATATATATATATGCACATGGCTTAGTGGTTAGACCCAAAGTACCGGGTCCTAAAATTAGGTAACAAGACCTGAAGTACCGGGTCCTAAAATTAGGTAACAAGACCTGAAGTACCGGGTCCTAAAATTAGGTAACAAGACCTGAAGTACCGGGTCCTAAAATTAGGTAACAAGACCCAAAGTACCGGGTCCTAAAATTAGGTAACAAGACCTGAAGTACCGGGTCCTAAAATTAGGTAACAAGACCCAAAGTACCGGGTCCTAAAATTAGGTAACAAGACCTGAAGTACCGTGTCCTAAAATTAGGTAACAAGACCCAAAGTACCGGGTCCTAAAATTAGGTAACAAGTCCTGAAGTACCGGGTCCTAAAATTAGGTAACAACACCTGAAGTACCGGGTCCTAAAATTAGGTAACAAGACCTGAAGTACCGGGTCCTAAAATTAGGTAACAAGACCTGAAGTACCGGGTCCTAAAATTAGGTAACAAGACCTGAAGTACCGGGTCCTAAAATTAGGTAACAAGACCCAAAGTACCGGGTCCTAAAATTAGGTAACAAGACCCAAAGTACCGGGTCCTAAAATTAGGTAACAAGACCTGAAGTACCGGGTCCTAAAATTAGGTAACAAGACCCAAAGTACCGGGTCCTAAAATTAGGTAACAAGACCTGAAGTACCGGGTCCTAAAATTAGGTAACAAGACCTGAAGTACCGGGTCCTAAAATTAGGTAACAAGACCTGAAGTACCGGGTCCTAAAATTAGGTAACAAGACCCAAAGTACCGGGTCCTAAAATTAGGTAACAAGACCCAAAGTACCAGGTCCTAAAATTAGGTAACAAGACCTGAAGTACCGGGTCCTAAAATTAGGTAACAAGACCTGAAGTACCGGGTCCTAAAATTAGGTAACAAGACCTGAAGTACCGGGTCCTAAAATTAGGTAGCAAGACCCAAAGTACCGGGTCCTAAAATTAGGTAACAAGACCTGAAGTACCGGGTCCTAAAATTAGGTAACAAGACCTGAAGTACCGGGTCCTAAAATTAGGTAACAAGACCTGAAGTACCGGGTCCTAAAATTAGGTAACAAGACCTGAAGTACCGGGTCCTAAAATTAGGTAACAAGACCCAAAGTACCGGGTCCTAAAATTAGGTAACAAGACCCAAAGTACCGGGTCCTAAAATTAGGTAACAAGACCTGAAGTACCGGGTCCTAAAATTAGGTAACAAGACCTGAAGTACCGGGTCCTAAAATTAGGTAGCAAGACCCAAAGTACCGGGTCCTAAAATTAGGTAACAAGACCCAAAGTACCGGGTCCTAAAATTAGGTAACAAGACCTGAAGTACCGGGTCCTAAAATTAGGTAACAAGACCTGAAGTACCGGGTCCTAAAATTAGGTAGCAAGACCCAAAGTACCGGGTCCTAAAATTAGGTAACAAGACCTGAAGTACCGGGTCCTAAAATTAGGTAACAAGACCTGAAGTACCGGGTCCTAAAATTAGGTAACAAGACCTGAAGTACCGGGTCCTAAAATTAGGTAACAAGACCCAAAGTACCGGGTCCTAAAATTAGGTAACAAGACCTGAAGTACCGGGTCCTAAAATTAGGTAACAAGACCCAAAGTACCGGGTCCTAAAATTAGGTAACAAGACCTGAAGTACCGGGTCCTAAAATTAGGTAACAAGACCTGAAGTACCAGGACTTTATTTTTATATTTATTATTGTTTTCAAATTTTTGGTTGTCAAAATTGGGGAGCATCCTCGAGAGCAAAGCATCTTCGATGACAGAAATATGGTAATTAACAACCGTTTATCAGTTTTTTTTTTAATTAAGTAATTATCTATATCTCTAATGAACTCTAATGGATCCTCTGCAGATTCCAGCAGCCTCCATACCCGGACATCAAGCGTCCAGAGCTTCGGTAGTATCTCCAGCACAAATTCAGCATACTCTGTTTCAAGAACTTCCTATTCAGGTGTATCACAGTCACCCAGCAGTTTGGTGCCACAGAGTCCTGACGACATCCCACCTGTTGACCCCCATGCCTTAATGGACCTTGAGACTCAAGCCAAACAGGTCGCTGACCGTTTGGACCACATGATGTCTAGCCTCAAATCAAATCTTCATAAGGTAAGCACCCACCATACTCAAACATAATTGTTGTCATTACCATCACATTTACCATTGTTTTTACAGCCGTTTTTTTCATGCTGGCATGGGTTGGACAAGACTTTTAACCCTTTAACATTTACATTACTCTATATTAACTATTGTATTTTCACAGAAAACACTTTATTTCACATAATTATCTCACATAATACCAAATCTATGAGATTTTAATATTATTTATTTTGAGAACAATACCTTAACATCAGTATGAGCAACCGGTTTGAACAGAAAGAAGTGAGAGAATTCTGGCCAGATATGACCGGTTTAAATGCTAAAGGGTTAAGGTAGTATTATACACCTGCACGTCCTTCCTAATACCAATCTTTATTTGTTGAAGAATGGTACTAATTCCACTGATTTTCACCTGTCAAACTGCAAAGGTGTGTGACATATTTATGAAGGATATAAACATTAAAAAAAAATGTTGTCGCCCTATTTGCAATGAAAGACAAATAATGGTTTTCATATAATTTTTTAGATATCTAAGAATTTGGAGAAATTTAGTAATATAACTGTCTCAATATTAAGCTGGCGTTTGAGAAATAATTGTTCTTACACAAAAATTGTGATAGATTTTTGGATAAATATAAATATTTAAAAGCAAACAACTTTGTATCACAAAACCAGAGACAGTTCCAGGTGGTTTGGTACCATAAGAATTAACCCTTTAGCATTCACATTACTCTATATTTACTATTGTATTTTCATGGTAAAGGCTTTACCTTGCATAATTATCTCACATAATATTGAATCTATGAGATTTTGATATCATTTATTTTGAGAACAATACCTTAACATCAGCATGAGTGGTCGATTATGGCTGGTTTGAATAGAAAGAAGTGTGAGAATTCTGGGCGAATATGGCCGGTTTAAATGCTTAAGAATTGAAAGAAATTTGCAAAAGAAAAAAAGTGCAGTTGAATACCAGGTCTTGTGTATCCTTGTGATCCACACTCAATAATCCAATTCAAAAAATAAAATAGGCAAGGGCCTTAACTTTTGATGAGAATGTCCTGGCACACAACATCTTAGATATTTTAATCCTGGCAGAACCCATCGTTCTCTGATTTCTTCAAGAGAAAGAGAGAGAGAAAAGAAGCTAATAAGGAGATATAAAAGAAAAATGAGCTCCAGTAGTGAACTGGTACTTTATTTATCTGCCTCAAAAGGTTAAAAAGCAAAGTTAAACCAGTGTACGAAAACAAATACCGAAATAATTTTAACCCTTTAGCATTTACATTACTCTATATATGTTATTGTATTTTTGTGGTAAAGGCTTTACCTTACATAATTATCCCACATAATATTGAATCTATGAGATTTTGATATTATTTATTTTGGGAACAATACCATAACATCAGTATGAACAGCCAGTTACAACCAGTTTGAACAGAAAGAGGTGAGAGAATTCTGGCTGGATACGACCGGTTTAACCCTTTAGCATTTACATTACTCTATATATGTTATTGTATTTTTGTGGTAAAGGCTTTACCTTACATAATTATCCCACATAATATTGAATCTATGAGATTTTGATATTATTTATTTTGGGAACAATATCTTAACATCAGTATGAATAACCAGTTACAACCAGTAACTGGCTGAACAGAAAGGGATAAGAGAATTCTTTGAACAGAAAGAGATGAGAGAATTCTAGCCGAATACGGCTGGTTTAAATACTGAAATATTTTTAATCTGACATCCTAACAATGCCAATATGTTGCTTTTGTCACCAGAAAACAAAATGAAAAGCAAGAATTTGATGTTTCTTTGTTTTTGTTTCTATTTGTAGATGTCTGCATTGACATCAGGCTGTTTAGATGCTTATAAGAAATCTGTTGATAGTACCTGTGATGCAGTTGATGCAAGTATCAAGGTAAGTTGGAACTATTCATTGTTATTAATTACTTTAACCCTTTCACTGGCATATTTCTTACAAAAGACACAACCTATGATTTTCAAATAATTTAGAAAATATTCAAGACTCTTCGTGTAAAGTTGAATAGAGAGAGAAATCCAGTGGTGTCTGGTTGCTCAACCTCAAAATTCACGTGTGCATCTACCTTTTTGAAGATGTTGTAAATCTTGATGTCTTCTTCACGTGATGAAGTGAGTATCAAAATATCGTCTACATACCTGGAGAAGTAGCAGTATGAGAAGCAAGGGGTGAGTGCTCCAACTGGTTTATGTATGCAAGGGCCTTGTTTCAGGGGGGGTACCAGGGAACAAGTCCCCCCCCCCACACACACACACACACACACACACACTTTTTTAGGAATGGGGAACAAACCATCTTTTGTTTTTTTGTTTATTTGATATAATAAATTCTTTTAAAGGTTATTTTTTTTACATCTGAACTTCATTTGAATATATAAAATTTAATTAGCGTAAAATTTTACATATGTGATAGGGTCTGGGAAAGGGACCATAAGCAATTTATGCTCTTTTAAGAATCAACAAATGTTGGTTTGTACCCCCTCACATTTTTAAGGCAAACAAGGTCCCCTGTATGTATGTGATGGCCAGCAAACATCAGAGACTTGACCCCATTGGAAGGCCCGAAATTTGTTTATAGACAAAGCCTTCAAACTGTATAAAGGAATTGCACAAGAAGATAGAGAGCAGCTCACAGCTCATGGATGTCAGCAGCAGTGAGACCAAAACATGGATGTCAGCAGCAGTGAGACCAAAACATGGATGTCAGCAGCAGTGAGACCAAAACATGGATGTCAGCAGCAGTGAGACCAAAACATGGATGTCAGCAGCAGTGAGACCAAAACATGGATGTCAGCAGCAGTGAGACCAAAACAGCTGAAGTTAGTAGATGCAATGATTTTGTCTGTAATTACCCTTTAGCATTTACATTACTCTATATATACTATTGTATTTTTGTGATAAAGGCTTTACCTCACATAATTAATTATTTCACATGATATCGAATCTATGACATTTTGATGTTATTTGTTTTGAGAAGAATACCATAACATCAGTATGAGCAGCCAATTATGGCCGGTTTGAACAGAAAGAAGTGAGAGAATTCTGACCAGATATCGACAGTCGATCGACTTTCATCAAGTCACTCTTTCCAATTGTTAATACTCTCTATCGGTTGCAACTCCAGGTAGAAGGAGCAACGTGAAATAAAGTGTCTTGTTCAAGGACATAACATATTGCCCCCACCAGGAATTGAACTCACAACCTCACAATTGCAAATCCAATCCTCTAACCACTCACACACGTGCCTTAACTTGACCAGATATGGCTGGTTTAAATACCAAAGGGTTAAGTCAACGGCCAGAGTAATAGGGAGAAAGGTATAGAGAGAAACTACATCAAAACTAAATGGCTATCTGCTCTAAGTGTGGTAGGGTTATGTTCTTTTGTATTTATATATTCATGTTCTTCTTTTACATCTTCCCTTTTACAGTCGATGTATGCTTTAATGGCAAAGTGTGAAGAATTAGGCAAATCTATGACTCCAATTTACCAACTGGCAAACCAAATGTATCCTTTGAAACTAATTTGTAACATTTACACACATACACATCATCATTACCATTTTATGTCCATTTGTTCATGCTTGCATGGGTTGTACAGATCTTTTTCAGCACAGCATCTCTTCAGTCGTCGTGTTCCTTCATCATCTCCTGTGTAAACTTCACTGATTTGAGATCA
>OZ024752.1:42924267-42931767 GCA_964016885.1 Eledone cirrhosa | reverse complement strand
GGCATCTGTACGTAAAGTTCATAGGGCAGACCATCCAAACCAGGCGATTTACCCCTTGTGCAGCCAGTCATCGCCTCCCTTACTTCAGCGGCTGTTATCGGCTTTTCGCAACACTTCGCCTCAGTGGCCGAGAGCCGCGGCAGTCCGTCGAGGTAGGCATTAAAGTCCATCCCTCTACCCGGCCCCCCGCTGCCCCCGAACAGCTGAGCGAAGTGTTGCTGAAAAGCTTCACACATTTGCCCGGGATCGAGTAGCATGCGCCCGTCGTGGTCCACCAAAGACCGGATCGTGGCTTTGTTGCCACGACGCGCCTCCGCCACTCGGGCCCATTGAACGGCTTTCGTCCCCTCGTGTCTGAGAGCACGCACCTTAGCTCTGACAACGCAGCCTTCGTGCTTTGCATTGAAGAATTGGTCAAGGGCCAATTTCGCCGCAAGCACGTCGGTCGCAATGCCTTTGCTAAGCGCCTCGTCTAATTTTCTAACTAGTTCTCCCTCTGCTCTATTTTTCTCTATTGCTAAAGCCTTACTAAACCTAATCGATTCTATTCTAATCGCTCTTTTCAGAGCAAACCACCACTTGTTGTTGACGATGGCCCCCGTCAACGCCCGCTTAACTAGTTCGCTAATCCGGTCTCTGTAGGCCTTGCGCGCTGGTAAGGACGCGTTTAGCTTCCAGTAGCCGGGTCCTCGTCTATGAAGCCTATCTAAGTCAAGCACACAGATCACAAATTTGTGGTCCGTGTAGCTGACTATCTTGAATTGTGGACAGCCTATGCTAGACCTATCTATTTCCCTACAAAATACTCTATCTAGATATGATCTGGATGACCCTATGCGGTTTGTCCAAGTCCACATTGGCACATTCGGGAAATCCAATCGGTACCTGTCAGACAGTTCAAAACGCCTGAGCAGGTTGGTGAGGCTCTTGCACCCTCCACCCCTATCCGCTAATCCCACACAGTCCCAGCGTGCATCTAAGATCCCGTTCCAGTCGCCCACTAACACTAAAGAGCGGGACGTTCCAAGAAAGGTCTCCAGACGCCGGAAGAAATCAGGCCGCCCTGCTCCTGTCGGGGCATAGACGGCCACTAGCCTGAAAGCTTGCCCGTCTCCGCTGGTCACGTCCAGCACCACCAGCTTACCCTCTGGGTCCAGGAAGATGGCCCGTATGGCGAGATCCAAACCTCTCCGAAAAAGCACAGCAACTCCTCCACCCGATCCAGGACGGCTGGGAGATGCGTACACATCGTAGCCGCCGAAGATCGGTACGAAGGCCCGTGCTTCGGAGATTCTGGTCTCGCTGATGGCCACTACATCTATGTTTAGTGACCTGAGGTCGTTGAGCAGGTGACCCTGCTTCCATGACGACCCCAAGCCACGCGCATTTATGCTGCCTATTCTGAGTGAGGTCATGTTTAAAATAGAGTGGAAAAGATGGGAAAGACCACTTACCGTACTTTTGGTAGAGGAGGGATGGTTTTTACATCCCTTTTCACTTGATCGTCTGGTGAAGGGACCGTTGAATCGTCCCTTCGGCTGGTCGTCGGCTCTTCTAAGAGAATGTCTGAGTATACTCTTCGATTGATGGTTCCTCCTAGGTCCCTGAAATCACCAACTGCGTTGGGGAATTTCGTTTTAATGTTTGTGTATTGTTTCTGTGCTATTTTTAGCAGTCTTATGTTAGTTGGCGTTTTGATTGGTGCTGGTATTATGTAGTCCTGTTGTGAAATGTCTGTGTGTTCAATTATGTAAGTCATTAGTTTCTTGTTGTGTGTATTTATTGCCGTGCATTTGTTTTTCTGGGGGTGGGGTGTGGTTCTGCTATTTTCTTGTCGTTGTTGCTGGGTGTGTGTGTTTTGTTGTTGTGTTTGCGATGTTGGTGCTTGTGGTGTTGAAGGTGTTGTTGGCGGTGGGGTTGTCGCCGGTGGTGATGGTGGTGCTGGTGTGGGTGGTGATGGTGTTGGTGGTGTTGCTGCTGTGGGTCTCTTTGCAGTAGACTTTACCCTTTTCTCATTTCTTTCCTCCCTTTTCAAAGGCGACGATGCGCTGCTTCTGCGTTTGTGCCTTCTTGAGACCTTTTGCCATCCCTCTCCCACCTCACACTCCATGTCTGATTCTGTAAGGTCGGGGAGGGGTACCAGCTCCACTCTTTCACTTGTTGTTGTTGGTGATGTTTGCACTGGAGTCTCTGTTGCAGCTGCATTTGGTATTGCTGTTGTTGTTGTTAATATTTCCACTGCTGCTGCTGTCTTTGATTTCCGTGGAGTGGGTATGGGTGCCACGGACCTATCGTTCCTGGTTGCCGCTTGTCCTGTTGCTGGTAGCCGTGGAACCGGATTCGGGAGGAGGGGGGTTTTCTCCTTTCTCAGGGTCTTCTCGTTGCAGAAGGCCCTGAGGTGAGTCTTCGATCCACAGCGAAAGCATTTCGGGCGTTTGCCCTCAACACTTATGGGCAGTTGAGTGCCGTTATCGAAGTCTATCACATCCGGGATAGCTTCGATGCACTCCTGGTTGGTTTGGATTAGCATCTCAATGGAGGAGCCGACCCAATCTTCTCTTACTTTTTTCTGTACTTGCAGTACAGTTGTTTTGTCCTCGATTCCGACGAGGACAGACGCGGCCAGCCAAGAAGGGGTCATTCCGGGGGGGACGTGGGTCAGTTTGACCCTCACAATTTTTTGCCCGCAGTAGGAGGGCACCAACACCATTTCCTCGCTCCTTAGGGTCACTACTGATTGGGCCTTTGCCTCCTGGGGTGTGGCAAAAAGTACGTCTACGGTGGCGTATTTTTTGCCTCGGGTGATGTGCGTTTTCCTCTGCCACACAGACCCCAAGGCTTTTTGTATTTGGGCCTCTGTGGCTCTTTCCACCCTACGGGATTTTGTACTTACTGTACGGTACGTGACCGTACAGTGCTCTTGGGTTTCGAAAAAATTTTTCGCTGCCTTGCAGATTGCTCGGTGTCCGTTCTTTGTCACCATCTTCTTCGCTTCCTCTAATTCCTCATTTGTTATGAGGATTGTTTCCAGGTTTTTCGCAATACCTGCAAATGAGATTGGTTTTTCTCTGCTGTTGTTGTTGTCGTCAGAGCTGCTGGTACTTTTGTTGTTGCTGCAGGTACTACGACTACTGCCTCCGCCGCTGTTGCTGTGGTTGTTGTTGGTGTTGCTGCTGCTAATGCTGTTGTTGTTTATGCTGCTGGTGATGCTGTTGCGGCTGCTACTGTTGTTTTCATTGTCACTGTTGCTGTTGTTATTACGGCTGCTACTGCTATTATTCCTGACGTCAGACGAATGAACTGGGTTTTCGTATTTCCCGCACACCTGTTTCGTCGCTGTCGTCGTCGTCGTGGAGAAACCTTGCACGCTTTGCACGAGACTTTTCTTTTCTTTCGTCGCTTGCGAAAGAGAAGGGAGGGAGAGAGACACATTTAAAGAAGGGAGGGAGAGAGACAATCTTCTCTCTGCTGTAGTGATGATTGAGGAAGAAGAAGACGGAATGAGTGGGAGTGACGTATGAAATTTCTTTTTGGTAGCCATGTTTTTTTGTTTAAAATGAAATTTTGGGTACAAAACCCCAATAACTGGTTATTTAACCCCGAAGGGCCAAATAACGGACAGAAAGACCCCTCTCACGAGGAGGAGGGTGTCTTTATCAACAATTTGGTTCAAGTTTTAAACAATTTACAATTGTTTTAACGGTTAAAAATTTACTATACCTTACAGAGCCGAGCCTCCGTCAACCATGGCATTCAATAATAATAATAATAATAATAATAGCAATAATAATAATAACGACAACAACAATAATAATATACATATTCATATATATATACACACACACGCACGCACATAAGCATATCTACACACACACACACACACACACACAAACACACGATAGCAACTAACAGTGCTGCGATCGAATGTGGCTTTTTAGCCCAGCCAATGATCCAAAATGTCTTGCACAGAGTCGGCAACCAAAACATTTACTGGGAATAGTCGGCTGTGGTTGGAGTTTGTGTACTTTTGCATGTCGCTTGAGTCCTCCTGCTGATTTACATTCTCTACCACATGTTTGGCAAGCATGATGAGTAGCATCTCCAACAGCAGCCTGGTAGTCAACCACTGGTCTTACTTTATGACTGCGAAGATGACTTTCGAGTCCAGCTTTGCTTAGGCAGAGTCTCGCACAGACGCTGCATGTCAGAAACATAGGAGGACCCTCGCCGTCTGGAAGTGCAACAGCAATACCCTTCCTCACGTCCCGCTTTACTTTCTCGTGTGCGATTCGAGATGCCTCAAAGGCAACTTTTCCCTCATATACAGTCTTTCTCCATTTATTACGATCAGCAGCAATATTTTCCCATGTATCAGCAGAGATGTTAGCGTCTTTCAGAGAGGCCCTCAAGGAATCCTTATACCTCTTTTTTGGTTTATGTGGCGGTCGTTTTCCTTTAACCAACTCTCCATAGAAGAGTTGTTTTGGTATTCTAGAATCCTTCATCCTGGCAAGGTGACCACTCCAACGGAGTCGCTGCTTAAGCACAAGAGCTTCTATACTGTCACACATAGAGCTTTCCAAAATCTCGACATCACTGATGTGGTCCCTCCAGCGAACGCCATGTATCCGTCTGAGACACATCTGATGGAAACGCTCCAATTGCTTAAGGTGGCGTCGATATGTGACCCAGGTCTCGCAGGCATAAAGAAGACAAGAGAGTACACATGCCCTGTACACCTTTACCTTTGTCCTCCTGCATATGTCTCGCCGACCCCAGAGTCGCCTTTCTAGCTTTCCGAAAGCATCACTTGCTTTCCTAATCCTAAGTGAGATTTCACTGTCAAGGTTGCCGTATCGATTGACAGTGCTTCCCAGGTAGACAAACTGATCAACCACTCCAAGTCGTTTGCCATACACATAGATGTTTGGTTCAGTGTACTGCCTACCAGGTGCAGGTTGGTACATGACGACGGTTTTCTTGAGACTGACAGTCAAACCCAGGGCAGTGCAAGCGTCAGAAAATACATTCAAAATGTGCTGCATATCACTCTCTGTGTGCGCTACAAGATCGCAATCATCTGCATACAAGAGGTCTCTTATGACTGATGTAAATACTTTTGTCTTCGCAGCAAAGCGCCTGATGTTAAATATGCTGCCTGAGGTTCGATATCGGATGTAAACACCATGCTCGCAATTCCTGAATGCAATACAGAAAACCATTGCAAAGTATATGGCAAACAGGGTCGGTGCTGGAATATCCCCCTGTTTCACTCCATTTTTTACTGAGATAGGCTCCGACATGTTACCTCCGACATTAACCCAAGCCTTCATGTCGTCATGGAAAGACCTAACTAAAGCAAGGAACTTATCAGGGCAACCAAGTTTCTGGAGAACCTTCCATAATGCATCTCTGTTGACAGTATCGAAAGCCTTTGTCAGATCGACAAAAACCTGATACAGATCCAAGCCCTGTTCAATGCACTTCTCCTGGAGCTGTCTAGCTGAGAAGATCATATCAGTAGTGCCGCGTCCAACACGAAAACCAGATTGACTTTCAGGAAGGACACAATCTGCAATGTGTGTCAGCAGACGGTCCAGAAGCACCCTACATAAAACTTTCCCCACGACAGAAAGCAATGATATACCTCTGTAGTTCCCACAATCATTCCTGTTACCCTTTCCCTTGTACAAGACCACCATTACTGCATCTCTCCAGTCCTCAGGCACGGATTCATTAGCCCATATCCTTCCAAACAGAGAGTGAAGATGCTGCAGGAGTCTCTCACCACCATATTGTAGGAGCTCAGCATGTATGCCATCCATACCTGGAGATCTTCCACTGTTCAGCTTCGAAATAGCCACTGCAACCTCCACAAGTGTCGGAGGCTCTGCGAGAGCTACTTTCACAGGACTTTCCGGAATGAGATTGAGGAAATCTTCACTGACGACAGACGGCTGATTCAAAAGATCATCAAAGTGCTCCCGCCACCTTCGTAGAATTCCCTGTGAGTCACGAAGAAGTTCTTTGCCATCCTTGCTGCGAATCGGTGTCACCAGAGAAGAAGACGGTCCATAAACCTCACGCAAGAGACTGTACAACAGCTTTGTGTTATTGCAATCAGACGCAGTTTGTATCTCACCAGCCTTCTCACTCCACCACTGATCCTTCATCTGAGAAAGACTCCGCCTAACACGTGATTTTACATCCCTGAGCTCCTCATGCAACGTATTCCTCTCCTGTGGTCTTGCCGTCAAGTAGCGTGACAGAGCGCGCCTCTTATCAGCCAACAAGTCATCTATATGCACATCTTTCTCATCAAACCAGTCCTGATGTTTTCTCTGCACCAATCCCAGAACACGTCTGCCTACATCATAAACCGACTTTTTAAGGGTCGGCCAATCCTCACCAAGATCTGCAGCCTGCATCTCTTCTTCCAATGTCCTCTTCACATTTTTATCCTTAAGACGAGCAGCATTCAATCTTTTGGGCAGGGTAACACCAGGAGCCCGGATTTTACGTTTGGTGATTAGATTCACTTTTGCGCGTACCAGGCGGTGGTCCGTCCAGCACTCAGCTCCACGAAGAACACGAACACACCGCACATCCTGTCTGTCACGCATCCTGACTAGGACGTAGTCCAAAAGATGCCATTCCTTAGATGCAGGATGCATCCATGTGGTCTTGAATTTGTTCTTTTGTTGGAACATGGTGTTGGTAACACACAGATCCAGCTCCTCACACATCTGCAGCAAGAGCATACCATTGCTGTTACACTTTCCCACCCCATGCCTTCCGATTACATTCCATGTGTTAAAATCCCTACCCACTCTAGCATTAAAGTCACCAAGCACGATGACTTTGTCTGCCTGAGGGATATTTCTTAAAACACCTTTCAAGGCATGGTAAAAGGACAGTTTTTCTTCATCGACAGAATTCATAGTTGGAGCATACACACTCACCAGGGTAGCATATCTTCCCTTGTCCAGCGGAACTCTCATGGACATAAGACGCTCACTAATCCCCACTGGGAATTCTTCCAATTTATTCACCAGTACAGTCTTAACAGCAAATCCTACCCCAGCCTCTCTTCTGGTTCCTTCATCTCTTCCTTTCCAGAAGAATGTATATTCTCCACAAAATTCCGTAAGATGACCATCTCCAGCTAACCTCGTCTCAGACAAAGCCACGATGTCAAGATCGTAACGTCGAAGCTCCTTCGCAACAAGAGCGGTCCTTCGTTCAGGACGCTCCAAAGAATCCCTGTCAAGCAGCGTCCGTACGTTCCAGCAGCCAAGACTAAATGCCCTGTTTGGCTCTATTACAATGGCACGATGACGGGCGGGCCCAGGTTGTGATAACTTGGGGCCCCTGCCCTTATTGCCAATGATCTTTTTTGTTCCAGAACCCAAATTGGCAATTATCTCGTTTACATTGTTCTGGAACATCATTGAATTGGGGAAAAAAAAAAAAAAAAAAAAAAAAAAAAGTAATAATAAT
>OZ024752.1:42911767-42919267 GCA_964016885.1 Eledone cirrhosa | reverse complement strand
CTCTACCAATGTGGCTTGCTATACCGATCTGGCTTGCTATACCGATCTGGCTTGCTATACCGAAGTGACTTGCTATACCGAAGTGGCTTGCTCTACCAATGTGGCTTGCTATACCGAAGTGGCTTGCTATACCGAAGTGGCTTGCTCTACCGATCTGGCTTGCTATACCAATGTGGCTTGCTCTACCGATGTGGCTTGCTATACCAATGTGGCTTGCTATACCGAAGTGGCTTGCTCTACCGATCTGGCTTGCTATACCAATGTGGCTTGCTCTACCAATGTGGCTTGCTATACCGAAGTGGCTTGCTCTACCGATCTGGCTTGCTATACCGAAGTGGCTTGCTATACCAATGTGGCTTGCTATACCGAAGTGGCTTGCTATACCGAAGTGGCTTGCTCTACCGATCTGGCTTGCTATACCGATCTGGCTTGCTATACCGAAGTGGCTTGCTATACCAATGTGGCTTGCTATACCGAAGTGGCTTGCTCTACCGATCTGGCTTGCTATACCAATGTGGCTTGCTCTACCAATGTGGCTTGCTATACCGAAGTGGCTTGCTCTACCGATCTGGCTTGCTATACCGAAGTGGCTTGCTATACCAATGTGGCTTGCTATACCGAAGTGGCTTGCTATACCGATCTGGCTTGCTATACCGAAGTGGCTTGCTATACCGAAGTGGCTTGCTATACCGATCTGGCTTGCTATACCGAAGTGGCTTGCTATACCGATGTGGCTTGCTATACCGAAGTGGCTTGCTATACCGAAGTGGCTTGCTATACCGATCTGGCTTGCTATACCAATGTGGCTTGCTCTACCGATGTGGCTTGCTATACCGATCTGGCTTGCTATACCGAAGTGGCTTGCTATACCAATGTGGCTTGCTATACCGAAGTGGCTTGCTATACCGAAGTGGCTTGCTATACCGATGTGGCTTGCTATACCGAAGTGGCTTGCTATACCGAAGTGGCTTGCTATACCGATGCTGGCCACAATTGGTTTATTTTCCTCAGAGGAGAGATGACAGGGAGAGAGAGAGGGGGGGTGACAGGAAGAGAGGGGGGGTGACAGGAAGAGAGGGGGGTGACAGGAAGAGAGAGGGGGGGGTGACAGGAAGAGAGAGAGAGAGGGAGTGACAGGTAGAGATAAATAGCAAGAACTGAAAGAGAAGAGATAAGGTGTGGCACTTACTTGCAGAATTCCTTGATTTCCTTTTCAGTTTTGTTCTGCATGTAGAAAGGCACTTGACCGCTATCTCCCACATGGCTGATTATGGACATGCAGTTGGCAATTTTCGAATTATCACAGTTGGCATTCACATCTGGTAAATAAAAGAGGAAAAATTTCAGGTATTTTTGATGCTGTTGATTTTTATATATATTTGTTGGGGTCAGTGATAACTTGATCACATATCACTATCATCATTATCATAGGCCACTCCAAACCAAACATACACCCCAACCCACTACCCCATCCTTCCACTCCCGCCAACACCACCCTTGCTCTATAAAGTTATGTTGGTACCACAACATCCAGTCCAAACTAATGAGGCCATGTAGGTGTCACGACAAAAAAAAAAAAAAAATACAGTCCACGCTGTAATGTGGTTGCGTAGGTTACATGGTAAAAAGCTCCCAGTCCACACTGTAAATGTGGTTGGTGTTAGGAAGGACATCCAGCCATAGAAAACCTACCAGATAGTCCTCTATGAGCGAGACACGGTCACCCGACCAACCTTGCCTCAAATGGGACAATTCACGTCTAACCCATGCTAGTGTGGAAGATAGACTTTAAACGATGATGATTTCGCCTGCTTGCAAGCTTTGGATGGGTCCTATTCAGCTCAGCAGCTCTCCATTTGTCACAGTCCTTCGTCATCTCCTCCGTGAGCTTCAGCGATCTGAGATCAGCTCTCACCACTTCAGTCATCCTCCATACACATCACATATATTAGGACACAACTGACCAGATAAATTAATCTTATATATAGGCCACAATTTACCAGGTAAACTGACCGTATATATATAGGCCAATGTATTGTGTGGTCCATCTCTTTATAAACAAGATCAATAATATGGATGGAGGAGCAGGGACCATGAAGCACGTGAAGGAACTGTTAATAGACTTCTTCCCATTTCAACACAGTGTGCCCTTAACAAAATTCTTGCTAATCAAAAGGCTATTGTCTTTCATCAAGATAATACCAGGCCACACACTTCCTTGCAGACAAGGCAGAAGTTACTTGGGCTTGACTGGGAAGTTTTGCTTCACCTTCCATATTCCCCCAACCTTGATTCCTTCAAATTTCCATGTTTTGGTCTCTTCAAAATTCTTTGAATGGACAGACCTTCAATTCTTCAAATTTGAAAATTCATTTGGAAGGGTTCTTCACCAGTAAAAACAGGGAATAATGGATCTACCTAGAAGATGGCAGAAAGTACTGGAACGAAATGGCAAATATATCACCGATTGAATAAATTGCTTTGGGTTTAAAATTGTCTCATTTTCACTAAGAAAACCAAGCGGCTTACCCAATATACATATTTTTTATGCATAAATATTTTGCTTATACAAGTTACTAATAACATCCTTTCAGTAAATACCTGCATAATGCATACCTTTATATTACTCAGGAAACATGTTAGGAATTTAAAATATTTTAAAGCTACTTTTCTAAGAGAGAGAGGGGGGTTTGTCAACTAATTTGAATAAAAATGCTGAAAATATGCTTGAAAAATTCACATAAAACAACTATAAAATAGCCAAGAGTTTATAGCTTTTAGCTACTTTTAAGTAAAGTTTGTATATATTTATTCGTGTATAAGACACATTTTTAAACCTTATAATAACGGACCCACTTTATACACGAGAACTGGATGCATAAGCTATTGTGGACATTGTGATATGTGTATATATAACAAACAAAAAAGTAATTATCTCAGTAATTAATTGTTTGCCGTTAGGAAGGGCGTCCAGCCGTAGAAAACTAGCAAGAAACAGTCCTATATGAGCAAGACAGGGTCACCCAACAAACTAACCCATGCTAACGTGGAAAAATAGGCGTTAAACGATGACTATTATATTTATATTTATATATATATAGTGATAATAATAAATGTGAAGACTAAAAGCGAGAGAGCGCGAGAGAGCGAGAGAGCGAGAGAGCGAGAGAGAGCGAGAGAGAGAGAGAGAGAGAGAATAGAATTGGCTGTATAGTTTACTAGTTAATCTAGCTTAAAATGGTGTGAGAATAAAAGATTCTCACTCCATTTTAAGCTATATATATATATATATATATATATATATATATAGCTTAAACACATAACTGTTTCTACTTTAGGCACAAGGCCAGCAAATACCCAGTGCATTACTGGTACTTTATTTTATCGACCCCGTAAGGATGAAAGGCAAAGTCAACCTCGGCGGGATTTGAACTCAGACGTAACTATGCTGGAAAGCATGGCGTCCGACCCTCTACCGATACTGCCAATCCACCGCCCTATATATATATAATTGTTATATATAAACATATAACAATTACAATTAACTATTGCTTAGAAACCTCATAAATACAACACGCCATGCGGGAGTCACAGAGCGTGGGAAAAACAAAATCACGTTGCACAGGAAACATATATATACGACTGTCAATTGACCACTAAGTGTGACGAGCCTTCAAAACCTATCATAATTTTATCTAAAATCTTTTGTTGTGTTATGTTCAAAGCAATAGAAAGTTGGTTATATAAATAAATCCCTTCAAATTCTTCTAAAATTTGAATATTTTTCAAATTATTTAAATACTTTTTTTTTTATTATTTGAAAATTAGAGGCAGTATTGTGTATCAGAAATATGGTAATAAAATGAACTTTTGTAAAATATAGAAGCATGTTAGGAAACCATACATTTATTCAAATCTGAAATTTTTCTTTCTCACTTGAGGGACGAGCCCCATGAGGTGGAGGTGACCGTTGCAGCGGGCGTCGTTGGCCGTTCTCCGTGGCAATACCCTTGCCATTTTGTCCGTGGGGCTCAGCTCAGATTCGAGGGGGGGGGGGGGGGTTAATAGGAAAAGAGTCAGAACTAGCTGTCGAAACGGCCGGAGCTCAGCCGTCGGGGTCCTGACTCTTTTCCTATTACCCACTCTACCACCCTAAGTATCGAGCACTCCGGTGCGTTATATTTGCTCTAAGGTACTTATATATTTGATATATATTTATCCTTATCGAACACTCTTTGGATTTTAGTCTTCAAATTTATTATTACTACTATATATATAACGAAGGGAATGTGGTAAGGAACCAGGTGGACCATAACGAACCAAAGTACTCAATACTTGGGGTAGTAGAGTGCGTGCGTGCGTGCGTGCGTGCGTGTGTGAAAATGAAGTAATACCGTCGGGAAAGTCCAGGAAAAAAGAGTGCTCTATGTAGGTAACAGAGCTTAATAGTTATGTAATAAACAACATAATGCAATTATTTCATTTACCACTGGTTTATTAAAAGCAAAAAAATGTTGCTTTCAATCATCAGAATGAAAAAATCCTGGTGTTTTTATTGACATTGGATTTTAAAAACAAAAATGCAAGTGAGGCTGGAGAAGGAAGGAAAGGAAAAATAAAATAAAAATACACATGCAAACACACACACAATTATATACATACACATATATATATACACACACACATACATACACACATATATACACACACATATATATGTGTGTATATATATACAAACACACATACACACACACACACATAAATATCAACATATCCATACATATATATATTATGAAAGTAAAACAAATAAGCCTTCAATACATCAAAAGTCTTTATTAGCCAACAATGTTTAATGGGACGAAACATTGTTGGCTAATAAAGACTTTTGATGTATTGAAGGCTTCTTTGTTTTACTTTCATAATTCTTCGGCTCTGTTTAATTACATTGAGCTATACCTTTTACTGTCATTTCTATAATACGAAGAGGGTGTTTAACTCCAACACACTCCAGTATTTTAATCCTTATATATATATATATATATATATATGTAGGAGGTGAGTTTTATTGTAGTACAATAAAGCAATGCAGATATCGGATAAGAAGCACTCTACAATTTGTAGGACTGGAGTATGCATAATATAAGATCAAAAGATGGTTAAAGGAGTTCCATGTATTTTATTATGCGCATTTCAAAAACAAACATCATCATGCAATAATATTTGTGTTTTCATCAGATAAAACAGGAGAACATGATATGAAGGCTAAAAAACACTTGTGGATAGTGCAGTTTTAAATCTACATATGAAAAGTGGTTTTAGATTGATGTGTGATATTGGGAAAAATATTTTATTTAGAGAGGGGGGGGGGTGGAAAGGATGAAAAAGGGGGAGGAGATGAGAGGGAGAGATGGGTGATAGAGAGAAAGAGATAGCTTTTATAACTGAGAGGAGATATACTGTCCCACACAGAGAGGTTGAAAACCGTTGGAAGATAATGTATAAACCCCAAAAAATTTTTGAAAATCAACGAAAGGAGGATATGTGCGAGGAAAAAGTATTTTATTTAAGGAGGGGGGCTGGAAAGGATGAAAAAAAGGGGGAGGAGATGAGAGTGAAGGTGGAGAGGGAGAGATGGGCGATAGAGAGAAAGAGATAGTTTTTATAACTGAGAGAAAGATACATTGCCTTACACAGAGAGGTTGAGAAACCGTTGGAAGATAATGTATAAATTAAAGGAATTTGAAAATTAACGAAGGGAATTTATGTATGAAGATAGAGAGAAGAAATAATAATTGTGGATGAATATTCTAACGTCAAAAAAAGGGTATGTTGTGGCAATTTCAAAATTAACGAAGAGAAAAATTATTAAGGTTTGTGTGTAGAAGGATTTGAGAAAAATAATGTGAAGTTAAAGTTTGTATATTGGAGGAATTGATAATATATGCGAATAGAGTTAATATGTATTAAGAATGAGTTCGTTGATGGGGAGGAAAAAAAAAAAAAAATGTGTGGGACAGTATATCTCCTCTCAGTTATAAAAGCTATCTCTTTCTCTCTATCACCCATCTCTCCCTCTCATCTCCTCCCCCTTTTTCATCCTTTCCACCACCCCCCCCCCTCTCTAAATAAAATATTTTTTCCCAATATCACACATCAATCTAAAACCACTTTTCATATGTAGATTTAAAACTGCACTATCCACAAGTGTTTTTTAGCCTTCATATCATGTTCTCCTGTTTTATCTGATGAAAACACAAATATTATTGCATGATGATGTTTGTTTTTGAAATGCGCATAATAAAATACATGGAACTCCTTTAACCATCTTTTGATCTTATATTATATATATATATATATATATATATATGATATTAAACAAATGGAAACTATATTTATAAAACCATATTTATTTCGTTATATATATTTCTGGGATATCATATTAAAAATATGGTATGCCTTCCTCAGACAAAATACAATACATAAGCTGTTTTATAAATAATTTTGTTTCCATTTGTTTAATATCGTAAACCTACTCCAGAAACTTGAGTGCTTTTATATCAGTTATAAAATATTTACTCGTTGTAACCCAACAATTTTAAATAAAACTTTTGCATATATATATATATATATATATATATATATATATATATGGGGAGGGTCATATTTGTGTAATATTGCCAGAATTAATAATATATATATATATATATATATGTATATATAGTAACGAAATAATATATATATATATATATATATAGTAACGAAAGAAACAATATAACCCTTTCATTTCCGTATCTCTAATGAAATACACTGTCTATATTTTTTCAGATAATTTTGAAAATAAAAACTTGAAGAATCTTAGTAGTAATATATCTTTCAATGAGGTTGGTATTTGGAACATAGCCGAACTATTACTACCCTCCACCCTTACGAGGAAAAATAATTATTTCCCCACTAACAAAACTACGAAGTAAGCTAGACTCGAGAAATTTATACTACGAAATCTTAAATATGTCTAAAACTCTGTAACTGTGTGTGCGTGTGTGTGAAATGTAGTCGTCCCAAAGTATATGAGTATAATAATAGTTGGGAAAATTAGACAATGTTCTCAGACCCCTAGCGAAGAGTAAAAAGTAAACAAAGGCGCCATAACCCTAACAAGTAAACAAAGGCGCCATATATATATATATATATATATATATATATCTAAATATATATATATGGGGAGGGTCATATTTGTGTAATATTGCCAGAATTAATAACGGAACACACTCACTGTTTGGTTGGTTTTTCGCTTTGTTTCGACACACGATTTCATATCAAAAACCTCGCAAAACTATATATATACATACATATATATATATATATATATATATATATATATATATAAAACAAAGAAAGTGTGGTAAGGAACCAGGTGGACCATAACGCACCAGAGTACTCGATACTTAGGGTAGTAGAGTGGGTAATATGAAAAGAGTCAGGTCGCCCGACGGCTGAGCT
>OZ024752.1:42899267-42906767 GCA_964016885.1 Eledone cirrhosa | reverse complement strand
CCCTATCAGAACAACTATTAGGGCTATTAATATTTATTAAGCCCTATTCTAAAGATTCACCACAACTTCTTTCCATAAGATGGAACTGGGAAATTATAACACACACAACCCTATCAGAACAACTATTAGGGCTTTGAATATTTATTAAGACCTATTCTAAAGATTCACCACAACTTCTTTCCATAAGATGGAACTGGGAAATTATAACACACACAACCCTATCAGAACAACTATTAGGGCTATTAATATTTATTAAGACCTATTCTAAAGATTCACCACAACTTCTTTCCATAAGAAGGAACTGGGAAATTATAACACACACAACCCTATCAGAACAACTATTAGGGCTTTGAATATTTATTAAGACCTATTCTAAAGATTCACCACAACTTCTTTCCATAAGATGGAACTGGGAAATTATAACACACACAACCCTATCAGAACAACTATTAGGGCTATTAATATTTATTAAGACCTATTCTAAAGATTCACCACAACTTCTTTCCATAAGATGGAACTGGGAAATTATAACACACACAACCCTATCAGAACAACTATTAGGGCTTTGAATATTTATTAAGACCTATTCTAAAGATTCACCACAACTTCTTTCCATAAGAAGGAACTGGGAAATTATAACACACACAACCCTATCAGAACAACTATTAGGGCTATTAATATTTATTAAGACCTATTCTAAAGATTCACCACAACTTCTTTCCATAAGATGGAACTGGGAAATTATAACACACACAACCCTATCAGAACAACTATTAGGGCTTTGAATATTTATTAAGACCTATTCTAAAGATTCACCACAACTTCTTTCCAGAAGATGGAACTGGGAAATTATAACACACACAACCCTATCAGAACAACTATTAGGGCTATTAATATTTATTAAGACCTATTCTAAAGATTCACCACAACTTATAAAATAAAGTACCAGTAATGCACTGGGTAATTGCTGGCCTTGTGCCAAAAGTAGAAACAATTAATATTTATTAAGACCTATTCTAAAGATTCACCACAACTTCTTTCCATAAGATGGAACTGGGAAATTATAACACACACAACCCTATCAGAACAACTATTAGGGCCATTAATGTTTATCAAGCACTATTCCAAACTCGCTCGCTGTTTCAACACATACTTAATAGACTGTGGAATTGCTTCATTTAATACCTCCTCGTTGCCGCTTATAGCCTTGTCAACTGACATACTATATAAACTCTGTTAAAGAATGGGAAACAAAAGGAAAGAATTGGAAAATATTTAAAAAAAAAAAAAATATTTAAAAAAAGGAGCGAAAGAAAGAAGAAACAGATCGGAAGGGGGAGGGTAATTGGGCTTTGACCCTAGGGCAAGAGGGCTGAAGTGCTGTACCCCGCTGACAAGACGGCAAAAGCATTCCCCCCGGACGATGACCAGTGACACCCGCTGCAACAGCCACCCAAACTCGTGGGGGTCCCGCCTCAGACGACCCGCCGACGCTCCGATCTTGTTGAGGAGCGTCGGCAGTACGGTCTACTACTACTACTACATGCTACCTCTTGATATTTAAGAAGCAATTCTTTGTCTGGAGAAGTGAGTGCATGTTGTGCTTCCATGCAGCATCAGCAGCAGCAGAAATAGTAGTAGTAGTAGCAGCAGCAGTAGCAGTAGTAGTAGTAGTTAGCAGTCAGTAGAAGTAGCAACAGCAGCAGTAGATTCAGTATTACATCAGTTATTGCATAATTATTACTACTACTACTACTACTACTACTACTGTTGCTACTATTACTACTACTTCTACTACTGCTGCTACTACTATTACACAACTACAACAACAACCAGCCGTCTTCAATCCAGACAGGGATGGTTTTCTAAATTTACCTACCTACCAGTCTTATCTGGTTATGTCTTTATCTAAACTATGATAACTTTTCAAAACTATATTTCTAACTAATTCTCTCTCCCCTCCTATATATATATATATATATATATATATATATATATATATATATATAGGAACAAGTAAGACCCCGACGGCTGAGCTCAAGCCGTTTCGACGGCTATTTCTGTACTGAAATTTTCAGTACAGAAATAGCCGTCGAAACGGCTTGAGCTCAGCCGTCGGGGTCTTACTTGTTCCTATTACCCACTCTACTACCCTAAGTATTGAGTACTTTGGTGCGTTATGGTCCACCTGGTTCCTTACCACATTTCCTTCGTTATATATATATATATATATATATATATATATATATATATATATATATATATATATATATATATATACTATCTTCGTTTTTTCGTTCATTGCCAGAGAACGTCTCTATGCACCACCTAAGAGAATATTAGTCTACGACCTCTTTTATACCATAAACGTGGTTCTGTCTTTGCGCGTAATCGTTTTTCACCGCTCCTATTAATGACGTATTATTCGTTTTTTCCCGTTCTTTGCCAGCGAACGTCACCACGAACCAAAGTATCGTCTTCCTGTCTTCCTCCGGTTGCAACGTTTTTTGAAATATCCAGTTCTGCGTTTACAGATTGACTTTGTTAGTTTCAGAAGATCCCGTTAAGGGTGAAAGCAGCGATTCTTTGCTTAAACTTTAATCTGTTATATTAATAAATATATATATATATTTCGTTTCTGAATTTGTTTAGCAAGATTCTTTATCTGAAATCGTGTGTTGATATATATATATATATATATATATGAAAAATTATATTTAAATTGTTGGGTTACAACTAGTAAATATTTATAACTGATATTTATTTATCTATTTATCTATTTATCTATAAAACTGTTTATATTGTATTTTGTCTGAGGAAGGCATAGCATATTGTTAATATGATATCCCTGAAATATATATAATGAAATAAATATGGTTTTATAAATATAGTTTCCATTTATTTAATATTGTATATATATATATATATTGATATATATATATATATATATATATATATGCAAAAGTTCTATTTAAATTGTTGGGATACAACAAGCAAATATTTTTATAACTGATAAACAAGCAAATATTTTTATAACTGATATAAAGCACTCAACAAGTATTTGGAGTAAACATACGATATTAACAAATGGAAACTATATTTATAAAACTATATTTATTTTATACATATTTCAAGGATACCACGTTAAGTTATGGTATGCTTTCATCAGACAAAATACAATATATACCAGTTTTATAAATAAATATGACTATCCCGGAGTCTTTCAAAAGTAATGGTTGCATTTTGTAAGGGTATGTCAATATTTATTTATAAAACTGGTATATATTGTATTTTGTCTGATGAAAGCATACCATAATTTAACATGGTATCCTTGAAATATGTATAATAAAATAGATATGGTTTTATAAATGTAGTTTCCATTTGTATATATATATATATATATATATATATATATATATATATATGCAGAGGTTATATTTAATTTGTTGGGATTCAACAAGCTTAAAACTTTTTATAACTGATATAAAGCACTCAACAAATTAGTGGAGTAAATACACAATATATTAATAAAGGGAAACTATATTTATAAAACCATATTTATTTTATTATACATATTTCAAGAGCAACCAAGGCAAATTATGGTGCGCTTTCATCAGATAAAATACAGATTTGTTTTATAAATAAATATTGACATAACCGGAAAAAAAGACAACCTTAACGGTTGGAGCTTCCTACCGTTAATATATAATAAGAAGTTGACGGACCCAGCGTATTTAACAATGCCAGGACTGGTTGTATTTCAGCATACTCAATAGATAATGTAGAATACATACCAGAGTATACACATAGTTATTCGCTTCAATACAACAAACGTAAACTCGTGTCTATACTAGTTCCCGGACTCGAGTTTCGGCCACACTTAATGAAGCAATAGGGCGCACTGTACCCTCCGTCTGCATATATATATATATATATATATATATATATATATATATATATATATATATTATGGAATACTGTTGGCTTTTCGCTACAATGTTTTCTATACCTTTCATTTATATATATATATATATATATATATATATATATAGCGGCGATGAATTAGTTTTGCGAGGTTTTTTATATGAAATCGTGTGTCGAAACAGATATTGTTATATTTGGGGAGGGTCATATTTGCGTAATATTGCCAGAATTAATAACAGAACACACTCACTGTTTGGTTGGTTTTCGCTTCTCGCTGTCTTTTATATATATATATCTGCGATCTAACTTACTCGGTCCTCAATGTTGCCATTGACTGACCGGCGGTCTGTTATTAATTCTGGCAATATTACGCAAATATGACCCTCCCCAAATATAACAATATATATATATATTAGGAGAAAGTATGACCCCGACGGCAGAGCCCAAGCCGTTTCGACAGCTATTTCTGCCGTCGGGGTCATACTTTCTCCTATTACCCACTCTACTACCCTAAGTATTGAGTACTCTGGTGCGTTATGGTCCATCTGGTTCTTTACCACAACTCCTTCGTTATATATATATATATATATATAGATGAGTCCTGCAATTATGCAAGGACGAAACATATAATTATATATAAATATATATAATGAAACAAAAACAAAGAACGCTTACATCATCAATTAATCTTTATTTGCTGACAGTGTTTCGCACACGTACGCACATATACACATACATCAATACACATATCCATCTTCAACAGCACAAATTAAACCTTATTAAGAGTTTAAATATAAATAAGCATGATAGGAATAAAAATAATAATAATAATAATAATACATATACCCAATATACATGAGGTAATAATATGATATTATTATAAGTAGCACATATAATATATAATAAACTATACAATTATATACTATATAATATAATATAATAGAATAGATAATCTCCGGTTAATTTACACAAACAATATAGATGTCACAATAATACTATAATAATAATATAATAACATATATAATATACAATATATAATGGCATTCAAGTTAACAAATCAATTCATATAGAGTTACAGAGTAGGTGAACTATATTTGTAATATGGTTCTAAATGTTATACACCTCCTTAGTGATTTTTATTATATATTTTTACCCATAATCTTGCAATACTTTAGTGTATGTACACTCTATATTCTTCGGAGTTTCCGGCTTGTATTGGCCGATAATACTTCTTGTTGTTTTAATTGCCCTGATGAGTCCTTAATAGGACGAAACATTGTTGGCTAATGAAGACTTTTGATGTATTGAAGGCTTCTTTGTTTTACTTTCATAATTCTTCGGCTCTGTTTAATTACATTGAGCTATACCTTTTACTGTCATTTCTATAATACGAAGAGGGTGTTTAACTCCAACACGCTCCAGTATTTTAACCCTTATATATATATATATATATATATATATATATATATATAAAGAATTAAAAAGAACAGAAAGATGCAGTAAAAGAGATTTATTCGGTTCTTACGTACGTTTCAATAGACATCAATTTGCCTAGATCTCGCTACATCTATAATATTATATATTTAGTAGAGCATTCGATATCCAATGCACAATCGATCCCATATCATCAGAGATTATATATATATGGATATCGAATGCTCTACTAAATATATAATATTATAGATGTAGCGAGATCTAGGCAAATTGATGTCTATTGAAACGTACGTAAGAACCGAATAAATCTCTTTTACTGCATCTTTCTGTTCTTTTTAATTCTCTATACACGCCCCGGAATATAGCTAAACTGGAATATACACCTTTTTTCTGCATTTCGTTGAGCACCACTCTGTTGTAAGCTGACATTCCACTACACGGTACATAACACTGTGTCCTGGAAAACATTAATGCACTCGTGCATAACCAATTATATATATATATATATATATTAAAGACGCTGGTCTGAGACCTTTACTTCCCTCCGAAGAAGAGATATTATCTCGAAAATTAAGGACATTTAAATAAATTCAAGGTGAAAGACGAATTCACATCAATATCTTTCACTATTGCATTCTTTTTTCTATGTCCATATCTGCATTGTCTTGGCCTTATTACATATATTCTAACGTTTATATATATATATATATATATATATATATATATGTGTGTGGTTAGAGAATTGGATTTACAATCTTGAGGTTGTATATATATATATATATATACACACAAACACACACATTTATATATATACATACACACACGTATATATATATATGGGTCTTTCAGTTTCATTTCACATTATATACATGTCTATGAATATTTTAATTATTTAAGTAAACATGGTTTTTTTTTATATTTTGAAATGGACGTGACCCTACGAGTCACAGGTTGTCTAGTATATTATTACTAAAAGTCTATGGTTGGTTGGTTGCTTGGTTGCTTGCTTGCTTGTCTGCAATGTAATAAAGTTGCCCCAGAAATAGGTACGGCTGGACTGGTATTTATTTAAAAACCTTCCATCATAATTTTATGTAAGTTCTTTTGTTAAGTTATCTTTCAACAAACATCAGTTTATTGATTATTGTTGAGTAGGATCTGAACATCAGAGGTAATGATTTTCATTAGAAATACGATAATAACTGAATTAAAGCAGTCAGCATCGTCATCGTCATCATCATCATCATCATCACCATCACCATCATCATCATTTAATATCTATTGTTTGTATATGCATTGTTTAGATGGATCTATTGTCCTGTTTTGGGGGACTATATTGATCAGATGGCCACATTTTTGCTTATTCGTTTTAGTTTTGGCTTCGTTTCTTTGGCTGGATTTTCTTTTTAATGGCAACCATTTTATAGTGTGTACTGTGAGTATTTCGTCATAGTACCAGTACTACTACCACTAGTGTGTACTGTGAGTATTTCATCATAGTATCAGTACTACTACCACTAGTGTGTACTGTGAGTATTTCATAATAGTATCAGTACTACTACCACTAGTGTGTACTGTGAGTATTTCATCATAGTATCAGTACTACTACCACTAGTGTGTACTGTGAGTATTTCATCATAGCATTAGTACTACTACCACTAGTATGTACTGTGAGTATTTCATCATAGTACCAGTACTACTACCACTAGTATGTACTGTGAGTATCTCATCATAGCATCAGTACTACTACCACTAGTATGTACTGTGAGTATTTCATCATAGTACCAGTACTTCTACTACTAGTGTGTACTGTGAGTATCTCATCATAGCATCAGTACTACTACCACTAGTGTGTACTGTGAGTATCTCATCATAGCATTAGTACTACTACCACTAGTGTGTACTGTGAGTATTTCATAATAGTATCAGTACTACTACCACTAGTATGTACTGTGAGTATCTCATCATAGTATCAGTACTTCTACTACTAGTGTGTACTGTGAGTATTTCATCATAGTATTAGTACTACTACCACTAGTGTGTACTGTGAGTATTTCATCATAGTATCAGTACTACTACCACTAGTGTGTACTGTGAGTATTTCGTCATAGTACCAGTACTACTACCACTAGTGTGTACTGT
>OZ024752.1:42889267-42891767 GCA_964016885.1 Eledone cirrhosa | reverse complement strand
TAGACATATGCCTGGTTGTGAGGCTGGGGAGGCCACAACCATGTGGTGTTCTAGACATATGCCTGGTTGTGAGGCTGGGGAGGCCACAACCATCTGGTGTTCTAGACATATGCCTGGTTGTGAGGCTGGGGAGGCCACAACCATCTGGTGTTCTAGACATATGCCTGGTTGTGAGGCTGGGGAGGCCACAACCATCTGGTGTTCTAGACATATGCCTGGTTGTGAGGCTGGGGAGGCCACAACCATCTGGTGTTCTAGACATATGCCTGGTTGTGAGGCTGGGGAGGCCACAACCATCTGGTGTTCTAGACATATGCCTGGTTGTGAGGCTGGGGAGGCCACAACCCTCTGGTGTTCTAGACATATGCCTGGTTGTGAGGCTGGGGAGGCCACAACCATGTGGTGTTCCAGACATATGCCTGGTTGTGAGGCTGGGGAGGCCACAACCATCTGGTGTTCCATACATATGCCTGGTTGTGAGGCTGGGGAGGCCACAACCCTCTGGTGTTCTAGACATATGCCTGGTTGTGAGGCTGGGGAGGCCACAACCATGTGGTGTTCTAGACATATGCCTGGTTGTGAGGCTAAAGACTTCACAACCATCTGGTGTTCTAGACATATGCCTGGTTGTGAGGCTAAAGACTTCACAACCATCTGGTGTTCTAGACATATGCCTGGTTGTGAGGCTAAAGACTTCACAACCATCTGGTGTTCTAGACATATGCCTGGTTGTGAGGCTGGGGAGGCCACAACCATGTGGTGTTCTAGACATATGCCTGGTTGTGAGGCTGGGGAGGCCACAACCATCTGGTGTTCTAGACATATGCCTGGTTGTGAGGCTGGGGAGGCCACAACCATCTGGTGTTCTAGACATATGCCTGGTTGTGAGGCTGGGGAGGCCACAACCATCTGGTGTTCTAGACATATGCCTGGTTGTGAGGCTGGGGAGGCCACAACCATCTGGTGTTCTAGACATATGCCTGGTTGTGAGGCTGGGGAGGCCACAACCATCTGGTGTTCTAGACATATGCCTGGTTGTGAGGCTGGGGAGGTCACAACCATCTGGTGTTCTAGACATATGCCTGGTTGTGAGGCTGGGGAGGCCACAACCATCTGGTGTTCTAGACATATGCCTGGTTGTGAGGCTGGGGAGGCCACAACCATCTGGTGTTCTAGACATATGCCTGGTTGTGAGGCTGGGGAAGCCACAACCATCTGGTGTTCTAGACATATGCCTGGTTGTGAGGCTGGGGAGGCCACAACCATCTGGTGTTCTAGACATATGCCTGGTTGTGAGGCTGGGGAAGCCACAACCATCTGGTGTTCTAGACATATGCCTGGTTGTGAGGCTGGGGAGGTCACAACCATCTGGTGTTCTAGACATATGCCTGGTTGTGAGGCTGGGGAGGCCACAACCATCTGGTGTTCCATACATATGCCTGGTTGTGAGGCTGGGGAGGCCACAACCATCTGGTGTTCTAGACATATGCCTGGTTGTGAGGCTGGGGAGGTCACAACCATCTGGTGTTCCAGACATATGCCTGGTTGTGAGGCTGGGGAAGCCACAACCATCTGGTGTTCTAGACATATGCCTGGTTGTGAGGCTGGGGAAGCCACAACCATCTGGTGTTCTAGACATATCCCTGGTTTTGTGGGTAAGAATGAAAGGCAAAGTTAACCTCGGTGGGATTTTAACTCAGAACGTAAAGGGCCATAACTCTATGCCGCAAAGCATGATGTATGACGCTCTACCGATACTGCCAATCCATCGTCCCTGATAGAGTGTCTACTTTTGGCACAAGACCAGCAATTACTGGTACTTTATTTTATCGACCCCGTAAGGATGAAAGGCAAAGTTAACCTCGGCGGGATTTGAACTCAGAATGGCAAGGGCCGTAACTCTATGCGTAACTCCTTGGCGGATTTGAACTCGGAACGTAAAGGGCCATAACTCTGTGCTGCAAAGCATGGTATCTGACACTCTACCGATACTGCCAATCCACCGTCATACCTCGTTAATAATTGTTTCTACTTTTGGCACAAGGCCAGCAATTATCCCAGTACATTACTGGTACTTTATTTTATCGACCCCGTAAGGATGAAAGGCAAAGTTAACCTCGGCGGGATTTGAACTCAGAACCTAAAGGGCTATAACTCTGTGCTGCAAAGCATGGTGTCTGACACTCTACCGATACTGCCAGTCCGCCTGCCAATACCTCGTTAATAATTGTTTCTACTTTTGGCACAAGGCCAGCAATTACCCCAGTGCATTACTGGTACTTTATACCTCGTTAATAATGCGCAGAAATTTGAGGATGGGAGATAACTCTCATTGCCTTAATGTAAAATTGATCAAGTTTATTGAGAGCAGAAAATATAAACATTTAATTGTTTGTTGTTAAATTTACCGTTGGATGTTTCGTACAACTAAATATTGTATCTTCAAAACAACAGATATTACTTCTACGGGGGTTTTCTTTGCAGTCGTATCTAAGTAGCA
>OZ024752.1:42869267-42884267 GCA_964016885.1 Eledone cirrhosa | reverse complement strand
GGTTAGAGCATTGGCCTTGCAATCGAAAGGTTGTGAGTTCAATTCTCAGACCGGGTGATGTGTTGTTTCCTTGAGCAAGACACTTTATTTCACATTGCTCCAGTTTACTCAGCTGTAGAAATAAGATGATAGGGACTGGGGTCCCTATCATTCCACTGCAAAGTGGTCGTGGAGGTGCCACGGCAAAAAAGCACCCAGCACTCACTGTAAATGAGGTTGGTGTTAGGAAGGGCATCCAGCTGTAGAAATCAAGCCAGAATCTGTTCCCGTCCCACCCTTGCAAGCAGGGAAAAGTGGACGTAAAATGAAATGATGAGGAAATGATATATTATAGTTGAATTAATTAATGAATTTGGAGCAATAACAGAATCAGTAGAGCGTCAGACAGCATGCTTTTCAAAACAGAATTGCAGCACTTTACATTCTGAGTTTAAATCGCGTTGAGGTTAGCTTTACCTTTCGTCCTTACGGGGCCAATAAAATAAAGTACCAGTAATGTACTGGGGTCGACTTTTCCTCTCTTCCCAAATTGTTGGCCTTGTGCCTAAATCAGAAACAATTATTAATATCATTGTGGTTGATTGGCAGTATCTGTAGAGGGTCGGACGTCATGCTTTGCTGCATAGAGTTACGTCCCTTTACTGTCTGAGTTCAAATCCCGCCAAGGTTAACTTGCCTTTTATCCTTACGAGGTCGATAAAATAAAGTACCAGTAATGCACTGGGGTAATTGCTGACCTTATGCCAAAAGTAGAAACAATTATTAATGGTTTCTGATTTTGGCACAAGGCCAATAATTTTAGGGGCGGGGAAAGTCGATTAAATCGACCCCAGTACATTACTGGTATTTTATTTTATCGACCCTGTAAGGATGAAAGGCAAAGTTAACCTCGGCAGGATTTGAACCCAGATCATAAAGGGCCGTAACTCTTTGCCACAAAGCAAGGTGTCCGACGCTCTACCGATACTGCCAATCTACCACAAATCTACTGCAAATCTACCACAAATCCACTGCAAATCTACTGCAAATCTACCACAAATTTTACTGCAAATCTACCACAAATCTACTGCAAATCTACCACAAATCTACCGCAAATCTACTGCAAATCTACTGCAAATCTACCACAAATCTACCGCAAATCTACTGCAAATCTACCACAAATTTTACTGCAAATCTACCACAAATCTACTGCAAATCTACCACAAATCTACCACAAATCTACTGCAAATCTACCACAAATCTACTGCAAATCTACCACAAATTTTACTGCAAATCTACCACAAATCCACTGCAAATCTACCACAAATCTACTGCAAATCTACCACAAATCTACTGCAAATCTACCACAAATTTTACTGCAAATCTACCACAAATCCACTGCAAATCTACCACAAATCTACTGCAAATCTACCACAAATCTACTGCAAATCTACCACAAATCTACCGCAAATCTACTGCAAATCTACCACAAATTTTACTGCAAATCTACCACAAATCTACTGCAAATCTACCACAAATCTACCACAAATCTACTGCAAATCTACCACAAATCTACTGCAAATCTACCACAAATCTACTGCAAATCTACTGCAAATCCACCACCCAAAAGTAGAAACAATTATTAATATCATTGTTTTGTATGTTTTTTCTTCTTCCATCGTTTTCTAGATATCTGGTAGATGAGAAAGATGTGGAGATCAATATCCATGATAAATGGGATAGCACACCTTTGTAAGTTTATGATATCTCACTCCCTCTTATGTCTTTATATTTTTTTTACTGGTTCAGTTATTGATATGTGGCTTTGCTGTGCCTGAAAAATTAAGTAGTAAGGTCAATATGATCAACTAAATCCCTTGAAGGTGGTGCCCCAGCATGGCCGCAGTATAATAACTCCATCCATATCCAGTTTTGCTCTTTAGGGTGCCACGGTTGTCCTGGACTCCGAGGTAGGCAAGCATCACCAGGCAATGTCTCACAGGCGCTCTCCATGAATTTCTGTCCATAGTATCGACATCGGCCAAGTTCCATTTATACAAATCACTCTTCACGCACTCCAGCCACGTCTTCCTTGGACTACCGCGATCTCTAGTGCCAGGGATTGCCTAGTGAGTGATGGAGTTGATGCATGGCATGGCTCGCTGTACATGCCCATACCAACAGAGATGCTGTGTGTGAAGGACAGCAGTGATCTCATCCACACCCAGTTTCTGGTGGAGTATGGTCGGAGGGGTAACATCTTTCAATTTGGGACCACAGATCCACCTAATCATGGCAGGATCATTTCACCTGAACCGTTGCAGATCTGAAGCATTCAGAGCCCATCTCTCACTGAAATTAGTAAAATAATCGAGTATATATATATATATATATATATATATAGGAACAAGTAAGACCCCGACGGCTGAGCTCAAGCCGTTTCGACGGCTAATTCTGGACGCAATTAGCCGTCGAAACGGCTTGAGCTCAGCTGTCGGGGTCTTACTTGTTCCTATTACCCACTCTACTACCCTAAGTATTGAGTACTTTGGTGCGTTATGGTCCACCTGGTTCCTTACCACATTTCCTTCGTTATATATATATATATTGCAATTGTTGTCTATCTGCCTGTATATCACCATCACCGTTTTATGTCCGTTCTTCCACGCTAGCATGGGTTAGACGGGTTGTCCTGTTGTGGGCAGTAGCCGGTCGGCTGACCATGCATTGCTCATACGGGAACTGATTCTGACTTGATTTCTACAGCTGGATGCCCTTCCTAACACCAACCTCATTTACAGTGAGTGCTGGGTGCTTTTTTTCCGTGTCCCTACACATCCACTTTACAGTGTGGGCTGGGTGCTTTTTTGCCATGGCACCTCCACGACCACTTTGCAATGGGAGGGTTTGGGGAAATATTGTCTGTATGCGTCAGCTTCAGCTTGTACCCATGGGGGGTCGGGTCTTCTGTATTACTACGTGACGCCAGAGGTCACGGTCGTATATATAATATAGATATATATAATATATAATATATATAATATATATATATATATATATGTGTGTATGTGTATATATATATATATATGGTAAATTTCTTTAAGTCATTTGGAAGCCTCGACAATGCAAATGGGTAAATCTCCGGGTAACAAGATCCGGTGGTGGAGAGAGAGATGTAAGTGGGTGTACGTTGAGATGTGTGGTGTGTATAAGACGTGTAGAGAATGAAGGAAAGAGTATAAAGGATAAAATAAAAATAACAACACGAGAGAGAGTTACCTTGGGAGAGATTTAATTGTTCCTATATATTTCGGATTCACATCCATCAACTGGGGGTTTTTTCCGGGGTGGGGGAAAGGTTGTCTGTCGGAAAGGTGCGAAACGCGTCCTCCGCTGTTCGTTGTTTTGAATATATATATATATATTAATATATATATATATATAGAGAGAGAGTGTTAGGAAGGCATTTTTTATTGTTTTTTTTCTCATTTCAGATACTATGCCTGCCTATGCGGCCATATTGATATTGTGTATTTTCTCTTGTCCCGAGGTAACTATATATATATTTATATATTTACACACTTTCTCCCTTCAACTCAGACAGATAACTTTTGTGAAGGTGTGTGGTCTATTGGTTAGGGTGATGGGCTGACAATTAAAAGGTCTTGTGTTCAATTCCTAGACAGATTGGTGTGTTGTGTTCTCAAGCAAAATGCTTCATTTCATATTGCTTTTCATTATAGAACCCTTATCATTAAAAACACCCAAGAAGACTCCTATGAGATACAACCTTGTTCAAGGCCCTCTCCAGTCTACAAATCAACTCCATCATCTTTTAAAGATAATAAATAGTAGAGATAGCTAGTACTTAAAATTACAGAAAATATGGAGAAATAAAATTACTGTAATTGATGTAATTATCTGATAATTAATTTGTTAAACTGTCTACCTAACTATTTGTACAGGTGATAAATGTTAAACTGTCTACCTAACTATTTGTACAGGTGATAAATGTTAAACTGTTTACCTAACTATTTCTACGGGTGATAAATGTTAAACTGTTTACCTAACTATTTATACAGATGCTAAATGTTAAACTGTTTACCTAACTATTTGTACAGGTGATAAATGTTAAACTGTTTACCTAACTATTTCTACAGGTGATAAATGCTAAACTGTTTACCTAACTATTTATACAGGTGCAATGTTAAACTGTCAACCTAACTATTTCTACAGGTGATAAATGTTAAACTGTTTACCTAACTATTTATACAGGTGATAAATGTTAAACTGTTTACCTAACTATTTATACAGGTGATAAATGTT
This sequence comes from Eledone cirrhosa, assembly GCA_964016885.1. NCBI lineage: Eukaryota > Metazoa > Mollusca > Cephalopoda > Octopoda > Eledonidae > Eledone > Eledone cirrhosa. Next base: position 42,879,962 of record OZ024752.1, on the reverse strand, counting down.
AAACTGTTTACCTAACTATTTATACAGGTGATAAATGTTAAACTGTTTACCTAACTATTTGTACAGGTGCTAAATGTGAAAGGAATACATTTGACGGAGAGAGATGTCTTTACGGTGCCTTAAACAATGAGATTCGGAACTTACTGAAGTCTTTCAAAGTTATCACAGCCAAGATTCTTCAGAGACACGTTTATGATGAATTCTTGCAGAGGTTAGTTCGTTCTATAGATTGATCTTCATTTATTGATCTTCACTTATTGACTTTTATATAGATTGGAAAATATTGTCAAACTACATACGTATCTGATCTCTTGGACTTTTACAAAGTGCTGAGGGGATAAAGTTAATATAAAGAGTAGTGTTGTGTGCTCATACACAAGCAATACCACTACTGCAACCACACTACCACCACCAACACAAACACCACAAACAACAACAACAACACCAACAACAACAGCACCACTACTGCAATCACACTACAACCACCACCACCAACAACAACACTAAAACAACTGCAACCACACTACCACCACAACCACCAACAACACAACCACCACCAACACCATCACCAACAACAACACCAATAACAACACCACCCACACCACTACCAATCACACTACCACCACCACCTTCACCACCACCAGCACTACCACCAACACCATCACCACCACTACAACCACCAACACCACCACCACTACAACCACCAACACCACCACCACAACCACCAACACTACCACCACCACCACAACCACCAACACTACCACCAACACTACCACCACCACCACAACCACCAACACCATCACCACCAACACCACCCACACCACTACCAACCACACTACCACCACCACTACCACCACCACCACCACAACCACCAACACCATCACCACCCACACCACTACCAACCACACTACCACCACCACTAACACTACCACCACCACTAACACTACCACCACCACCAACACTACCACCACAACCACCAACACCATCACCACCACTACAACTTTAATCCTCTTTCACATCTCTCTCTCTCTATATATATATATTTCCAGGTTAAAAGAAGATATTACATTTACAGACATTGTGTTCTGTGTCCATGGCGTCAAGTTTTCAGCACACAAAGCTGTCCTGTCAACACGGTGCCCTTACTTTGCTGAGCTTTTCAATACAAAATGGAAGAACAAATCGGAAGTAAATCTCAACCACCAACTCGTAAGTTCTTTCCACCCTTTAGTTACCAACCCAGCCAAAACTGGCTCTGATTCTATGAAATAAAATCCCCCATTTTAAAAGGTTTTCAATTTAAATTAAAATCTTCCAGCATGATTTTATATAAGAATCTTTAGTTACCAACCCAGCCAAAACTGGCTCTGATTCTATGAAATAAAATCCCCCATTTTAAAAGGTTTTCAATTTAAATTAAAATCTTCCAGCATGATTTTATATAAGAATCTTTAGTTACCAACCCAGCCAAAACTGGCTCTGATTCTATGAAATAAAATCCCCCATTTTAAAAGGTTTTCAATTTAAATTAAAATCTTCCAGCATGATTTTATATAAGAATCTTTAGTTACCAACCCAGCCAAAACTGGCTCTGATTCTATGAAATAAAATCCCCCATTTTAAAAGGTTTTCAATTTAAATTAAAATCTTCCAGCATGATTTTATATAAGAATCTTTAGTTACCAACCCAGCCAAAACTGGCTCTGATTCTATGAAATAAAATCCCCCATTTTAAAAGGTTTTCAATTTAAATTAAAATCTTCCAGCATGATTTTATATAAGAATCTTTAGTTACCAACCCAGCCAAAACTGGTTCTGATTCTATGAAATAAAATCCCCCATTTTAAAAGGTTTCCAATTTAACCTTTTAGCATTTAAACCAGCCATATCTGACCAGAAATCTCTCACTTCTTTCTGTTCAAACCAGCTATAACCGGCTGCTCATACTGGCATTAACCCTGTACCATTTACATTACTCTATACTTACTATTGTATTTTCTTGGTAAAGGCTTTACCTCACATAATATCTCACATAACATTTACATTACTCTATATATACTATTGTATTTTCACAGTAAAGGCTTTACCTCACATAATATCTTATATAGCGTTTACATTGCTTTATATATACTATTGTATTTTCTTGGTAAAGGCTTTACCTCACATAATATCTCACATAACATTTACATTACTCTATATATACTATTGTATTTTCACAGTAAAGGCTTTACCTCACATAATATCTTATATAGCGTTTACATTGCTTTATATATACTATTGTATTTTCTTGGTAAAGGCTTTACCTCACATAATATCTCACATAACATTTACATTACTCTATATATACTATTGTATTTTCACAGTAAAGGCTTTACCTCACATAATATCTTATATAGCGTTTACATTGCTTTATATATACTATTGTATTTTCTTGGTAAAGGCTTTACCTCACAATATCTCACATAACATTTACATTACTCTATATATACTATTGTATTTTCACAGTAAAGGCTTTACCTCACATAATATCTTATATAGCGTTTACATTGCTTTATATATACTATTGTATTTTCACAGTAAAGTCTTTACCTCACATAATTACCTCATATAATATCGACTCTACGAGATTTTGATATTATTTATTTTAAGAATAATACCTTAACATCAGAATGAGTGGCCAGTTAGGGCCAGTTTGAACAGAAAGAAGTGAGAGAATTCTGACCAGATATCGACAGTCAATCGACTTTCATCAAATCACTCTTTCCAATTGTTAATACTCTCTATCGGTCGCAACTCCAGGTAGAAGGAGCAGCGTGAAATAAAGTGAAAATAAGTGAAACAAAGAGAGAATTCTGGTCGGATATGGCCAGTTTAAATGCTAAAGGGTTAAATTAAAATCTTCCAATATAATTTTATATAAGAATCTTTAGTTACCAAGCCGGCCCAAACCGGCTCTGATTCTATGAAATAAAATCACCTATATCCACAGGTGTGTCCACAAGCATTCAAAGATCTTCTGGAATATCTATACACAGGTAAGTTAAACATTAGCACACACTATTGTCACCATCATCATCATCACCACCATCATCATCATTAACATCCCTATCATCATCGTCCTAATCATCATCACTGCTATCATCATCACCACCACCATCATCATCACCACCATCATCATCATCATCGTCATTGTCATTGTCATCGTCGTTGTCGTTGTCGTTGTCATCAGCATCATCATCACAATCGCCATTGCTATCATCATCATCACCATCACCATCATCACCATCACCACCATCACCATCATCATCATCCCCATCACCACCATCATCACCATCACCACCCATCATCACCATCATCATCATCCCCATCACCATCACCATCATCATCACCATCAGCACCATCACCATCATCATCATCACCACCATTACAATAACCACTACTATCATCATCACCATCATCATCACCACCATCATCACCATCATCATCATCACCACCATTACAATAACCACTACTATCATCATCACCATCATCATCACCACCATCATCACCATCATCATCATCATCATCACCATCATGAAATTTTGAATAATTTTCTGTTTTTATTGTCTTTATATTTTACACCACCACCACCACCACCTCTACCACTACCACCACCACCTCTACCACCACCACCTCTACCACTACCACCACCTCTACCTCTACCACCACCACCACTACCACCACCACCACCTCTACCACTACCACCACCACCACCACCACGACTACCACCTCTACCACCACCACCTCTACCACCACCACTACCTCTACCACCACCACCACCACCACCTCTACCTCTACCACCACCACCTCTACCACCACCTCTACCACCACCACCTCTACCACCACCACTACCACCACCACCACCTCTACCACCACCACCTCTACCACCACCACCACTACTTCTACCACCACCACCTCTACCACGACCACCACCACCTCTACCACCACCACCTCTACCACCACCACCACGACTACCTCTACCACCACCACCACCACCACCTCTACCACCACCTCTACCACCACGACTACCTCTACCACCACCACCACCACCACCCTAACAGATACCTCAGAAATTGGAGTGGATTATGTTGATGATTATGTCCGCCTGACGAGACACTGCAAACTAGAATCTTTGGAGGATGCCATAAGTAGAAGTCTGAAGAAACTCTATGGCTATGGTAAGTTGGAAGACTACAGATCAATTCTTGTCAACAGCAGCTGTTAATAATTTTCATGACAAAACATTGAGCAAATTTAAAATAGGTTTTGTTTGTTATTAGAAAAGTCATCTCGATGCAGATGAATTTCTTTTTTTAAAAATCAACAATATTATATCGGGGTCCCTATCATTCCACTTCAAAGTGGTCGTGGAGGTGCCACGTCAAAAAAGCACCCAACTCTCACTGTAAATGAGGTTGGTGTTAGGAAGGGCATCCAGCTGTAGAAATGAGATGATAGGGACTGGGGGTCCCTATCATTCCACTGCAAAGTGGTCGTGGAGGTGCCACGGCAAAAAAGCACCCAGCACTCACTGTAAATGAGGTTGGTGTTAGGAAGGGCATCCAGCTGTAGAAATGAGATGATAGGGACTGGGGGTCCCTATCATTCCACTGCAAAGTGGTCGTGGAGGTGCCACGGCAAAAAAGCACCTAGCACTCACTGTAAATGAGGTTGGTGTTAGGAAGGGCATCCAGCTGTAGAAATGAGATGATAGGGACTGGGGTCCCTATCATTCCACTGCAAAGTGGTCGTGGAGGTGCCACGGCAAAAAAAGCACCCAGCACTCACTGTAAATGAGGTTGATATTAGGAAGGGCATCCAGCTGTAGCAATGAGATGATAGGGACTGGGGGTCCCTATCATTCCACTGCAAAGTGGTCGTGGAGGTGCCACGGCAAAAAAAGCACCTAGCACTCACTGTAAATGAGGTTGGTGTTAGGAAGGGCATCCAGCTGTAGAAATGAGATGATAGGGACTGGGGTCCCTATCATTCCACTGCAAAGTAGTCATGGAGGTGCCACGGCAAAAAAAGCACCCAGCACTCACTGTAAATGAGGTTGATATTAGGAAGGGCATCCAGCTGTAGCAATGAGATGATAGGGACTGGGGGTCCCTATCATTCCACTGCAAAGTGGTCGTGGAGGTGCCACGGCAAAAAAAGCACCCAGCACTCACTGTAAATGAGGTTGGTGTTAGGAAGGGCATCCAGCTGTAGAAATCAAGCCAGAATCAGTTCCCGTCCCGCCCTTGCAAACAGGGAAAAACGGACGTAAAATGAAATGATGACGATGATGATGATGGTGATTATATATATATATATTTTTTTTTTTTTTGTTTACAGTCTCTTCGAAACCTTTTATGAAAATTACGACCATTACAGTAGAGTGTGATAATGTTACACAGAACCTACAGACTGATTTTCTCAAACTGGCCAATGCAGCACAACCACAAGAACTGAGCTCTTGGGTAAGGAACAGACCTCTCTCTGGCTTTCACATTGTCTTGTCATTCTTTTACTGGTTCCAGACATTGGCCTGTGGCCAGGCTGGAGCACTGCTGCTGCTGCCTTTGTGGTGTTTAGTCAATCATATCGACCCCAGAAAGACAATGGTGGTGGGGACGTTGATGATGATGATGATGATGATGATGATGATGATGATGATGATGATGACAGAGGTAGCAGTGGTTGGGGTTGTGGTAGGGGATTAGGATATGTGTGGGGATGGTTTGGGGGGAGGTGGGGGGACTGAGATGATGGAGGTGGTGGTGGTTATGAGGATGGTGGTGGTGATGGTGGTGATGGTGATGGGGGTGGCTGTGGTGGTAGTAGTGGTGGTGGTTGTGGTGACGATGGTGATGATGGTGGTGATGGGGTGGCTGTGGTGGTAGTGGTGATGGTGGTAGTAGTGGTGGTGGTGGTGGTGGTGATGGGGGTGGTTGTGGTGGTGATGGTGGTGGTGGTGAAGGTGATAATGATGGTGGTGATGATGGTAATAACGATGGTGGTGATGGTGGTGGTGATAATGATGGTGGTGGTGGTGATAGGTGATGATGATGGTGGTGATGGTGGTGGTGGTGGTGGTGATATGTGGTGATGGTGGTGGTGGTGGTGGTGGTGTAATAACTCTTGTTATATTTCTATTTTCTAGCCAATTAGAGAACTACCATTCGATCCAGAATATCCCACCATGTTTGCAGATATCGGATTTATAGTAGAAGATTATCGTTTTTTAGGTCATAAGGTATGTTATCCTCTCACATTATTGAGTTCAAATCCCGCCGAGGTTAACTTTGCCTTTCATCCTTACGGGGTCGATAAAATAAAGTACCAGTAATGCACTGGGTAATTGCTGGCCTTGTGCCAAAAAGTAGAAACAATTATTATTATTATTATTTGACATGTGATATCCACAGCCCCTCTATATATCTATGGGCATGCCTACAAAGTCAGAAAACAGCACAGCTCCCCATTCTATTATTCCACCATTCTATTATTCCACCATTCTATTATTCCACCATTCTATTATTCCACCATTCTATTTCAATACAGTGTATCCTCTGCACAAGAACAGATTTCTTCAAAGTCCTCCTGATTGACCACTTCAGAGAGAGTGACACCTCTGATGGGATTCCATTTCTTCAGCTACATGAGGTCGGTGCTCATGTCTTCCAGCAAATTATATATTATATCTACACGGACAGCTGTGAGGTATGTCTTCACCTAACACACACTTTATTTGTTTCAATCATTAGGGCATGGATGGCCATACTGGAGCAAGTGTAATGTCATACATATAAAAATAAGAAAACTCATCACTAGAACAGCATTTTAACCCTTTAGCATTTACATTACTCTATATATACTATTGTATTTTCACTGTAAAGGCTTTACCTCACATAATATCTCACATAACATTTACATTACTCTATATATACTATTGTATTTTCACAGTAAAGGCTTTACCTCACATAATACCTCACATAGTATTTACATTACTCTATATATACTATTGTATTTTCACTGTAAAGGCTTTACCTCACATAATACCTCACATAGCATTTACATTACTCTATATATACTATTGTATTTTCACAGTAAAGGCTTTATCTCACATAATATCTCACATAACATTTACATTACTCTATATATACTATTGTATTTTCACAGTAAAAGCTTTACCTCACATAATACCTCACATAGCATTTACATTACTCTATATATACTATTGTATTTTCACAGTAAAGGCTTTATCTCACATAATATCTCACATAACATTTACATTACTCTATATATACTATTGTATTTTCACAGTAAAAGCTTTACCTCACATAATACCTCACATAGCATTTACATTACTCTATATATACTATTGTATTTTCACTGTAAAGGCTTTACCTCACATAATACCTCACATAACATTTACATTACTCTATATATACTATTGTATTTTCACAGTAAAGGCTTTACCTCACATAATACCTCACATAGTATTTACATTACTCTATATATACTATTGTATTTTCACTGTAAAGGCTTTACCTCACATAATACCTCACATAACATTTACATTACTCTATATATACTATTGTATTTTCACGGTAAAGGCTTTATCTCACATAATATCTCACATAACATTTACATTACTCTATATATACTATTGTATTTTCACGGTAAAGGCTTTACCTCACATAATACCTCACATAACATTTACATTACTCTATATATACTATTGTATTTTCACGGTAAATATTTTATCTTACATAATATCTCACATAATATCGAATCTATGAGATTTCTATGTTATTTATTTTGAGAACAATACCTTAATATCAGTATGAGTGGCCAGTTACAGCCGGTTTGAACAGAAAGAGGTGAGAGGGTTCTCGCCAGATATGGCCAGTTTAAATGCTAAAGGGTTAAACAGCTTTTGAGAACAATACCTTAATATCAGTATGAGTGGCCAGTTACAGCCGGTTTGAACAGAAAGAGGTGAGAGGGTTCTCGCCAGATATGGCCGGTTTAAATGCTAAAGGGTTAAACAGCTAAATGCTGTCAAAGACAACAATTCCTCAGAGGACAGAAGACAGTGGCCAGTGGTCAACAAGGAGACAATCCACAAGGAGTGTGTCAGGTAGATGACATATAGAAAAGACAGAAAGGGGAGGAGGTTAAGGAGAAGTGTGTTGGTGCATAGAAGTGACTGGAAGAAGGAAATAAAGAAAGGTGATGTACAAGACATGTTTACACACTTCTTCATCCTCATCAGCTCTCAAACCAGCAAAATGGTGTATATATATATATATATATACATATATATATATATATGTATATATGAGTTTTCATATATGTATATATGTATATATGTATATATGTATATATGAGTTTTCGGCTTGTATTGGCTGATAGTGCTTCTTATAGTTTTAATTGCCCTGATGAGTTCTTAATAGGACGAAACATTGTTGGCTAATAAAGACTTTTGATGTATTGAAGGCTTATTTGATTTATTTTCATAATTCTTCGGCTCTGTTTAATTACATTGAGCTATACCTTTACTGTCATTTCTATAATACGAAGAGGGTGTTTAACTCCAACACACTCTAGTATTTCAATTCTTATATATATATATCTATATATATACACATATATATATATATATATATATATATATATATATATATATATATATATATATATATATAGATATATAGATATATATATACACACACACATATATATATATATATATATATATATATATATATATATATATGTGTGTATATATATAGATATATAGATATATATATACACACACATATATATATATATATATATATATATATATATATATATATATATATATATGAAAAAGTTTGTCCTTCATCAGTGATCTTCCAACCATCATAGGCATTTCATCGCTTTAAAGACCATATACCTCCGGTTGGTGCGAGCAACGGCTAAAATAGGTCGTTGGGACACGTAAATAAAGGGGACGCGAGGGTAAACAAACAAAATGGTTTAAGCAACAGAAAGTGATGAAGAAAGAGACAAGTCCCAGATTTCTATGAATTTAAATTCGGTGAAATCGTGAACGAGAGAATAAAGACCATCAAACCTGATTGAAATGTGAGCAAGGAAGGAATTCCGCACAGGTCTAACGGGGGGAAGAAGGGGTCTAGTCTGTGAATTCGGTAAACATATATATATATATATATATATTCCTTTTCTGCCAGTCCATTATACATTTGAATGACCAATAACAATGGTTTCTTGTGCAGGTACAAGGCTAGCAGTTTTCAGGGAGGGGAAAGTCGATTAACCCCCCCCCCCCCCCCCCCACACACACACACACCCCAGTGCGTGACTGGTACTTTATTTTATTTAGGATGAAAGGTAAAGTTAACCTCAGCGGGGTTTGAACTCAGGACATAAAGGGCCGTAACTCTATGCTGCAAAGCATGGCGTCCGACCCTCTGCCGATAGGAATAATAATGGTTTTTCTTTTACATTTCTATCTTCAGATGAGCCAATCCAATGTTTTTGATCTTCTCTACACTGCTGATCTTTATCTACTTCCCGGTTTAAAAAGACAATGTGCCAACTTCCTGACCAGGAATTTGGAAGTCGAACAGATTGTGTCAGTATTGAAAGTAGCACGATTATTTAATCTGTACCGGTTACAGTACCAATGTGCAGAATATATTGCTAGCAACCTTGCAAAAGTAAGTATCAGAACATAAACACCCACAAAATTGTTAACCATGTTGCCAACAACAACCCTGAGTACCTTTTCGATTTCCATGTGTCTAACACACGTGGACATGCCCACAAAGTAAGAAAACAGCACAGTTCCCATGACTTTCTGAAACATTTTTTCACGCTCAGAGTTGCTGAAGCATGGAACAAACTACCTGCATCAGTTGTTAGCTGTCGAGACACTGCATCCTTTAAGGCCTCCATGCTTCCCGAGATCCGCCAACAGAACAGCTAACACATACACACATGTACTTCCCTGACATTTGTGTATTATTCTATGTACTATATTGACGAGTTGTAGTGCACCTGAGCACTTTACACAATAATTTCATTATTATTATTTTTATATATATATGTATATATATCATTGAATTAGAATTTAGCTTTTTAGAAGTCATTATCACCTGGATTGGCAGTATCGGTAGAGGGTCGGACGCCATGCTTTGACGCATAGAGTTACGGCCCTTGCCATTCTGAGTTCAAATCCCACCGAGGTTAACTTTGCCTTTCATCCTTCACGGGGTCGATAAAATAAAGTACCAGTAATGGAGGCACATGGCTTAGTGGTTAGAGCATTGGCCTTGCAATCGAAAGGTTGTGAGTTCAATTCTCGGACCGGGTGATGTGTTGTTTCCTTGAGCAAGACACTTTATTTCACATTGCTCCAGTTTACTCAGCTGTAGAAATGAGATGATAGAGACTGGGGTCCCTATCATTCCACTGCAAAGTGGTCGTGTAGGTGCCACGGCAAAAAAAGCACCCAGCACTCGCTGTAAATGAGGTTGGTGTTAGGAAGGGCATCCAGCTGTAGAAATCAAGCCAGAGTCAGTTCCCGTCCCACCCTTGCAAGCAGGGATAAGCGGACGTAAAATGATGATAATGCACTGGGTAATTGCTGGCCTT
>OZ024752.1:42831767-42861767 GCA_964016885.1 Eledone cirrhosa | reverse complement strand
CTACATGACCACTTTACAGTGTGAGCTGGGTACTTTTTGTCGTGATACCTTCATGACCACTTTACAATGTGGGCTGGGTGCTTTTTATCAATGGCACCTACATGACCACTTTACAGTGTGAGCTGGATGCTTTTTGTCGTGATACCTACATGACCACTTTGATAGCGCTTTTTTCCTGTGGGCGTTTGCTGCTTACTGTTCCTGTGCAACAGCCACATGTAAAACATACTTTCTTAGCTAACCTACCTGAGATCCTACTGTGTGAAGCAACGTTCAAAGCAACTGAGTAACAATATTTTGATGTGTGAAGTAACGTTCAACGCAACTAAGTAGCAACATTTTGATGTGTGAGACAACATTACAAAGCAAAGAACTCTTAGTAGCCTGTGAAAGTGGTGAGGTCGCTATGCAGGAGGACCAAACATGGGAGCTAACGATTGTGAAACAAACTACTCAACTCTTTTGATATATAACCATCTGAAAGTGCCCCTGGTTTTGTGATACAAAACTGTTTGTTTTAAAGTGTTTATATTTATAGTCAGTAGGCACCTCTAACAAAAATACACCCCCGTCCCACTACCCCCACCCCATCCACACCACCACTTTCAATGTAAAGTTATGTTGGTATCACAATATCCAGTCCGAAACAAATGAGGTCGTGTAGGTGTCACGACAAAAAAACACACAGTCCACGCTGTAATGTGGCCGTGTAGGTAACACGGTAAAAACCTCCCAGTCCACACTGTAAACGTGGTTGGTGTGTGTTAGGAAGGGCATCCAGCCGTAGAAAACCCACCAGACAGTCCTATGCGAGGAAGACAACCACTCTTGCCTAAAGTGGGAAAACTCCCGTCCAAACCCATGCAAGCGTGGAAGATGGACGTTAAACGATGATGATGATGATGATGATGATTTATCTAAAACCCTTCGTTCACAATTTTATGTAAGAAACTTTGTTAAGCTGTTCCAAACATCAGCTTAGTAACGAGAAAATTAATTAAATTCATCAAAATTCTAAATAATTTTCAAAATCATTTGAAAATCATTAGACAGCGTCTTTCCAACCACTGTATTTGAAAAATAGTATATTTTAAGGAATGCGGTTTTTCTTGTTTTTTTTTAATGTTGACTGCCCATCCCGTCCCTGGTAAGCACCTTAACTGACATCCTCACTAATCGGCCTTTATCACATGTCAGTTTGATCAATGCTGATCTAGTCCTTAACAACAATTGAAAGCTTTCAACTTGACCCGATTCAAATTTGTTGAAGTGGATGATGGAGTTACGCCCCTTCCTCAACAAAAATGGCGACTGGCAGACGTAATTTATTGTATTTATAAAGCGAAATCTGCAAAAACACAATTGTTACTTCTTAATTATTATCGTATATGCATATATGTATAATTAATATCGTGGATAAATATATTTCATGAAATAATAGAATTAAATATAAATTAAGTTTACATTTAATATAGTTAGGTTTAAGTAACCAAATTTTGCTATTTGAAATTGCTGGGAGTAGTGGCGTGCTCCTGTAATCTAGCTACTAGGAAGCTTGGTTGGTCGGCCGGTTTGAGAATGGGGGTACTGGTTGTCGGTCTTCTATGGCGATCGGGTGTCCGCGCTAAGCTTGGCATCAATATGGTGCTGGAGAGGGAGCTCACTAGAACCAGGTTGACTAAGGAGGGTTGCTTCGGCCCAGGGCGGAAACGCAGCAGGCAAAAGACCCCGTGTTGAGCAGTAGTGGGATCGCGCCTGTGAATAGTTGTCGATTAGCAGCCTGTTCGATATAATTGAACACCAATCTCTTTTTTTGTTTTTTCTTTTTTTTTTCCATCTTTTTCCTTAAGTATTTTTTATTTGCTGAATTTACATTTATTCTTAAATTCTTTATAACATTCTCTTTGCACTATTGCAGTTACCTCCCTTTATTTTACGGGTTCGATTCCGCCCAAAGTCATCTTCGCCAGCGGTCCTTACAAGAAGTGTTCTAACAGTCACTCAGATGCAAAGTAGAATCCTAGGAATCCCCTGCATAGAACACGTAACGAACAAGGAGGTCGGCAAAAGAATCACTTAGTACGTGGGTCATTTTGAAGATCCGCTGACCACGGTGAAGAGGAGGAAGTTGAAGTGGTATGGGTCATGCGACAAGATCGGTCGGACTCTCTGTGAGCAGTGGGGGGTGGGGGCAGTCAGCAGAAGCGGTTGATAAACATAGCTGAGTGGACGGGGAAGAACTTTGTCACAACCCATGGATTCGTCCATGATCGCCAGAGATGGAGGCAGTAAGTGCAGTATCCTAACGAGCCCGAAAAGGGTTAATAGACCATGATGATGATGATAGTTATGCTTATTATATCTTACGAGTCAATTTTATTCAAACAGATTTTTTTTAAATCATGTTGTGCTTTGCGGTGTCTACAGCAAACGCACAACTCTAGCGACGAGAGAGTTCCCATAAATTGCATTAATAAATTATTTCATGTATGTTTTAATAATTGTTTCTACTTTTGGCACAAGGCCAGCAATCATCCAGTGCATTACTGGTACTTTATTTTATCGACTCGGTAAGGATGAAAGGCAAAGTTAACTTAATAATGGAGTAGGAATAACGAATTGGAATATAGATTATCTCCCTTTACATCCGTTCAAACACCACGATGACGTCACGCATAAGCACACCACGATGACGTCATGCTTCGAGAACGAGAATATTTTACATAAAAACGAAGTCGTAAATAAATTGTTTTAGAATTCTCAATTATTATTAAAATGCTCCAATATAAAAATGAAGTATGTTTTTAAAAAAGAAATCAACATTCTAATGTAATTAATATCATGAAGTTAGGTTTAAGTAACCAAATTTTGCTATTTGAAATTGCTGGGAGTAGTGGCGTGCTCCTGTAATCTAGCTACTTGGAGGCTTGGTTGGTTGGCCGGTTTGGGAATGGGGGTACTGGTTGTCGGTCTTCTATGGCGATCGGGTGTCCGCGCTAAGCTTGGCATCAATATGGTGCTGGAGAGGGAGCTCACTAGAACCAGGTTGACTAAGGAGGGTTGCTTCGGCCCAGGGCGGAAACGCAGCAGGCAAAAGACCCCGTGTTGAGCAGTAGTGGGATCGCGCCTGTGAATAGTTGTCGATTAGCAGCCTGTTCGATATAATTGAACACCAATCTAATTTTTTTTTTCTTCCCCTCATCTTTTTCTGAAGTATTTTTTTATTTGTTGGATTCACATGAATTCCTAAATTCTTAATAACATCTTTGCACCATTACAGTTACCTCCCTTTATTTTTTTATGGGTTCGATTCCGCCCAAAGTTATCTTGGCTGCTCGGTGCTCCAATTGAATTTTATTTATTTTGTTCGTCCCCATCATCCTTGTATATAAATTACATAAAATATATTCCAACATTTATTAATATAATCTAATATATTTACATTTATTATATTATACGAATTAATTTTATTCAAACGGTATGTTGTCTTCACTTCGTATTTTCAACACAAAATACTTTAAATACTTTTTCTAAGGGTCTTCATTCTATTTTATAACACCTTCACGCATAAGCACACCACTCTTTATTTTAACTTTGTCCCTTCAGCACTTCGTAAAAGCCCGAAAGATCTACTACGTATATACAGTGTTTATTTACTTTAACTACATGTTAATTACACCTACTAACTACATCACCGATAAAACAGACCAAAACGTGTGTTTATAGATAATTCACACTTATTTAGGCTCTAACGAAATTATTGTTTTGCTTCACTTTACGAAGCATTAACAAATCTGAAAATATAGTCGCCATAATGCACATAACTATAAATAGTCTCTGTTCACTTTTTACCCCCACATTTCTCAGTAACTTTCTCCAATCGTTCCGGTCAAGCATCACATTTCTCAGTTCATCGATGTTATCAATGTTGGCATCTCTCGGCGGGGTATCAATGAATGAGATGGCCTGTCTTCCCACGCTTCTTCGTCCGACTGCCGGTTTCCAGAACACAAGTTGTGATGCTGTCTCTTCTGGATGACAGATGCAGTGCCCAGCCAGTTTCATGCGTCTGCAGGCAACTTATTTTGAGACTGAAGGTAGTGATCTGTATATTTCTTTATTTGTCAGCTTCTGTTTCCAAGAAATGTTGAGAGCCATTCCCAGCATCCTCGTGTAACATCCTAGCATGGTCAGCATGCCATAAGCTACTGAAGATGTGGAAGTCCAACCTAAACCGCAAAATCAAGGAGCGCCTCTTCCTAGCAACTCTTGAATCCATCCTGTTTACGACAGTGAAACGTGGACTATTGACAAAGTGCTATGCAAGAGACTTAACAGATGTTCTGTATCATACTGACAAAGTATTGTTCTCAAAATAATATCATCAAAATCTCATAGATTCGATATTATGTGAGATAATTATGTGTGATAAAGCCTTTACTGTGACAATACAATAGTATATATAGAGTAATGTAAATGTTATGTGAGATGTTATGTGAGGTAAAGCCTTTACTGTGAAAATACAATAGTAAATATAGAGTAATGTAAATGTTATATGAGGTATTATGTAAGGTAAAGCCTTTACTGTGAAAATACAATAGTAAATATAGAGTAATGTAAATGTTATGTGAGGTATTATGTGAGGTAAAGCCTTTACTGTGAAAATAAAATAGTATATATAGAGTAATGTAAATGTTATGTGAGATATTATGTAAGGTAAAGCCTTTACTGTGAAAATATAATAGTAAATATAGAGTAATGTAAATGTTATATGAGGTATTATGTAAGGTAAAGCCTTTACTGTGAAAATACAATAGTAAATATAGAGTAATGTAAATGTTATATGAGGTATTATGTAAGGTAAAGCCTTTACTGTGAAAATACAATAGTAAATATAGAGTAATGTAAATGTTATATGAGGTATTATGTAAGGTAAAGCCTTTACTGTGAAAATACAATAGTAAATATAGAGTAATGTAAATGTTATGTGAGGTATTATGTGAGGTAAAGCCTTTACTGTGAAAATAAAATAGTATATATAGAGTAATGTAAATGTTATGTGAGATAATTATGTGTGATAAAGCCTTTACTGTGAAAATACAATAGTATATATAGAGTAATGTAAATGTTATGTGAGATATTATGTAAGGTAAAGCCTTTACTGTGAAAATACAATAGTAAATATAGAGTAATGTAAATGTTATGTGAGGTATTATGTGTGATAAAGCCTTTACTGTGAAAATATAATAGTAAATATAGAGTAATGTAAATGTTATGTGAGGTATTATGTGAGGTAAAGCCTTTACTGTGAAAATAAAATAGTATATATAGAGTAATGTAAATGTTATGTGAGATAATTATGTGTGATAAAGCCTTTACTGTGAAAATACAATAGTATATATAGAGTAATGTAAATGTTATGTGAGGTATTATGTGAGGTAAAGCCTTTACTGTGAAAATACAATAGTAAATATAGAGTAATGTAAATGTTATGTGAGGTATTATGTAAGGTAAAGCCTTTACTGTGAAAATACAATAGTAAATATAGAGTAATGTAAATGTTATGTGAGGTATTATGTAAGGTAAAGCCTTTACTGTGAAAATACAATAGTAAATATAGAGTAATGTAAATGTTATGTGAGGTATTATGTGTGATAAAGCCTTTACTGTGAAAATACAATAGTATATATAGAGTAATGTAAATGTTATGTGAGGTATTATGTGAGGTAAAGCCTTTACTGTGAAAATACAATAGTAAATATAGAGTAATGTAAATGTTATGTGAGGTATTATGTAAGGTAAAGCCTTTACTGTGAAAATACAATAGTAAATATAGAGTAATGTAAATGTTATGTGAGGTATTATGTGTGATAAAGCCTTTACTGTGAAAATACAATAGTATATATAGAGTAATGTAAATGTTATGTGAGGTATTATGTGAGGTAAAGCCTTTACTGTGAAAATACAATAGTAAATATAGAGTAATGTAAATGTTATGTGAGGTATTATGTAAGGTAAAGCCTTTACTGTGAAAATACAATAGTAAATATAGAGTAATGTAAATGTTATGTGAGGTATTATGTGTGATAAAGCCTTTACTGTGAAAATACAATAGTAAATATAGAGTAATGTAAATGTTAAAGAGTCAAAGTGTGTGATTGATGCTGATGATGATTGCACAGGCTTTGAAAAATAAACACTTGGACAAATTTTTTAAATTTCTTTTTTTAAACATTTATTTATTCTTTAAAGATTCAAATAAATTTCTGGAATGTCAACAAAGAAATAACAAAATATCTCAAATGATGGTGTCATTTGGGACACAGGCTATATAAATACTTACCATATATACTTCTGTATATAAGATACACCTCCATTTTAATTACATTTACAATGTATCATATATTTTGAATCAAGGTTTTGTAGGTCCAGTAGCTAAGTCACGTGATGGTTTTTCACATCATATTTTGTGGAGAAAAATGCAACTTACTGCATGAGTGTATGCAGTTTATATATATATATATATAAACTGCATATATATATATATATATATATATATATAAACATATATAAATTAGAAAATAAAAGCTTTCGCCATATTTTTTGACTAAAGAAATTTTAGCCTGATAGTGGGGTTTAGAACCCTCTAAGAAATAGAAAAAGATGAGTATTGACATATATATATATATAGGATATATATATATGTCAAAGGCGGTGCCCCAGCATGGCCTCAGCCGGATGGCTGGAACAGGTAAAAGAGTAAATATATATATATAAACATATATATATATATGTTTTATGTGTTAAGTATTTCTGTAGAAAAGGTAAAGAAAAGAAGAGTGCTCTATGTATAGTACAGCGCTATTTAATAACATAGATATTTAATCTGCCGAAAGAACTAGACATTCCTGTTAGAATCATCTAACTTCATGAAACCTTGGGTAATGAAATAATTATATTGTGTTGTTTATTATATAATTAAATTTTTTTTTAAATTTTATATATATATATATAAACATATATATATATATATATATGTGTGTGTGTGTGTGACTCACACCTAGAAATGGTACAATATTTATAATGTACCATATACTTTGAATTGAGGTTTTGTAGGTCCATGCTGTTTTTTTTTTCCACTTTGTATTTTCATGATAGAGAAAAGTGTATGTTATACACAAGTATATAGGGTATAAATGTGACTTATACACAAGTATATAGGGTATATTCCAACACTTAACATTTTTTGTTGTTGTACAACAATAGCAACAAAAACTGAGAGAAAACAACAATTTAGCGATACACATTTGATATTCTAAAGATACAAGGGGAGATATAAAAACAAAATAAAATTAGAAAACAGTAATTTAGAAGACTATAGAAATGCAAATAGGGTATAAATATAATAATAATAATAATAATAATAAAAAACATAGTTGTTGGCATGTTATCGTTCAGGTAATTAATTATTCCTTTAATATTTCAGGAGAAAATTCCCTTTGTCAAAAGAAAGATTAAGAAAACTAAGTCGGAGCAGATCCTTTTTGTTCTCCTTATGATGGTATTTTTGACTCCTGAAACATTAAGGACAACTTTGTTATTATCTTTAATGTAATATTCAATGTTCTATTTGTGTTGCTGTAGCCCTTTAAAACACCGTTTTCTATACTTTCCACATTGCTTCATGTAAACGATCATAGCCTCCTAAAATAAGATCACTGATCAGTCTGTAGACATGAGATCAATTAAGCCAGTACTGTTGTCTACAGGCTGTGTGTTTAATCTGTCTGCCATGGCTTCTTCACCTTCTTCAATCTCATCTCCATCATCATCGTTGAAGTCATTGGAATGGTCGTATGTGAGTGTACTCCGAGATAAATCCACTTCGATTGGGAAAACTACAGCCTCTTTCATTACGGAATGGCAATCACTGTGGTACTTCGACATGGCTGACACGAACCTCTGCAGTTGAAATACTATGTCTTGTACTGTAAAATAGAACAAATAAACATATTGCTTGTAAATACTTAAACATGAGTGTGTATCATCATCATTTAATGAAAGACACTGCCTATGTCTTTAATCCTTTCATTACTATATTTCTAATGAAAGACACTGCCTATGTCTTTAACCATTTCATTACCACATTTCTTATGAAAGATACTGCTTGTGTCTTTAACCATTTCATTACTGTATGAAAGACACAATATGTGTCTTTAACCATTTTATCCACACTGTAAATATGGTTGGTGTTAGGAACGACATCAAATAGCTATAAGAACTGAGCCAAATCATGGTCTGGTATGAGCAAGATTTGATGCGACAATCTGGCCAGACTTCCCTCATAAGTGTGACAACCCAGTCAAACACTGTAAATGTGGTTGGTGTTAGGAAAGGCACCCAACAGCCGTAAAAATCCTCAGCCAAAACACAGGCCCTGCTATTAACAAGGTTCGACGCAGCCAACTGGCCAAATCCACCCAGCTCCCAAATATGGATCCACTTATCAGCAAGGTTCAGCGCGGCCAAATGGCCAGACCCTCCTCATAATGGGACTACTCACTTCCACACTATAAAGGTGGTTAGTGTTAGGAAGGACATCCAGCTGTAAATAAAGACACAGCTCAATTTGAGCAAGGTTTGGCACAGCCAACTGGCCAGACTTGCATCATAGCATGAACAAGCCGTCCGACCCATGCAACCATGGAAAATAAGACACATACATACACATATGCATATATATATATTTATTTATATACACACTACACACACATATATATATATATATATATAAAAAAAATGTTCTAAGTTCAAAAATGGAAGAAAATAAAAAGTATGTCACATACCGTGCTTTTGATCCAATAATTCTATTTTGACCAAAACATCTGAACGCATTTTAGCAAAACGTGTCCTAGCATCCTGGCGACATCTCAGGATTAACCTATTGGTGGAAACAAAAACAACAATAATAATAATAATTGTTTCTACTTTAGGCACAAGGCCAGCAATTACCCAGTACATTACTGGTACTTTATTTTATCGACCCCGTAAGGATGAAAGGCAAAGTTAACCTCGGCGGGATTTGAACTCAGATCGTAAAGGGACGTAACTCTATGCTGCAAAGCATGGCGTCCAACCCTCTACCGACACTGCCAATTCACAATAATAATAATAATGGTTTCTTATATAGGCACAAGGCCAGTAATTTGTGGGGAGGGGAAAGTCAATTAAATTTTATTCTGGCACCAAAATGACCACATTACAGTGTGGACTTGGATGCTTTTTGCCATAACACCTACACTTTACAGAAGCAATAATTGATTCTGCCAATTAACTGCATTAAATTAACAGCAATTTAATATTTTACCTGTATTCATAATTCCCTGTTTCAACTCGGTAAAGTGGTTCTTGAAGTGCAGCATAACTATATTCCTCATCATCCATTTCTTTCAGTTTAAGACAGTATGACTATAGAAATAATAATAATGATAATAATGATTTCTTTATTAACTACAAAGGGTTTACAAAACATACATTAAGGACAACATGGGATGATACAGATATGGGTTTCTGCCTATAAAAAAAAAGGAGGAGGGGGGTCAAAAACAAAAGATGTAACAAAAAATATAATAAGCAATCACAGTAGTAAGCAATCACAGTAGTAAGCTACAGTTTTAATATTTCGAACTGGACACTAAAAGAACTAGCTGGAATAGACAGGAAAACAAGAAAAATAAAGACTTCATTTAGAATACACCATTCAAAAGCATATGTAGACAGATTTTATACCTATCATGAACACAAGGAGGAAGGGGCCGTGTGCAACTAGAAAACTGTTATGAAATAACTACTGTACGACTACAAAAATATCTACAGATATGACAGAGTTGGGATTTACATACACTGAAAGTTATGCCAACATTATTTTATTTAATACTACAAATTTTCACAATGATCTGCCCACTTGTAAAGATAATATAAACATTTTAATTAACAAGCCCATCTAAAAATATTTTCTTCTAAATCATTACAGCATGTTAAGAGTTAGGATAAGTCCCATAACTCCTTGTGGAGTTATAGAGGCACCGTCATATGGTGTGTCTAGGGCACTTTTAAACCTGGCAGAGCCCAACTCTCTCCATGTCTGAACACAGCTGATTTTTTCTATAAAAGAAGAATCGACCCCAGTACTGGGCTGGTACTTTTTTTTTATCGACCTCGAACGGATGAAAGGCAAAGTTGACCTCAGCGGGATTTGAACTCAGAGCATGCAATGAGGTGGGACGAACACCGTGAAGCATTCTATCCAACGTCTTAAAGACTCTGCCAATTCGCTGCCTATGTTAAGAGTTAAATCCCTTTAAATTCTTATTTTCAAAGATGATT
Organism: Eledone cirrhosa; assembly: GCA_964016885.1. Taxonomy (NCBI): domain Eukaryota; kingdom Metazoa; phylum Mollusca; class Cephalopoda; order Octopoda; family Eledonidae; genus Eledone; species Eledone cirrhosa. Next base: position 42,851,381 of record OZ024752.1, on the reverse strand, counting down.
AAAACACATAGCAATGTAATCCATTAGAAATCTGGTAACAAAATGGTTAATTCGACAGATAACACTGTAGAGACTTACCAAATATTCAAATTTAGCATCTAGGTATTTCTTGATTGTAAGACGAGTGTCTGGCACTGCCTTATTTAGAAAGGTGTGTAAGTCACAGATCATCTGCAATGCAATAAATAGATTTAAACATATAATGTAGGTAACATGATTAACACACAGGTGACATGAATAACATACAAATGGCAAATGAAAAATGTGTAAATTTGTAGAAATATCTAACCCATTGTTATTCTGAAACAATGTTTTAGGTTAACAAGTATGAAATTTGTAGAAAAAAAACAAATTTCTACAAATTTCATACTTGACCCTATATTATGTTATTGTTTGTACACAGGTTGAACAAAGCCTGGACTTTATCCTAGGTTCATGAGGTACTAAGCAGCTGAGAGTACATGTCTCCTTTCCACCTGGACAAGATGCTAATCCATCACAAGGCTAACACTCATCTGATGTTGGTATTCCTTTTCATCTGAATGAACTAGAGCAACATGAAATGAAGTGACTTGTTCAAGGACACACTGTGTTACTCAGTCTGCGAACCATACCTACAACCTTATGAATATGAGTCCAACACCTTAACCACAGGGTCATACAATGATATTAAAAAGACAAATCATCATCATCATCATCATCGTTTAACGTCCATCTTCCATGCTAGCATGGGTTAGACGCTTTTGTTCCATTTGATGCAGGAATGGTCGGGAGACCATGTCTCGCCATACGGAAGCGTCTCTGGCAGGTTTTTTTACAGCTGGATGCCCTTCCTAACACCAACAACATTTACAGTGTGGACTGGGAGCCTTTTCACCGTGTCTCCTACACGGCCACCTTACAGTGTGGACTGTTGGGTCATCGACACAGTGGACGGAACGGGAAAGAGAGGATGGGGTGGGGTGTACATTGGGTTAAGAGGTGCCTACTGACTGTAGGTTTGTATGCAATGGCAGTCAGGTCTTCTGTACAACTGCATGGCGCCAAAGATCTCGATCTAGTGACATTGTCTTGGAGAGGTGTAGGTGAACAAGGTCAGTTTTTATCACCTCGTCCCAGGTTTTTCTTGGTCTACCCACTCCGTAGCTTCCATCAATTTTCATTGCCCTGCACTTCTTTATACAGCTGTTGTCCTTCATACGCATCACGTGGCCATACCAACGCAATCTCCTCTCCAGAATACAACATTTGATACCTCTTATGCTTAGTCTCTCTCTCAATTCGTTTATGCTTCGCCATTCGCACACATTACTATTACACATCCATTGGAGCATGCAGGCTTTATTTCTTTCTAATCAACACACAATGCTAATATTACTTACAGGTTTAACTGTTCGTATCATTTTTATTGCAAACTTCTCCATGTCACGATGGGCGTCACCAAATTTTGAGAATGCTTCACTGGCTCTGGGCTGAGGCTCCCTCACTCCAATCCCAATGAAAACATCGCCAAAAGCTGAAACAAAATAATTGAGATATTTTTTTTTATTTGAAAGAAAGAAGCATCGACATACAAACCTGTACAGTGGGACCCTTGGGCATACTAACACTGGAGATGGGTCAACATGAAAGGACCTGTTATTTCTATCTAAAGACTTTTTTTCCAATTCCAACCCGCCCGTCCCCTCAATCTATCTTATTTCTCATTCTTTCTTCTGATGAAGGACTAGCGTCCGAAACGTTAAGACCCTCATCCTGCTATATCAAGCATTAACCTAATATATTCCTTCCATATACTGGACCGATTGGGTTGTTATTTCTGTTTACCTTTTACATACATACACACACACACACATATATATATATACATATATATATATATGAAGAACGATCGACTTTCGTCAAATCGGACCAAGGAAACAATGTTTCCGTTGGTCTTTCCAATTGCTAATACTATCTGTCGGTCGCAACTCCAGGTAGAAGGAGCAACGTGAAGTCAAGTGTCTTGCTCAAGGATACAATGCATTGCCCGGTCCGGGAATCAAACTCACAACCTCACGATTGCAAATCCAATTCTCTAACCAGTCAGCCACACGCCTATATACGGTAAACAGAAATAACACAAAAATACAATATATATATATATATATCATCATCATTTCATTCTACGTCCGCTTTTTCCCTGCTTGCAAGGGTGGGACGGGAACTGATTCTGGCTTGATTTCTACAGCTGGATGCCCTTCCTAACACCAACCTCATTTACAGTGAGTGCTGGGTGCTTTTTTTGCCATGGCACCTCCACGACCACTTTGCAGTGGAGTGATAGGGACCCCAGTCCCTATCATCTCATTTCTACAGCTGAGTAAACTGGAGCAATGTGAAATAAAGTGTCTTGCTCAAGGAAACAACACATCACCCGGTCTGAGAATTGAACTCACAACCTTTCGATTGCAAGGCCAATGCTCTACCCACTAAGCCATATGCCTCCATTATATATATATAAATACATATACAAAAATGCAATATATATATATACACACACAGAGAGTGAATCACCCGTTATTAGCTCTCCCCTCACCCTTCAATGTTTCAATTATCTATAATATTACTTACCTATATTACTGTATGATTACTTTGGTTTATAAATACCAAACTATGTCTACACATCATGCCTGTTAATAATAATTGTTTCTAATTAAAGCAGAAAGCCAGTAATTTGAGGAGTTGTTGGATGTTCAATTAAATTGTCCAAGTACATAACTGGTACTTTATTTTATCAACCTCCAGAAGGATAAAAGGCGAAGTTGACCTTAGCAAGATTTGAGAAGAATGTTAAAAGTTGGAACAAATACCATAAAGCAAATTATCTAATTCTGCCAATCCACCACCCATTTTTAATATGCTTGTTATTAGCGTAAACAGCAAGTTTTAACTCTTTAACATTCACATTACTCTATATTTACTACTGTATTTTCATGGTATAAGCTTTATCTTACATAATTATCTCACATAATATCGAATCTATTAGATTTTGATGTTATTTATTTTTAGAATACTTTAGCCAGTTTGAACAGAAAGAGGTTAAAGAATTCTGGCCAAATATGGCCAGTTTAAATGCTAAAGGTTAAGGTTTTCTGATAAAACAAGGGTTAGTTATGCATGCCTCATGAACAGTTTCATACAACATTTTACAGTCGGATGCCCTTCCTGGCACCACCACCTTTTAATCGTCTCTTATGACATACAGGGTTACAGTGTACCTATTCTAAACCAGATACATACAGGGATACAGTGTACCTATTTTAAATCAGATACACACAGGGATACAGTGTACCTATTCTAAACCAGATACATACTGGGATACAGTGTACCTATTCTAAACCAGATACATACTGGGATACAGTGTACCTATTCTAAACCAGATACATACTGGGTTACAGTGTACCTATTCTAAACCAGATACATACTGGGTTACAGTGTACCTATTCTAAACCAGATACAACTAGGATACAGTGTACCTATTCTAAACCAGATACATACAGGGATACAGTGTACCTATTCTAAACCAGATACATACTGGGATACAGTGTACCTATTCTAAACCAGATACAACTAGGATACAGTGTACCTATTCTAAACTAGATACATACTGGGCTACAGTGTACCTATTCTAAACCAGATACAACTAGGATACAGTGTACCTATTCTAAACTAGATACACACAGGGATACAGTGTACCTATTCTAAACCAGATACATACTGGGATACAGTGTACCTATTCTAAACCAGATACAACTAGGATACAGTGTACCTATTCTAAACTAGATACACACAGGGATACAGTGTACCTATTCTAAACCAGATACATACTGGGATACAGTGTACCTATTCTAAACTAGATACACACAGGGATACAGTGTACCTATTCTAAACCAGATACAACTAGGATACAGTGTACCTATTCTAAACTAGATACACACAGGGATACAGTGTACCTATTCTAAACCAGATACAACTAGGATACAGTGTACCTATTCTAAACTAGATACACACAGGGATACAGTGTACCTATTCTAAACCAGATACATACTGGGTTACAGTGTACCTATTCTAAACTAGATACATACTGGGCTACAGTGTACCTATTCTAAACTAGATACAACTAGGATACAGTGTACCTATTCTAAACTAGATACACACAGGGATACAGTGTACCTATTCTAAACCAGATACATACTGGGATACAGTGTACCTATTCTAAACCAGATACAACTAGGATACAGTGTACCTATTCTAAACTAGATACACACAGGGATACAGTGTACCTATTCTAAACCAGATACAACTAGGATACAGTGTACCTATTCTAAACTAGATACACACAGGGATACAGTGTACCTATTCTAAACCAGATACAACTAGGATACAGTGTACCTATTCTAAACTAGATACAACTAGGATACAGTGTACCTATTCTAAACTAGATACAACTAGGATACAGTGTACCTATTCTAAACTAGATACAACTAGGATACAGTGTACCTATTCTAAACTAGATACAACTAGGATACAGTGTACCTATTCTAAACTAGATACAACTAGGATACAGTGTACCTATTCTAAACTAGATACAACTAGGATACAGTGTACCTATTCTAAACTAGATACAACTAGGATACAGTGTACCTATTCTAAACTAGATACACACAGGGATACAGTGTACCTATTCTAAACCAGATACATACTAGGATACAGTGTACCTATTCTAAACTAGATACAACTAGGATACAGTGTACCTATTCTAAACTAGATACACACAGGGATACAGTGTACCTATTCTAAACCAGATACATACTAGGATACAGTGTACCTATTCTAAACCAGATACATACTAGGATACAGTGTACCTATTCTAAACTAGATACACACAGGGATACAGTGTACCTATTCTAAACCAGATACATACTGGGATACAGTGTACCTATTCTAAACCAGATACAACTAGGATACAGTGTACCTATTCTAAACTAGATACACACAGGGATACAGTGTACCTATTCTAAACCAGATACATACTGGGATACAGTGTACCTATTCTAAACTAGATACACACAGGGATACAGTGTACCTATTCTAAACCAGATACAACTAGGATACAGTGTACCTATTCTAAACTAGATACACACAGGGATACAGTGTACCTATTCTAAACCAGATACAACTAGGATACAGTGTACCTATTCTAAACTAGATACACACAGGGATACAGTGTACCTATTCTAAACCAGATACATACTGGGTTACAGTGTACCTATTCTAAACTAGATACATACTGGGCTACAGTGTACCTATTCTAAACTAGATACAACTAGGATACAGTGTACCTATTCTAAACTAGATACACACAGGGATACAGTGTACCTATTCTAAACCAGATACATACTGGGATACAGTGTACCTATTCTAAACCAGATACAACTAGGATACAGTGTACCTATTCTAAACTAGATACACACAGGGATACAGTGTACCTATTCTAAACCAGATACAACTAGGATACAGTGTACCTATTCTAAACTAGATACAACTAGGATACAGTGTACCTATTCTAAACTAGATACAACTAGGATACAGTGTACCTATTCTAAACTAGATACAACTAGGATACAGTGTACCTATTCTAAACTAGATACAACTAGGATACAGTGTACCTATTCTAAACTAGATACAACTAGGATACAGTGTACCTATTCTAAACTAGATACAACTAGGATACAGTGTACCTATTCTAAACTAGATACAACTAGGATACAGTGTACCTATTCTAAACTAGATACACACAGGGATACAGTGTACCTATTCTAAACCAGATACATACTAGGATACAGTGTACCTATTCTAAACTAGATACAACTAGGATACAGTGTACCTATTCTAAACTAGATACACACAGGGATACAGTGTACCTATTCTAAACCAGATACATACTAGGATACAGTGTACCTATTCTAAACCAGATACATACTAGGATAGTGTACCTATTCTAAACTAGATACAACTAGGATACAGTGTACCTATTCTAAACTAGATACACACAGGGATACAGTGTACCTATTCTAAACTAGATACAACTGGGATACAGTGTACCTATTCTAAACCAGATACATACTGGGATACAGTGTACCTATTCTAAACTAGATACAACTAGGATACAGTGTACCTATTCTAAACTAGATACAACTAGGATACAGTGTACCTATTCTAAACTAGATACAACTGGGATACAGTGTACCTATTCTAAACTAGATACAACTAGGATACAGTGTACCTATTCTAAACCAGATACATACTGGGATACAGTGTACCTATTCTAAACTAGATACAACTAGGATACAGTGTACTTATTCTAAACTAGATACAACTAGGATACAGTGTACCTATTCTAAACTAGATACAACTAGGATACAGTGTACCTATTCTAAACTAGATACAACTAGGATACAGTGTACCTATTCTAAACTAGATACATACTGGGATACAGTGTACCTATTCTAAACCAGATACATACTGGGATACAGTGTACCTATTCTAAACCAGATACATACTGGGATACAGTGTACCTATTCTAAACTAGATACATACTGGGATACAGTGTACCTATTCTAAACTAGATACATACTGGGATACAGTGTACCTATTCTAAACCAGATACATACTGGGATACAGTGTACCTATTCTAAACCAGATACATACTGGGATACAGTGTACCTATTCTAAACTAGATACATACTGGGATACAGTGTACCTATTCTAAACTAGATACATACTGGGATACAGTGTACCTATTCTAAACCAGATACATACTGGGATACAGTGTACCTATTCTAAACCATATACATACTGGGATACAGTGTACCTATTCTAAACCAGATACATACTGGGATACAGTGTACCTATTCTAAACTAGATACATACTGGGATACAGTGTACCTATTCTAAACTAGATACATACTGGGATACAGTGTACCTATTCTAAACCAGATACATACTGGGATACAGTGTACCTATTCTAAACCAGATACATACTGGGATACAGTGTACCTATTCTAAACTAGATACATACTGGGATACAGTGTACCTATTCTAAACCAGATACATACTGGGATACAGTGTACCTATTCTAAACCATATACATACTGGGATACAGTGTACCTATTCTAAACCAGATACATACTGGGATACAGTGTACCTATTCTAAACTAGATACATACTGGGATACAGTGTACCTATTCTAAACCAGATACATACTGGGATACAGTGTACCTATTCTAAACCATATACATACTGGGATACAGTGTACCTATTCTAAACCAGATACATACTGGGATACAGTGTACCTATTCTAAACTAGATACATACTAGGATACAGTGTACCTATTCTAAACCAGATAGACACAAGGTATATATAGAGTAATGTAAATGCTAAAGAGTTAAAGAATTTTTTTTAATTTTTTTTTTTTTTAATGTAAACTTACTTTTATATGATTGAGAAAGTTCAAATGTAGCTTTCAATAGCCGTTTAGCATGCTCAATCAAGCCACAGTACATCTCGGCAGTTTTTTCAAGCTCTTCTAGTTTCTTCACAAGTCCATCTGCAAAATATTATGAATTTCATCAGAAAACTAGCAATTCTATGTGGTGTTACCGAGGTTTGTTATTACTTAATTTGAATATAAAGATTCTTACATAAATTGTAGTACAAGGTTTTTAGATAAATATAAACACTTTCAAACAAACAGCTTTGTAAGATAGAACCAGAAAAGGTTTAGTATGAGAAAGGTTAAACCACAAGAACTTACCATTGCACAAGATGGCTCGACTTAAGCCTAATGCATCTGCAGTGTTGGAGTTCATATTTTCCACAAAACGATGCTTGACTTTCTTTAATACTGCAAGGCAAAACAAAAAATAGAAACACGTATATACATGGAGAGTAGTAGTAGTAGTAGTAGTAGAAAAGGCAGTGGTGGCGAGATATTATATGAGATAAAGCCTTTACCATGAAAATATAATAGTAAATATAGAGTAATATAAATGCTATGTGAGATATTATGCGAGATAATTATGTGAGATAAAGCCTTTAAAATGAAAATACAATAGTAAATATAGAGTAATGTAAATGCTATGTGAGATAATTTTGTGAGATAATTATGTGAGATAAAGCCTTTACCGTGAAAATACAATAGTAAATATAGAGTAGTGTAAATACTAAAGAGTTAATGTCAAAACAAAACTAAAAACCTATTTTACTCACCAATGTCCAATGATTTTCCTTGTTTAGGATCAGCATGAAGTTTATTGAAATGAACAGTGACCTCTCCCTAGAAATATAGTACCAAGTTGAGCCAAAATATAATGTCATTCAAAATTACTATCGAATAACCCCTCTTCCCTTTCTCTATATCAAAACAGGACATCAAAGTTTCAAACAAGTTCATCTGTCACAAAACTCACCAGAAGTACTTAACGTAACAGTGAATAGACAATAACTGGTCAATGAACCCACTGAGCAGAAAAAAATGGATATCAGCTCCCATATGTGGGTTCATAGGCCCTCGGTGGATTGGCAGTATCGGTAGAGGGTCGGACGCCATGCTTTGACGCATAGAGTTACGGCCCTCAAATCTCGCCGAGGTTAACTTTGCCTTTCATCCTTACGGGGTCGATAAAATAAAGTACCAGTAATACACTGAAATAATTGCTGGCCTTGTGCCAAAAATAGAAACAATTATTTAGTCAAATGTTACGGCGAGATTTCTCTCTATATATATATGTGTGTGTGTGAAGGCGCATGAGTGAGTGGTTAGAGAATTGGATTCACAATCGTGAGGTTGTGAGTTCCATTCCTGGACCGGGCGATGAGTTATGTCCTTGAGCTTGGGCAAAACCCTTTATCTTACATTGCTCCTTCTACCTGGAGTTGTGACCAATAGATAGTATTAGCAATTGGAAAGACCAACGGAAACATTGTTTCTTCGGTTAGATTTGACGAAAGTCAATCGACTGTCTATATATATATATATATATATATATATATGCTAGCGTGGAAGATGGATGTTAAATGATATATATATATATTGAAATAGAAGCTTTGCCGTAATATATATATATATCATCATCATCATCATTTCATTTTACGTCCGCTTTTTCCCTGCTTGCAAGGGTGGGACGGGAACTGGTTCTGGCTTGATTTCTACAGCTGGATGCCCTTCCTAACACCAACCTCATTTACAGTGAGTGCTGGGTGCTTTTTTGCCGTGGCACCTGCACGACCACTTTGCAGTGGAATGATAGGGACCCCAGTCCCTATCATCTCATTTCTACAGCTGAGTAAATATATAATAATAATATATGTAGTAATAAACACAGTAAATTGTGTGTCTATAATTACGACACAATTTACCGTGCTTATTACTACATATATTATTATATAATTGTTTCTACTTTTGGCACAAGGCCAGCAAATACTTAGTGCATTACTGGTACTTTATTTTATCGACCCCATAAGGATGAAAGGCAAAGTTAACCTTGGCGGGATTTGAAATCAGAATGGAAAGGGCCGTAACTCTATGCATCAAAGCATGGCGTCCGACCCTCTACCGATACTGCCAATCCACCGCCTTATTATTATATAATGCTCAATATTTATACTTTGAGTTTGTTAATTATAGGGTATCTGCCTTTTATTTGTATGTATATATAGTCAGTAGGCACCTCTTAACCAAAATACACCCCTACCCCCATCCACACCACCCCTTTCGATGTAAAGATATGTTGGTACCACAACATCCAGTCCTAAATAAATGAGGTCGTGTAGGTGTCACGACAAAAAAACACACGCAGTCCACGCTGTAATGTGGCCGTGTAGGTAACACGGTAAAAACCTCCCAGTCCACACTGTAAACGTGGTTGGTGTTGGGAAGGGCATCCAGCCGTAGAAAACCCGCCAGACAGTCCTATGCGAGGAAGACAACCAATCTTGCCTCAAGTGGGAAAATTCCCGTCCAAACCCATGCAAGCGTGGAAGATAGACGTTAAACGGTGATGATGATTATATATATATATATATATGGTGGCTGCCAACTCGTTTTCGAGTATGGCCACTACTTTATATCCATGTAGGAGAACTCCTACCGATGCGCTGAACGAATGTGACTTTAGTCCAGCCAGCGACTTGAAAACTCTGGTACAAACACTACACTTGTGACAATTATTGACACATAGTGCTGGGCCCATGGTACCATGTGACGACAAGTGCAGAGAGATCTCCAGATATAAAGCAATGCCTGTGCCGTGAAGCTTTTATAGTGAGCAAAGGCACTGCACAAAGCCAGTCCCACTCTCTTAACCAAAATGATATTTACCAAAAAGAAGAACAAGTCAACATCATTGGATACCATCAGGGTTGCAGGTGTTATATCAGAGTTTTCCTTCTCCTAGAATTCTGCCTTGACAAAGGCTAAGGGGGTCATCTCTCCCGGTGATTTTGGATGGTGATGGTGGTGATAGTGATGATGATGATGGTGGTGGAGATGGTGATGGTGATGATGATGGTGGTGATGGTGATGGTGATGGTGATGATGGTGGTGGTGGTGGTGGTGGCGGTGGAGATGGTGATGGTGATGATGGTGGAACTTACCTTAATGGCTTGAATCATTTTGGCCACTTCAACTTTGGTTTTCCCTTTCACACTTTGACCATTGACACCAACAATCTCATCCCCTGAAGCCAACTGGCCGTCCTTCGCTGCGGGCGTGTTGTCAAACACTTGCACAACATAGAGACAGGGACACAGGGGAGCTCCTCCACCAATACTGATTCCAATTAGGTTCTGACTGTCTTTCTGCAATGTCACAGATCCAGAACTTATAGTCATACCCCTGCAATGGAAATAGCATTCATTAGATTTAGATAGAGACAAATAAATAAATAAATAAATAAATAAATAAATAAATAAATAAATAATGATGGTGGTGGTGGTGGTGGTGACAATGGTGGCAATGATGATGATGATGATGGTGGTGGTGGTGGTGATGATGATGACAACGATGCTGGTGATGGTGATGGTGGGGATGGTGGTGATGGTGGTGATGGTGGTGATGGTGGTGATGGTGATGATGGTGATGATGATGATGATGATGATGACAACGATGGTGGTGGGGATGATGGTGATGATGATGATGATGATGGTGATGGTGGTGATGGTGATGGTGATGATGATGATGATGATGACAACGATGGTGGTGGGGATGATGGTGATGATGATGGTGATGATGATGGCGGTGATGGTGATGATGATGGTGATGATGATGATGATGATGATGACAACGATGATGGTGGGGATGATGGTGATGATGACAACGATGGTGATGGTGATGGTGATGATGGTGATGGTGATGATGGTGAGGATGGTGATGACTATGATGACACTTTAGACATTGAAACAGAGTCCTCCATAATGTCTGATACGACCACCTAAGTCATACTAGAAGCGATCAGAGACAAAGCTGGGTAACAAGTATATACTATGTTAGCATACAAATTAGGTACATTCAGTCCTCCTGAGGCAGAGCTGAATACCTAGGGCTAATTGAGGAACCCACAGGCCCACAAACACCCTGACCACCAAGGGTGAGCACCCTCTCCCAACTGTCGCTGTTTGACCTACAGGCACAAGCTGAGAGCAAACTGTTGCCCTTTTTGCTACATTTACTCACCTTCTGTTATATTTACTGGAATAGAGTGCCTCCCTCTCCACCATCACCTTCCTTTCCAGGTCAGCGAAACCTTCACTAAAGAGGAATGTGTCTTTCTTTAACCCCTTCAGTCTTGTTTAGAAGCCAAGATATTGGGGACATTATGTCTTTAGTCCCTTTAGTCTTGTCCACTTAAAATAAAGTACCAGTAAAATAAAGTACCAGTAATACACAGGGATAATTGCTGGCCTTGTGCCAAGAGTAGAAAGAATTATTATTATTGTTATTATTCTGAGTTCAAATACCGCCGAGGTTAACTTTGCCTTTCATCTTTACTACGGGGTCGATAAAATAAAGTACCAGTAATGCAATGAGACTGATTTAATCGACTCCCCCCCCCCCCCCCCCAAAAAAAATTGCTTGCCTTGTGCCTATATAAGAAACCATTATTTGGCAGTATCGGTAGAGGGTCGGACGCCATGTTTTCCAGCATAGTTACGTCCCTTTACAGACTGAGTTCAAATCCCGTCGAGGTTAACTTTGCCTTTCATCCTTACCGGGTCGATAAAATAAAGTACCAGTAATGCACTGGGATAATTGCTGGCCTTGTGCCAAAAGTAGAAACAATTATTATTATTATCATTATGTCTACTCACCATGTATCTTCCCACGGTAACTGAACATGTTTGTTTTTATCACTGAAATAATCATCAATATTCATAGTGGACACTCTGTAATAATAGGTGTTATGATCGTTTGACATGTATTTTAGGGATTAAATGTAGGGTTCGCTGTAGTAATAGTAGTTAGTTACAGTTGTATGATATGTATTTTAGCAGGGGTGGGGCGAAACAAATCTGTAGCAGGGAGCAGCACCTTGTAACAGTAGCTGTTACAGTCAGACGTGTTTTAGGGACACCTGCAGCAATAGCTGTTATAACCGGGCGTATGATACGAATTTTAGGGGATAATAGATATATGATGGGACACTATAATAATAGCTGTGACAGTCATATAGCATGTATTTTAGGGGTTCAAATCTGAAAGAGAGATCTACAGGTTCTTCCTCTTCACTCAGTAAAATGGTGACATAAAAAAAAAACGAGAAAAATGGTGGGGTTTTTTTTTTGCTTCTTGTTTCAAACTGTTTTATTTTTTTTGTTTCCCCTCTTTTCTTATGTTGGTCAAAAACTTGTAAACTTATATATATATATGTGTGTGCGTGTATTTATATATATATATATCTTTTTAACCTGTTAGTTCTTTCGTTACTTGGATATTGCGTGGTTGGGATTTGCCTACCGCAATGTTTTCAATTTGTGTGTATGTGTGTCAGTGTGTGTGTGTGTATTTATATATATATATATATATATATATTTATATTTATATATATATATACGTGTGTGTGTATTTTTTGTTTCCCCTCTTTTCTTATGTTGGTCCAGAACTTGTAAACTTTTGTCAGAACAATCTTGTAGTTGATGAAGTATGTGTGTATGTGTGTGTCAGTGTGTGTGTGTATGTCAGTGTATTTGTGTGTGTATTTATATATATGTATATATATATATATATATATATATATGATGTTCAGTGTGGAAAATATCCAGTAATTTGACAGAAGTAGGTTTTTAGTCCGACTGACAACTAAAATATAAAAGACTGAAGTAACAGCTGTGATTAGTGTTCATTTTAACACACACACACATACATACACACAGAGATACATACACATACATACAGAGATACATACACATACACAGAGATACACACACACACACAGTAGCAGGCATGTAGACACATTCACACACACAAATACACATACACACACACAGGAATGTGCACACACTGTAACATACACACACACTCACCTCCACACACACACACACACATGAATGTGCACACACTGTAACATACACACACACACTCACCTCCACACACACTGTAACATACACACAATAACACACATACACACTCAGTGACAAACACACAGGAATGTATACACACTGTAACACACACTCACATACACACACACAGAGGAATGTACACACACTGTAACATACTCACAATAACACACACACTGACCTCCACACACACACACACATACACACACACTGACCTCCACACACACACACTAGTGGTTGGGACACATCAGTCAAACATTGGTAGATTGTCTCCTATTCTCTCTGGCCTACTTCAAACACTATACCTCTACCTCTTTCTCTCTCTCTCTCTCTATCTATCTACCTTTCTCTCTTTCCCACCTATTGATCAACCAATCTCCCCATCCCCTATCTACCTTTCTTTCTCTCTCTATCCCTCCCTTATCTCTCTCTCTCTCATACCAACACCCCACTCTCCAGAGCGTGAAATTAATAAACATTCGTTGTACTGCCTCTCTGTTTTGTCCCTGTTCAAATTTTTCCATTATATATATATATATATATATATATATATATATATATATATATATATATATATATATATCACTCTATCTCCCTCTCTCGTATCTAGTTGCTTTCCTCCTGTCAATTACACATATTTAGAACAAGTACGTAATAATATACACAAAAATACACACACACATACACATATACATACATACATCCATATATACACACATACACACACACATACATACATACATACATACATATATATATATATATACATACACATACACATACATACATATATCCATACATATATATATATATATACATACTCAAACATACATATATATATATACGTACTCAAACATACATATATATGTGTCTGTTTCTTTGTTTCAGTATTTTTTTTTTATATCACTTAGTCAGGGAAGGAAAGGCTGTACCCATGAGTTTTTCCAGGGGTTATAAGTCTGTTGGGAGGGAGGAAGGTGTCATCAAATCCCAACACCTGACCCAAATGTAAACTCCACATATGGACCAGGTGTTAACCCTTTAGTATTTACATTACTCTATATATACAATTGCATTTTCATGGTAAACACTTTATCTCACATAATTATCCCACATAATATCGAATCTATGAGAATCTATTATTTATTTTGAGAACAACACCTTAACATCAGTATGAGCAGCTGGTTACAGCTGGTTTGAACAGAAAGAAGTGACAGAATTCCAGCCGGATACAGCCAGTTTAAATGCTAAAGGGTTAGACTGGGTAACAGATTAAGAACACCGTCCTTGTAGGCTGCTGTGGGATTTGAACTCAGAATACCGCAAGGATCCAGAACAGATACCAAAAGACATCTCGTCCGATTCTCTGATGATTCCACCATTCCATCACTCCTAGGTTGGTACTTTATTTATCAGTCCCCAAAAGAATGGATAGCAAAGCTGACCTTGGCAGGATTTGAACTCAGAATGCAATATGCCAGAACAAAAACCCCATGTCTACAGCCCTAGACTGGTATTTTATTTATCAAACCCCCCCTAAAAAAAATGAAAGACAAAGTCGAGATGAATATGTATGTAGTTGTTCATTCAGTATTTTGTATAAGTTGTAAATACACAAACATAATTATATGCACTAACACACACACACAGCTATGCAACAACAACACACACGCAGTCATGCACGAACACACACATACATACACAAACACATCATCAGTTTTGTATCGCCGTGTGGGTTAACCCTTTAGCATTTACATTACTCTATATATACTATTATATTTTCACAGTGAAGGCTTTATCTTACATAATTATCTCACATAATATTAAATCTATGAGATTTTGATATTATTTATTTTTAGAACAATACCTTAACGTCAGTATGAGTGGCCAGTTGCAGTCAGTTTAAACAGGAGGTGAGATAATTCTGGCCGGATATGTCCGGTTTAAATACTAAAGGGTTAAACATGTTTGCAGTGTACCATTCCTCCATATATCTTGGTCACACATCATCTCGGCTTCCTAACATTTCTTTGGTCTCTCTCTAATTATATTCTTATATTAGGCAGTGAATTGGCAGAGTCGTTAGAATGTCAGAGCTTTATGGTATTCATTGCAGTTTTCTGCTCTCTGAGTTCAATCCAGGTATGGTCAACATTGCTTTTCATCCATTCAAGGCCAATAAAAAAAAGTACCAGTCTAGTACTGGGGTTAATTCTCCCTCTATATCTCTTTCTCACTTCCTTTCTCTCACCCTCATTTGCAATTATGCAAACAAGCCTCAATGCATAATTGCAAACAAAAGGGCGGTGAATTGGCAGTATCGGTAGAGTGTCGGGCGCCATGCTTTGCAGCGCAGTTACGTCCCTTTACGGACTGAGTTCAAATCCCGCCGAGGTTAACTTTGCCTTTCATCCTTACGGGGTCGATAAAACAAAGTACCAGTAATACACTGGGGTAATTGCTGGCCTTGTGCCAAAAGTAGAAACAATTATTAATATTAAAAAAACTCAGATTACATTTATTGTATTCAGCCATGTAGAGCAACATTTTCTTTTTTATATATATATATATATCTGTGTGTGTGTATACGTGTATGTATGGCTGTTGTTAGAGTTGTAACAATAGGTAAGCTCTCTAATTAAGATACAGGTGTTTAAAGTTACCTGTCAGTGAGAAGATTTATTGATTTCTATATTTATTTATTTGAAAGTAAACAAGTCATAAAAAACTGTTGCCTCAAAGAAGAAATGTTTGACATTAACTATCTAAACATGAGTGGGAAGCCAATGGTATGACTAAAATGTCCAATGAGAGACCTACCACATGGTCATTGAACTAGCTAAAAAAAAAAGTTACCAGTTAAGAGTTGGATAGTGTTTTCTGTGCACACTGTAAAATGGTGGTGCTGGTACCACAATAAAATGCATCCACTACACTCAGTAAAATGGTTGTACTGGTACCACAATAAAATGCATCCACTACACTCAGTAAAGTGGTTGTACTGGTACCACAATAAAATGCATCCACTACACTCAGTAAAGTGGTTGTACTGGTACCACAATAAAATGCATCCACTACACTCAGTAAAGTGGTTGTACTGGTACCACAATAAAATGCATCCACTACACTCAGTAAAGTGGTTGTACTGGTACCACAATAAAATGCATCCACTACACTCAGTAAAGTGGTTGTACTGGTACCACAATAAAATGCATCCACTACACTCAGTAAAGTGGTTGTACTGGTACCACAATAAAATGCATCCACTACACTCAGTAAAGTGGTTGTACTGGTACCACAATAAAATGCATCCACTACACTCAGTAAAATGGTTGTACTGGTACCACAATAAAATGCATCCACTACACTCAGTAAAATGGTTGTACTGGTACCACAATAAAATGCATCCACTACACTCAGTAAAATGGTGGTGCTGGTACCACAATAAAATGCATCCACTACACTCAGTAAAGTGGTTGTACTGGTGTCACAATAAAATGCACCCACTACGCTCTGAAATGTGACAGTGCTGGTGCTACAATAAAATGCACCCAGTACACTCTGAAATGTGACAGTGCTGGTGCTACAATAAAATGCACCCAGTACACTCTGAAATGTGTCAGTGCTGGTGCTATAATAAAATGCACCCAGTACACTCTGAAATGTGACAGTGCTGGTGCTACAATAAAATGCACCCAGTACACTCTCAAATGTGACAGTGCTGGCGCTACAATAAAATGCACCCAGTACACTCTGAAATGCGACAGTGTTGGTGCCACAATAAAATGCACCCAGTACACTCTGAAATGTGACGATGCTGGTGCTATAATAACAAGCACCCAGTACACTCTGAAATGTGACAGGTGCTGGCGCTACAATAAAATGCACCCAGTACACTCAGTAAAATGGTCAGTGTTATGAAAGGCATCAATGGAACGTATGAACAAGGTGAGAGTCTCTTACCTGTCTAGTCTTAAACCCTGACAAACCGTCTCACCCATGCTGGCAGGGAAAGCAAATGTAAAATGGTGATGGTGATGGTGATGGAGGCGATGATGATGGCATAATTGTTTGCTATTCAGCAGAGAAGTGTGGAATGGGTTCAGGTTTCATGCAAAGTATCTTTATATGATGATGGCCATGATCATAATGAGGATGATGATGATGATGAAGGGATACGCTATGGTTCCAACGTCTAGCTGGTAAACTGGCGGAAATGGATATAGATACTTAAACTATGGAAGAATCCATTGTGAGGAAAGTGAGAAGTTCCGTGTGAGTATTTGAATTTTTTAATTATTTGTGATGAAGTCACATGTCACTTTTTTAATCTCTATGATTTAACAGGTTAAACCCAGGTCCATACATAACTTGTAATAGGTTCAAAATAGACCCCCAAAGTGAGTAGTAAACCCAGGCCAGATGAAAAATGTAGGCATCCCAAATCACATAGTATACTCATAACAGATGTAAAATATAGGCCCCCAAAACAGATGGTATACCCCAGACCAGATGTAAAATATAGACCATAAAAGCAAGCAGTAAACCCAGGCCAGATGTAAAATGTAGGCCTCCCAAAGCAAGTAGTACACCCTACACCAGATGTAAAATATAGGCCTCCCAAAGCAAGTAGTAAACCCTACACCAGATGTAAAATGTAGGCCTCCCAAAGCAACTAGTATACTCTAGACAAGATGTAAAATATAGACCCCAATAGCAAGTAGTAAACCCAGGCCAGATGTTAAATATAGGCCTCCCAAAGCAAGTAGTAAACCCTACACCAGATGTAAAATGTAGGCCTCCCAAAACAGCTAGTATACCCAGGCCAGATATAAAATATAGCCCTCCAAATAAGGTAGTATACCCCAGACCAGATGTAAAATGTGTCCCTGCCATCCCAGTTAGTAACAGACACGGACCATAATTGGTAATAGGCCCAGGAAAAATCTAAAATGTACCCCACCCACATACAGTTGGTTATAGATTAAGGCCAGATGTAAAATGTGTGCCAAGCCCCATTGTTGGTAATAAACTCAAACTACATGTAAAATAAGGGACCCAGCACCAGCTTATAGACCCAGGTCCCCGTTTCAAACTGCTCCCAACCAGTTAGTTTCTCCCACTCCCTTTGAAGCATTGAGTGATAAGCGATTTCTACCCAGCACAGTCATAAACCCTGTCTCAGGCTTCATTTGTGACATTTTCTGCGATGCCTGGCATTGCTGGTCATACTAGCAGGACTAAAAAGCCACATCCGTGCTGTGCTGTTCATGCTTAAGTATCAAGCGATGGCATTACTCGAATCGAGTTGCTGCCATCATATATAATACATATATATCCAGTAAACGTAATTAAGGAGTAACCATTCGTCCTTGTTTTATTATATATATATATATATATATATATATATATATATATATATATATATATATATATATATATATAATAAAACAAGGACGAATGGTTATATATATATAATACGATATTAACAAATGGAAACTATATATATATAAAACCATATTTATTTCATTATACATATTTCAAGGACACCAAGTTAAATTATGGTGTGCTTTCATCAGATAAAATATAATATAGAGCAGTTTTATAAATAAATATTGACATACCCTTAAAGAATGCAACCATAAGGGTATGTCAATATTTATTTATAAAACTGCTCTATATTATATTTTATCTGATGAAAGCACACCATAATTTAAATTGGTGTCCTTGAAATATGTATAATGAAATAAATATGGTTTTATATATATATAGTTTCCATTTGTTAATATCGTATTTTTACTCCCAATTATTTGTTGAGTGCTTTATATCAGTTATAAAAATATTTGCTTGTTGTATCCCAACAATTTAAATAGAACTTTTACATATATATTATATCTTTAGGTTTGTTGGTTCACCACTGGATAGAACTGGTCATTCCGTATGGTCAATCCTGGTGT
>OZ024752.1:42814267-42826767 GCA_964016885.1 Eledone cirrhosa | reverse complement strand
TGATCCTATCTGAGTCCATTAACAACATCGAACTTGCTCATCCCCTTCTCCGTAACATGCATTTCATTAGAAATATTACATAACAACCATAATACTTAAGATGTTGTCTGATGAAGTTGTGCTGGTGGTTGTGTGTGACAGCATTACATAATCATGAATGCCACAGAAATTTCTACATCTGGCCTTCACAGTTATCATTATTGTACATTGATGGTGGATTGGGTCGGACGCCATGCTTTGACGCAAAGAGTTACGTCCCTTTACGATCTGAGTTCAAATCCCGCCGAGGTTGACTTTGCCTTTCATCCTTACGGGGTCGATAAAATAAAGTACCAGTAATGTACTGGGTATTTGCTGGCCTTGTGCCAAAAAGTAGAAACAATTATTGTACATACACCACTTTGTCATAGACTACCAAATCCGATTTGGAAGGATACACATAACGTTGAGTGCTTGGATCTAATTGCTTCATAATTTACTGATTGGTGCGTCGATACCCAACCCTGGTTATAACATCTCATAACAAATGTATGTATATATATATATATATATATATATATATATATAGGAAAATGTTAAACCCCGACGGCAGAGCTCAAGCCGTTTCGACGGTTATTTCTGGACGCAGAATATATTGAGTACTCTGGTGCATTATGGTCCATCTGGTTCTTTACCACACTTTCTTTGTTATATATATATATATATATATATATATATATAAAGGAATTGTGGTAAGGAACCAGATGGACCATAACGCACCAGAGTACTCAATACTTAGAGTAGTAGAGTGGGAAATAGGAAAAAGTATGACCCCGACGGCAGAGCTCAAGCCGTTTCGACGGCTATTTCTTAGTCCAGAAATAGCCGTCGAAACTGCTTGAGCTCTGCCGTCGGGATCATACTTTGCCCTATATATATATACCAAATAAACATTAATAGCCTTCAGGAACAAATTAAGTTAGTGAACTGAGGTCCCATTATATATATTTTTCAACCTCTGTATATTATGTTGTAGACTGTTATGGTACAAACTGCAGATCTCAAAATTTAATAAATTAAGAGTGAATAACCACTGTCTTGATGCTTATAACTACATTTATATTCCTGAAGATATGTAGACCAGCAGGCAAATGCCCAGTATATATTGAGGTATGGCCAGCTGCTGTACATTGAAATAGATCTAGAGTAAAATTATGTTATAAGTCTAAATTAATTATTCACTCTTATTATATATATATATAATAATGGGCAGTGGATTGGCAGTATCGGTAGAGGGACGGACGCCATACTTTCCAGCATAGTTATGTCCCTTTACAATCTGAGTTCAAATCCCGCCGAGGTTGACTTTGCCTTTCATCCTTACGGGGTCGATAAAATAAAGTACCAGTAATGCACTGGGTAATTGCTGGCCTTGTGCCTAAAGTAGAAACAATTATATATATATATAATAATAATAATAATAATAATAATAATGAAATTATTGTGTACAGTGCTCAGGTACACTACAACTCATCAAAGGTTTTAAAGGATGCAGTGTCACGGCAGCTAACAACTGATGCAGATAGTTTGTTCCATGCTTCAGCAACTCTGAGCGTGAAAAAAATGTTTCCGAAAGTCATGGGAGCTGTGCTGTTTTCTGACTTTGTTGGCATCCCCACGTGTGTTAGACACATGGAAATCAAAAAGGTGCTCAGGGTTGTTGTTGGTAAGATGGTTAATGATTTTGTGGGTGTTTACCAAGTCAGTTGCCAGGCGTCGGAGCTTCAATGTATAAATATATATATATATATATATATATATATATATATATACACACACACATATATATATAAATATATATATGTATATGTATATATACACATATATATATATATACACACACACGCACATATATATATATATATATATAAATATATATATATACACACACACACACACATATATATAAATATCTATATATTTGTATATATATACATATATATATATATATATATATACACACACATATATATATAAATGATGATGATGATGATGATGTATACATATAAAAGAATTTATGTAGTTACATATATTCGTATGTACATATTGTATGTGTATATATAATATATATTATATTCTCTGGAATATATTTATTGAGAAGGAATACATGAAACCCTGGTAGCATAAAATACTTTACACTAATCAAATTAAACTGAAAAATTAAGCAATTTCATAGATGAAAATATTATCACTTTATAATATTCACTGATGGAATTAGAGAGAACAGCTATCTTGACCAATCACATCACAGCATGTACTGGATACAATCTGGCACTGCTAATATATATGTAATGTGGTAGTACCTGTGTGTGTGTCTGTATGACAGCCCACACCTAAGCAGGTTTAGCTGGCCTCCTCCAAGGTATATCTCGTTGGTATATCTCGTCTTGGGTGATTTAATGATAGGGACCCCAGTCCTATCATCTCATTTCTACAGCTGAGTAAAACTGGAGCAACGTGAAATAAAGTGTCTTGCTCAAGGAAACAACACATCACCCGGTCTGAGAATTGAACTCACAACCTTTCGAGTGCAAGCCCAATGCTCTAACCACTAAGCCATGCGCCTTCACAAGTAGTGCCTATGCCATGATAAAAAAGCACCCAGTCCACTCTGTAATGTGGGAGTGATGGCGCCACAATAAAATGCTCTCAGTACATGCTGTAAAGTGGTTGGCATTAGGAAAAGTGTTGAGCCATAGAAACTATACCAGAATTGAACGCATGAGCAAGGAATGGTTACCTGACTGGTCTAGCTCCAAAATGTGACAACTCGTCTAACCCATGCAAGCATGGAAAATATCATTAAATGATAATGATTATATATATATATACATACATATATATATAAGTATGTATACGTAACGTACATACATATATGTATACAGACGTACAGTAGTATGTATATATATATACATACATGCACACACTCGATATGCAAATTAAGCTGCTCAGCCGTTAATATGCATAAGGAAAGTATATACTTTCAGACGTTCAATCATCTGGCAGGAAGGTATACGTTGCTGACGATAGCTAATAAGCTTGAAACTAGTACAGCGTTCCTTTGTCAGTGTTGAACAAACGAGCAACGATGGTTGCTAGACAATGTACGGCTTAATACGGGATGTTTGTTACAAAATACACCGAGCATTATAATAAATGTTCAGTGAATCCATACGTACATATATATGTGTGTGCATGTATGTATATATATATATACATACTACTGTACGTCTGTATACATATATGTATGTACGTATACATACTTATATTTAAGTAACAGCCGTACTAAGAGTGAGAAATGAAATTTTGTTTCATTTTTTCCGTTTATATATATATCATCATCATCATCATCATCATTTTACGTCCGCTTTTCCCTGCTTGCAAGGGTGGGACGGGATCTGGTTCTGGCTTGATTTCTACAGCTGGATGCCCTCCTTCCTAACACCAACCTCATTTACAGCGAGTGCTGGGTGCTTTTTTTGCCGTGGCACCTCCATGACCACTTTGCAGTGGAATGATATGGACCCCAGTCCCTATCATCTCATTTCTACAGCTGAGTAAACTGGAGCAATGTGAAATAAAGTGTCTTGCTCAAGGAAACAACACATCACCCGGTCTGAGAATTGAACTCACAACCTTTCGATTGCAAGGCCAATGCTCTAACCACTAAGCCATGTGCCTCCATATATATATATATATATAAATATCCAGGGAGTGCAACGTGACTTTACTGTAGGTTCACCCAGGTGAGCACTCAATACTTAGGCTCACATCAGTAACGAGGTGTAGAGCTACACAAAGGGTAATATATTTGTTTCTACTTTTGGCACAAGGCCAGCAATTATCTCAGTACATTACTGGTACTTTATTTTATCGACCCCGTAAGGATGAAAGGCAAAGTCAACCTCGGCGGGATTTGAACTCAGAATGGCAAGGGCCGTAACTCTATACGTCAAAGCATGGCATAAGAACAGGGTCGTTAAAAGTGATTTGGACTTAGGTAGAATCCTCGTTAGGGGGGGGGGGGGGGGTTAGAGTGATGTAAACCCGGAGGGATTTGAACTCAGACCGCCGCAAAGGGACGTAACTATGCTGGAAAGCATGGCGTCCGACCCTCTACCGATACTGCCAATCCACCGCCCAAAGGGTAATATAATAATTGTTTCTACCTTTGGCACAAGGCCAGCAATTACCCCAGTGCATTACTGGTACTTTATTTTATCGACCCCGTAAGGATGAAAGGCAAAGTTAACCTCGGCGGGATTTGAACTCAGAATGGCAAGGGCCGTAACTCCATACGTCAAAGCATGGCGTCCACCAAGGACGTCATTACTACTACAGAGGTCCGATGAGCTTTTGATTCCAGAGTCGGTCGATACAGATTAATACAGATCAAACCAGATCGATACAGATCGAACTTTGAGCTGATCAGTAGCGAAACGTGTGTCACCAACAAATAAACGTAATGAAGGAGTAACCATTTGTACTTGTATTATTATTATGGCTTTCTCCACAAATGTCTCTCCGAAGTCTCCCCCCTATTGGGGAATTTTTCATTGTTATTTTTGTTACACCCTCTGTTTTTTTTTTGTTTTTTTACACGCAGAAATGCCCATTTGTACCGTCCTGTATTGTCCTGCACTGTCCTTAATGTCTACTTTATGTAAACCCTTGTGGTTAATAAAGAAATCATTATTATTATGGCGGTGGATTGGCAGTATCGGTAGAGGGTCGGACGCCATGCTTTGACGCATAGAGTTACGGCCCTTGCCATTCTGAGTTCAAATCCCGCCGAGGTTAACTTTGTCTTTCATCCTTACGGGGTCGATAAAATAAAGTACCAGTAATGCACTGGGTAATTGCTGGTCTTGTGCCAAAAGTAGAAACAATTATTATATATATATATATATATATATATATATATATATTTATATTTATATTGTAAATGTGGTTGGTGTTAGTAAGGGAATCCAGCTGTAAAAATCCCAGCCAAAATACAGTTCCATCTGAGCAAAATACAGTTCCAACTGGCCAGATTTGTCTCATGACATGGGTGACCCATCTAACCCATGCAAGCATGGAGAAATGAATGTTAAACGGTGATGATAATGATATATATATATATATATATATATATAAATACACACACATATATATATATATATATAAATATATATATATAAATATATATATAAATATACATATATATATATATATATATACACATATATATATATATAAATAAATATATACATATATATATAAAAATATATACATATATATATATATATAAATATATACATATATATATATATATAAAAGGCTCCTGGTCCACACTATAAATGTGGTTGGTGTTAGGAAGGGCATCCAGCCATAGAAAACCTGCCAGATACAGTCATGTACGAGCGAGACACGGTCACCTGATCAATCTTGCCACAAGTGGGACAATTACAGTCTAACCCATGCTAGCGTGGAAGACAGACGTTAAACGATGATGATGGTGATATAAATAATATATATATATATAATCATCATCATTTTACGTCCGCTTTTCGCTGCTTGCAAGGGTGGGACGGGAACTGATTCTGGCTTGATTTCTACAGCTGGATGCCCTTCTTAACACCAAACTCATTTACAGTGAGTGCTGGGTGCTTTTTTTTTTCCGTGGCGCCTACACGTCCAATTTACAGTGTGGGATGGGTGATTTTTGCCGTGGCACCTCCACGACAACTTTGCAGTGGAATGATAGGGACCCCATCTCATTTCTACAGCTGAGTAAACTGGAGCAATGTGAAATAAAGTCTTGTTCAAGGAAACAACACATCACCCGGTCTGAGAATTGAACTCACAACCTTTCGATTGCAAGGCCAATGTTCTAACCACTAAGCCATGTGCCTCCATATATATATAAATATATATGTATATATACACACACACACATATATATATATATATGTATGTATGTATACTCAGAGGGGGAGAGCGATGAGGGTTTGTTATACACTCTTATGATATAGAAACTGAATTTTTAAAAAATATCTTAAACATATTTTCTTACAAACAAAAACTTTGTTTATATCCTATCAACTTTTTCAAATGCTGGCGATTGCAAGAATGCAAATAAAAATAGTTTGTTATGTATTTAATGATAGTTCAGGAAAGGTAAAGATTATTATAATTATAATGATCAATGCATTGATTTCTTTAAAAGAAGGACCAGAATACTGTTTGTATGTTGATGAACAAACCTAAACTGGTATGATTCTTATTTATGGCAATTTTACATAAATATTTTTTCAGTCTCTCTGTCTCTCTGTTAGTTTGTGATTTGGATTGATTTTTTTTTTTTTTTGTGTATGTGTGTATATTTTTCTCTTTTCTTCTTCTTCTTCCAGTTAACATACTTCATCATGATACCTATTATTTTTACAATAACTATTCTTGGAGATCTTCCTTAAGCCAACCTGGAACTGGTGTAGCTTGGTTCAGTTTCATAAGTAATTTTGATAGAGCTACATTGTGACGTCGAAAGAATATCTTCAAATATCGGTATGCCGATTCCTCCATAGGAGGATATATTCTGCCTTTGCCTGGTCCAAGGCACTTAGTGTTATCTGTGGACAAGACTTGGCAGTAGAATTTCTTTTTGGCATCGTAACTGCAATAAAAAAAATATATTTATTATTAATAAGTCATTATTTTAATTAATAGCTTTAATTATTTTTTTCTATGCTAGTATTCCATATACATCTGTGTGTATGAGTCTATACTTATATATTTATTTATATCGGAGTTGTGTCACCTACATGCTTTTTGTCATGACACCTACACAACCACTCTACAGTGTGGACTGGGTGCTTTTTGTCATGGCATGTACACAACCACTCTACAGTGTGGACTGGGTGCTTTTTGTCATGGCATGTACACAACCACTCTACAGTGTGGACTGGGTGCTTTTTGTCATGGCATGTACACAACCACTCTACAGTGTGGACTGGGTGCTTTTTGTCATGGCATGTACACAACCACTCTACAGTGTGGACTGGGTGCTTTTTGTCATGGCATGTACACAACCACTCTACAGTGTGGACTGGGTGCTTTTCGTCATGACACCTACATGATCACTTTACAGTGTGTACTGGGTGCTTTTTGTCATGACACCTACACGACCACTTTACAGTGAGTACTGGGTGCTTTTTGTCATGACACCTAAACGACCACTTTACAGTATGGACTGGGTGCTTTTTGTCATGACACCTACACGACCACTTTACAGTGTGGACTGGGTGCTTTTTGTCATGGCACCTACATGACCACTCTACAGTGTGGACTGAGTGCTTTTTGTCGTGACGCCTACATGACCACTTTACAGTGTGGACTGGGTGCTTTTTGTTGTGACACCTACATGACCACTCTACAGTGTGGACTGGGTGCTTTTTGTCATGGCACCTACACAACCACTTTACAGTATGGACTGGGTGCTTTTTGTCGTGACACCTACATGACCACTCTACAGTGTGGACTGGGTGCTTTTTGTCGTGACGCCTACATGACCACTTTACAG
Source organism: Eledone cirrhosa (assembly GCA_964016885.1). Classification (NCBI taxonomy): domain Eukaryota; kingdom Metazoa; phylum Mollusca; class Cephalopoda; order Octopoda; family Eledonidae; genus Eledone; species Eledone cirrhosa. The sequence goes on along the minus strand of OZ024752.1, from coordinate 42,819,164 downwards.
TGTGGACTGGGTGCTTTTTGTTGTGACACCTACATGACCACTTTACAGTGTGGACTGGGTGCTTTTTGTTGTGACACCTACATGACCACTTTACAGTGTGGACTGGGTGCTTTTTGTCGTGACGCCTACATGACCACTTTACAGTGTGGACTGGGTGCTTTTTGTTGTGACACCTACATGACCACTTTACAGTGTGGACTGGGTGCTTTTTGTCGTGACGCCTACATGACCACTTTACAGTGTGGACTGGGTGCTTTTTACCATGTCACCATAACGACCACTTTACAGTGTTTCAGCCTGTCTTCATGAGAGATGTATACGAAGGTGGGATGTAAAAAAATGTTAATACTCACCGTAAGAGCTTTCTAAAATCAATATAAGGCTTCACATCGATAAACTTCTGAATTTTAGACATGACCAATGGTGGGTTCTCCTTTATTTCTTGACCATCAAGGATAAGTAACTGGAGTGAGAGGGAGAAAGAGAGAATGTATTAAAAACATGACAGCAAAATCATCATCATCATCACCACCATTTTATGCCCACTTTCCATGCTCACCACCATTTTATGCCCACTTTGCATGCTCACCACCATTTTATGCCCACTTTCCATGCTCACCACCATTTTATGCCCACTTTCCATGCTCACCACCATTTTATGCCCACTTTCCATGCTCACCACCATTTTATGCCCACTTTCCATGCTCACCACCATTTTATGCCCACTTTCCATGCTCACCACCATTTTATGCCCACTTTGCATGGATTGAACAGGTTGTCATGGTGTGAAACTGGATGAGGTCAGGAAAAACCATGTCTTGTTCATACAATCCATTGAAGACATGGTTTTTATAGCTGGATGTCCTTCCAAATGTCAATCACTCTACAGAATGTATTGAGTGCATTTTATCAAGGCACTAACACGCCACCACTTTACAGAGTGTATTGGGTGCATTTTATTATGGCAACTGTACTACCACTTTACAGAGTGGAGTGGGTGTATTTTATAATAGCAACAGCACTATCACTTTACAGAGTGGATTGGGTGTATTTTATAATAGCAACAGCACTATCACTTTACAGAGTGGACTGGGTGTATTTTATAATAGCAACAGCACTATCACTTTACAGAGTGGACTGGGTGTATTTTATAATAGCAACAGCACTATCACTTTACAGAGTGGACTGGGTGTATTTTATAATAGCAACAGCACTACCAGGAAAATGCAGTTTTGTGTTTGAATAAAAAGCAACTACAGATGCAGGTCTGGCTGTGTTATCAGAACGTAAAGGGACGTAACTATGACACGAAGCTGGATGTCCGACGCTCTAACAATACTGCCAATCCAAAGACTTTAAAAGCAGTAAAATAATAGTTTCTGATTTAGGCACAAGGCCAACAATTTTAGGGGAGGGAAAAGTCGATTAAAATCGACCCCAGTGTGTGACTGGTACTTTATTTTATCGCCCCCTGTAAGGATGAAAGGCAAAGCCAACCTCGGTGGGATTTGAACTCAGAACGTAAAGGGCTGTAACTCTAAGTTGCAAAGCATATTGTCTGACACTCTACCGATTCTGCCAATCCACCGCTCTTTAATAAGCAGTAAAATAATAAAAGACATAATAAATGTATTACCTGGGATGGGTGGAAGTAATCAAGCCATCGTTCCAAATGTTGAGCATAAAGTGAGGGATTGAGACATCGATTTCGAAGGTCTCGCTGTAATTTGGGACTTCCTTCTCCAGCTGTGATTATCTCATAAAATGTATAATCCAAAGAGGCTGGATTTTGGTGAGCACGGGCATGCTACAGCAATGGAAAAAGGAGAGATCAGGAATAATTAGCAATGGCAAATATATACATCGACACATTACAACTTTAGATCAGTTTAACAACCACCACTGACAACATTACAGCGTGGACTGTGTGTTTATATATATTTATATATATATATATTTAGTTATGTAATAAACAACATAATGCAATTATTCCATTTACCAGTGGTTTCTTAAAAGCAAAAAATGTTGCTTTCAATCCTCAGAATAAAAAAATCCTGGTCTCTGAAAGCAAAATTTTTTGCTTTTAAGAAACCACTGGTAAATGGAATAATTGCATTATGTTGTTTATTACATAACTATTAAGCTCTGTTACCTACATAGAGCACTCTTTTTTCCTGGACTTTTCCGACGGAATTACTTCATATATATATATATAGAGAGAGAGAGAGAGAGAGGATCACATTGGCATTATTTAACTCACCTGGTACCAAGAATATGCCCGTTTTATAGGATCAAGGAGAATCAGAATCAATTTGACATCAGGAATTAGGCTAGCAATTCTCATTGGTGCCATTGGATTATCAAAATAGGCAGCAGTTTTTTCAAAGAACAATATATCTGTTTGGTTGGGAGTATCTAATTTAAATGCGTTCATATACCTGCAATCAAAGAATAGATACATTAAATTTAAAAAAACAAAGGCCCAAGAGGAGTCTTCAGTTGTGCCAAAGACATAACAATCTCTCTTGTGTTGGTGCCACAATAAAATGCATTCAATGGAATGCATTTATGTTTGTAAGTAAGATGTAACTCCCAACCCATCCGAGAAGTTAGTTGCTCCAATTACGTATTACGGGTGACCTTTATCAACTTGTTGTTGACTGCTCCCTAACAGAAATATCCAGATAGTTTAACATCTAATTGTTTGAGATTTACAAAAATTAATGTGGCTGAGTGGTTAGAGAATTGGATTCACAATCGTGAGATTGTGAGTTCAATTCCTGGACTGGGTGATGCGTTATGTCCTTGAGCAAGACACTTTATTTCACGTTGCTCCTTCTACCTGGAGTTGCGACCGATAGATAGTATTAGTAATTGGAAAGACCAACGGAAATATTGTTCCCTTGGTCCGATTTGACGAAAGTCGATCGACTGTCATAGACACAAGGCCAGTAATTTGGTGGTAGGGAAAAGTCGATTAAATCGACTCCATTACGTTGCTGGTACTATATTTTATCGACCCCGTAAGGATGAAAGGTAAAGCTAACTTCAGCGGGATTTGAACTCAGAACGTAAAGGGTCGTAACTATGCCTCAAAACATAGTGTCTGATGCTCTACTGACTCTGCCAATCCATAATAGTAATAATTATTTCTACTTTTGGCACAAGGCCAGCACAATTACCCAGTGTATTACTGGTACTTTATTTTATTGACCCCCCCGTAAGGATGAAAGGCAAAGTTATCCAATAATAATTGTTTCTACTTTAGGCACAAGGCCAGCAATTACCCAGTACATTACTGGTACTTTATTTTATCGACCCCGTAAGGATGAAAGGCAAAGTTAAACTCGGCGGGATTTGAACTCAGATCGTAAAGGGACGTAACTATGTTGGAAAGCATGGCGTCCGACCCTTTACCGATACTGCCAATCCACACAACCAATAATAATAATAATAATAATAATTGAAACCAACAACTTACCAATCCAATCCTTTGTTGTAGTATTGATCACTGTTGAAGAAATGAAGTTCTTCAAATATAACAGGCTGTTTAATGTTACTTCGTATGGAAGGGTGCATATTGAGGAATGTGTAAATAGCTGTAGTTCCTAGCAACACACAAAAAAAAAAAAAAAATATTAACTCTTGATATCCTGTGATGATTGAGCAGAGAAAATATTTAAAAATAGGTTTGTTAATTCAAGTGTTTATAGTGACTCTGATTGCGTGTATCAAGTTTAGAATTACAATAAGTGCACTGTATTTTTACATGTCGGGAAAGATGACTAAGAGTGTTGGTGTCAGAAACAACAGCCTTCAAACGGACCCCACAATGAGTATGAAGTCAGTCATGGAACACACACAGCTAACTCCTACTTTAGTGGAGGTGAGGTTTATTAACCCTTTAGCATTTACATTACTGGAGGCATATGGCTTAGTGGTTAGAGCATTACATGGAGGCATATGGCTTAGTGGTTAGAGCATTACATGGAGGCATATGGCTTAGTGGTTAGAGCATTAGATGGAGGCATATGGCTTAGTGGTTAGAGCATTACATGGAGGCATATGGCTTAGTGGTTAGAGCATTACATGGAGGCATATGGCTTAGTGGTTAGAGCATTACATGGAGGCACATGGCTTAGTGGTTAGAGCATTACATGGAGGCATATGGCTTAGTGGTTAGAGCATTACATGGAGGCATATGGCTTAGTGGTTAGAGCATTACATGGAGGCACATGGCTTAGTGGTTAGAGCATTACATGGAGGCACATGGCTTAGTGGTTAGAGCATTACATGGAGGCATATGGCTTAGTGGTTAGAGCATTACATGGAGGCATATGGCTTAGTGGTTAGAGCATTACATGGAGGCACATGGCTTAGTGGTTAGAGCATTACATGGAGGCATATGGCTTAGTGGTTAGAGCATTGGCCTTGCAATCGAAAGGTTGTGAGTTCAATTCTCAGACCGGGTGATGTGTTGTTTCCTTGAGCAAGACACTTTATCTCACATTGCTCCAGTTTACTCAGCTGTAGAAATGAGATGATAAGGACTGGGGTCCCTATTATTCCACTGCAAAGTGGTCGTGCAGGTGCCACGGCAAAAAAGCACCCAGCACTCCCTGTAAATGAGGTTGGTGTTAGGAAGGGCATCCAGCTGTAGAAATCAAGCCAGAATCAGTTCCCGTCCCACCCTTGCAAGCAGGGAAAAAGCGAACGTAAAATGAAATGATGATGATGATGATGATGATTACTCTATATAAACTGGCCATATCCAGACAGAATTCTCTCACCACTTTCTGTTCAAAGTGACTGTAACTGGCTGCTCATACTTATGTTAAGTTATTGTTCTCAAAATAAATAACATGAAAATCTTATAGATTCAATATATATATAGAGT
>OZ024752.1:42779267-42811767 GCA_964016885.1 Eledone cirrhosa | reverse complement strand
GGCAACTACAACGACCTGACATTAGCAATGGAACTATTTACATAGCAACCAGGCAACTACAGCAACCTGACATTAGCAATGGAACTATTTACATAGCAACCAGGCAACTACAACGACCTGACATTAGCAATGAAAGTATTTACATAGCAACCAGGCAACTACAGCAACCTGACATTAGCAATGGAACTATTTACATAGCAACCAGGCAACTACAACGACCTGACATTAGCAATGAAAGTATTTACATAGCAACCAGGCAACTACAGCGACCTGACATTAGCAATGGAAGTATTTACATGGCAATCAGGCAACTACAGCGACCTGACATTAGCAACATTAACAATGGAAGTATTTCCATGGCAATCAGGCAACTACAGCGACCTGACATTAACCTACAGAGAGTTATGTCCCCTGAACAATCCAAGTAATTTCCAGTTGTGCAGTTCTGTATATTTAAATACTAGGAATAAAATTATCATAACAATAATAAAGGGAGGATTGTGGGACTGCATCCTGAATATATTTTTTTTATCCCGTTGGTAAAATAAGTTAAATTACTTTGAATAAATAATTGTTTCTACTTTTGGCACAAGGCCAGCAATTACCCAGTGTATTACTGGTACTTTATTTTATCAACCCCGTAAGGATGAAAGGCAAAGTTAACCTTGGCGGGATTTGAACTCAGAATGGCAAGGGCCGTAACTCTATGCGTCAAAGCATGGCGTCCGACCCTCTACCGATATTGCCAAGTCACCGCCCTGACATACGAAATTTAGTAGATAAATTATTTAATATTCATTCATTACTTTGAATAAATAATGAATGAATATTACATAATTTATCTACTAAATTTCGTAGCTGTTGATTAAACATAAATATTATAATAATAATGAGATTATTGTGTACAGTGCTCAGGCGCACTACAACTCATCAAAGGTGCATGTATAGTACAAAGAATAATATTCTTATATATAATGATTGCTTATTTTAAGATTCACTTCTTTTAAAATGTTCAAATGTCTACACTTCCGGTTAGCGTCTGCTATATCATAACACTTATTACATTGCTTATATAAACATCCCTATATTTGCATCGTTATATAAGGTTTCATTATATTTCACTGTAATGCAGTTCATATATAATATCGTCCTTTTTAAATGTATCATGGATTACTTTACTGATTACAGAAGAGAGTGTAACACAGTCTCTCTTTAATTTCTGTGCTTATTGTCAATTACGATTTTATTTGACATATCATATCTACATGCATATATATTTGCATATAATATAAATATACACACTACACATGCTAGCAGAAAACAACCCAAAGGATGGTTTTTCTGCTAGTACATATAATGCTTTTTTTCTATGTATTTCTACATGTTGAATCTGATGTATTTCCTAAATTTCTCAGTCACCCATAGTTTTCTTTCTCCAAAACTAATGACCGATTAATTAGCAAAATAGCTAATATCAATTATCTGCCACTTAATTGATATAAAACTATTGCTAACCACATAAGGCAATAAATTATACTTACCACCCATATTGGGTTTAATTCATCTGGATAGGAGGAGAAATAAACTTGAGCGAGGTCTTGTGGAGGAATTGTTTGGAGATTCAAGTTGGTCCAACACTGTAAGAATTTAATAGCACTTTCAAATGTGTAAAGGGCAAGTCTATCACTTCCATAGTTACACATATGTGTCATGAAGATGTTGACCTGTGTAAAAGAATACATTACATAACTTACATTATGTTACACACACACATTTATTTATACATATATATGAAGTGTTTCCGTAGGAAGGGTAAAGGAAAAGAGTGTGCTCTATGTATGCTACAGAGCTATTTAATTATGTAATAAACAATATAAGACAATTATTCCATTTACCAAAGGATTCACGAAGACAGACGAGCCCAACAGAGACGTCTGAAATCGATCATCTAAATGATAATAATTAGAAATATTTATTTCTTAAGACCTTGTAATGATTTAGCAAAAAATTATTTCAAAATGGATTTGTTAATTCAAATGTTTATACTATCTTTACTAGTGGACAGATTGTTATGAAAATTTGCAGTATTAGAGAAAAGACTTTAATTTTTAATGTAATGAAGACACAGAACTATTTTGTACTTTTCAAAAATGTCTTGCTAATGTGGTTTTGTGTGGGACAGGATGGCAATCTACTAATATAATAGTAGTGTGTATTTGTCCATAACGCAGCAGAGATGACTGAGGAAGGAAGGGGTGATAACGTCGACTGAGAAAGGAAGGGGTAATTACGTTGACTGAGAAAGGAAGGGATGATAACGTCGACTGAGAAAGGAAGGGATGATAACGTCGACTGAGGAGGAAGGAAGGGGTGATTGCATCGACTGAGGAAAGAAGGGGTGATAACGTCGACTGAGGAAGGAAGGGGTGATTACGTCGACTGAGGAAGGAAGGGGTATTTACGTTGACTGAGGAAGGAAGGGGTGATTGCATCGACTGAGGAAGGAAGGGGTGATTACGTCGACTGAGGAAAGAAGGGGTGTGTTTGTGTCACTTGTGTGAGTGAGTGCAAGGGAACCAATCAACCAACCAACCAACAAACAAACATCACTTTTTTATATTATGTATAGATATTAAAATTAGCCGTCAATTTTGACGGCCTGGAGGGGGCCAGCTAGTAGTTAATAATTGGCAATAATAATTGCACAAGAAGACAGCAATACAACCTGTTATACTCACCTTGTTGTAGAGAAATGTCTGGAAAAGCTCTCCACCTCGAATGCTATTGTCAAGCTTCTCCCTGCCACCCGGGTACTTGTCTATGAGGAGGTTGTGTGTATAAAGACCACATGTTTGACGCGGAAGAACCTGCATTGGAAACATAAGTTTATTGTATAAATATTTCCATGGTAAATAACAATTTACATCTTCTACAAGTGAAATAAATCTTTATACTGTCTATTTCTTTGGAAGTTCACCATTTACCATCAACATCACCATAAACATCAACATCAACATCACCACCAACACCATCACCATCAACATCACCACCAACATCAACATCAACACCATCAACATCACCACCAACACCATCAACATCACCACCAACACCATCAACATCAACACCACCATCAACATCACCACCAACACCATCAACACCACCACCAACACCATCAACCCCACCACCAACACCATCACCACCAACACCACCAACACCACCACCATCAACACCAACACCATCATAAACATCAACATTCCCATCACCACCAACACCAACATCACCATTAACCATCACCAACATCAACATCAACATCCCCCATTACTGTCACCAACACCACTAACACCACCACCACCAACATCAACATCCCCCATCACTGCCACCAACACTACCACCACCATTGCCATCATCATCATCATCAACATCCCCCATTACTGTCACCAACACCACCACCACCACCACCACCACCAACATCAACATCCCCCATCACTGCCACCACCATTGTCATCATCATCATCATCAATATCCCCCATTACTGTCACCAACACCATCACCAACATCAACACCCCCCCATCACTGCCACCAACACTACCACATACATCATCATCATCATCATCATCATCAACAACATCGCCAACATCCAAGAAGGTATTTATTTCTTGATTTTGTTTACCTTAATCCCTCGATATAAGAAACCTCTCCTTCGCCTGGCAGGTCTCAAATGTAAATATTCCTCTGTACTTGATACCGAGATATTCCAGACTTTATGCCAAGCCTCATAGAGTGGTTCATGAACGGGATAGACTCCAGAATGATGTGGAGCCACAGCATAGTTATTCACAACTGGTATATTATATTTCTGAAAAATAAAACCAAGAAAGTAAATTAGAAAGAAAAAAGAAATGAAATTGAGATGAAATGTATAGCACAGACATATGTAGGTTTGACTGGCTTCATTGCAAGGTTGTATCTCATAAGAGCCTTCTCAGGCATTTTAATAGAAGTGTTGGAAATGAAATGTATAGCACAGACATATGTAGGTTTGACTGGCTTCATTGCAAGGTTGTATCTCATAAGAGCCTTCTCAGGCATTTTAATAGAAGTGTTGGAAATGAAATGTATAGCTCAGACATATGGAGGTTTGGCTGGCTTCATTGCAAGGTTGTATCTCATAGGAACCTTTTCAGGCATTTTAATAGAAGTGTTGGAAATGAAATGTATAGCTCAGACATATGTAGGTTTGGCTGGCTTCATTGCAAGGTTGTATCTCATAGGAACCTTTTCAGGCATTTTAATAGAAGTGTTGGAAATGAAATGTATAGCACAGACATATGTAGGTTTGACTGGCTTCATTGCAAGGTTGTATCTCATAGGAACCTTCTCAGGCATTTTAATAGAAGTGTTGGAAATGAAATGTATAGCACAGACATATGTAGGTTTGACTGGCTTCATTGCAAGGTTGTATCTCATAAGAGCCTTCTCAGGCATTTTAATAGAAGTGTTGGAAATGAAATGTATAGCACAGACATATGTAGGTTTGGCTGGTTTCATTGCAAGGTTGTATCTCATTGGAACCTTCTCAGGCATTTTAATAGAAGTGTTGGAAATGAAATGTATAGCACAGACATATGTAGGTTTGACTGGCTTCATTGCAAGGTTGTATCTCATTGGAACCTTCTCAGGCATTTTAATAGAAGTGTTGGAAATGAAATGTATAGCACAGACATATGTAGGTTTGACTGGCTTCATTGCAAGGTTGTATCTCATTGGAACCTTCTCAGGCATTTTAATAGAAGTGTTGGAAATGAAATGTATAGCTCAGACATATGTAGGTTTGACTGGCTTCATTGCAAGGTTGTATCTCATAGGAACCTTCTCAGGCATTTTAATAGAAGTGTTAGTCTTAACATTATTACAGCTGACACCTATGTAGGTTAAACTGGCCTGCCATGTGGCTTGTATCTCATAGGAAGTCTCTCCAGTATTTTAATGATAGAGGGGTACCTAGTCCTACCATGTGTATGTATGTGAGCATATATACATCTTGTTACATCTTACATATGTGTAGGTTTAATTGACCTCCTACAAGGTTGCATATCATAGGAAGCGTCTCAAGTGTTTTAATGACAGAGAAGTTCCCAGCCCTACCATGTTGTTGTTACAGTTAACACCTATGTGAATTTAGCTGACCTCCAGCAAGGTCGTATCTCAATGGATATTTATTGGATATTTTAATGATAGAGGCCACAGACCTATTATGTGTACGTATACATATTTGCTGTTACAGTTCATTTCTACGAAGGTTTAACTGGCCTTATATGAGGTTATGTCTCTGATGTTTTAATGATAGGGGCCCCAGTCCTGCCATGAGAAACATGAAATAAAACATCTTAATCATGAACACAACACTGTCTGGTCTAGGAACCAAACCCAGGCAATTAGTTTAACAAATAAAAGGAGCTGAATGCCAAATTGAACCGAGGAAGCAATAATCAGTAGCATTAGCACAGAATGGTTTAGAATGAAGGTGTATATATGATCACAGCTTAAAATACTTGAAGTGAGACTATATATAGAGAGAGAAGTAGTTCCACAACAGTTAGTTCACCATACTGAGAACAATTGTTTCACCTTATTTGGATCCTCAGCTCGGTCTAAAATCCGGGCTGAAGATCCGAATAAAGTGAAACAATTGTTCTCGGTATGGTGAACTAACTGTTGTGGAACTACTTCTACCAAACTCTCCCCATGGACTAAGTGCTTTACTACTACGGATATAACCCACTAGTGTTCTACTATTATATATATATATATATATATATCAAAGGTATATATTGAGTTAGGAACTCAAAATAGTCTCTTACAACAAAATAGCTCTAAGAAAGCGATATTTCCGAGCCATATATTATAATTGAATATAAAATCTGTGTTCATTTTTCTTTTATATTCAATTATAATATATATATATATATATATATATATATATATAGTACAATTTAAAAAAATATGATCAACACTAATATGTTTTTGCAAAATGACAATAATTTTTTAGCCAGATAGAAATACCTTAATTCAAGTACATATAGTCGCCTGTATCGATCTAGAGAATATTAAATATTAAATCTATACTTACAGACGTAAAATGGCAATTTTACGTCTGTAATTATAGATTTAATATTTAATATTCTCTAGATCGATACAGGCGACTATATGTACTTGAATTAAGGTATTTCTATCTGGCTAAAAAATTATTGTCATTTTGCAAAAACACATTAGTGTTGATCATATTTTTTTTAAATTGTACTGTAATGCTCAGAACTATTTTCTTAGAGCTTAAGAATTGTATTTGACTACTAAATTGAAATATATATATATATATATATATATATATATATATGTTTATTATATATAAACATATTGTGTATGGATTAATATACATCATTACAAGAAAACAATGTTTCCATTGGTATTTCTGTAGGTGATACTATCCACCAGTTGTAACTCCTGACAGAAGAAGGTAGAATTTGAACCCAGAATACACAAAATTAAATCAGATTCAGTAAAACAACCCATTTGACACATGTAATAATAATAATGAAAAGTATTGTATAGTGTTCAGGTGCACTACAACTCATCAAAGGTGCATGTATAGTACATAGAATAATGTATAAATGTCAGCAAGATTCGATGTGACATATGTGATGAGTTGGGCCTTTGAATTATTAGTTGGGTTCATTGAATGAGCTTCCAAATAGTTTCCTCCTAACTGCTTTCATTCACAAGTCTTAGGTTGATCTGATTTTATGCTTGGTAAAAGAAACTTGCCCAAGATGCTACAAAGTGGGATCAAAACATTTGGCCTGGCAGGGTCTAGAAATAAGTATTTACTTCCAAATTCTCAAATGATTTACAATATTTTAAAATAAACTATTAGTTTACTTTCAAATTTAAAAAAAAAAAAAAAGAGTTTTTTACTTGATTTTTAAATACTTTCTGAATTACAAATAAATTGTTTGAATTTGAATGTTTAATTGTTTTGTTTTTTAAACTGAAAATAAGGATTTCTTTTAACCAATTTCACTTCATTTGGAAGTATTTTCTTGATTATAGAATAAATACATCAAACTATTTTAAATAAAATTTCTAAATTATATGGGGAAAAACAAAACTGAAAGTGAGCCATTATACTGCCTATGTTCTGAGATTAAGCATACTAGTACTTTCAATTATATTTTTTACACTTGTATATAAATTAACCATTTCAATGTAAATATTTTGGTTAACAAAAATGTATAGCCAACATTCCTCACTGGAATAAAAACACTGAATGAAAGAAATTTCGTTCCAACTTGGCTATTTCTCAGCTACTTCATTCAACTCTGATTTTACCAAAAGCAAACATTTTTTTCTTTAACTTTTTAAACAAGAATTTAACAAATTTCTCAAAATACTTTCTAAATAATATATGAAATTAAATTAAATGGCTGTGGTTAGTTATTATTTCTCATCTGAATAATTAATAAACTACTATTACTACTACTAAATGTTTAACTGTATCTGCTTTAGAATAGATACACTGTAACCCACAAGAAGCAAATACAAGGGTTTGCACCATAATGAGTATCTGGTCATAAAACATTGTGTGAAACCGGTCAAGGGTCTCTCAAGGTTAACCCCTGCCTTAGCAAGGAAAATGGCCTTAAAGTGCTTATTGTACTATATGCTACTAAAATCGTTGTTGTACTTTAGTTAGGAAATAAAGAGAAAGAATAAGGAATCAATTAGAACACTGTTGATCCTCCAAATTGAAAAAGGAAGTGATGTTTCCAACCAGTGAATCCACAGTTGATCTGTTTGTGTTGGCATACACTGAAGATGAGTTGAGCCAGCTCTAAATAAGGAATCTATTACAGCTGTTGATCTTTCTGTGTCAACATACACTGAAGATGAGTTGAGCCAGTTCCAAACAAGGAATCTACTACAGCTGTAAGTCTGACTGCTATGTTAACATACACTCAAGATGAGTTGAACTAGCTCCAGCCAGTGAATCTAAAGCTGTTGGTCTGCTGAGTCAACATACACTGAAGATGAGTTGAGCCAGCTCTAAATAAGGAATCTATTACAGATGTTGATCTGTCTGTGTCAACATACACTGAAGATGAGTTGAGCCAGCACCAAACAAGAAATCTACTACAGCTGTTGATCTGTCTGTGTCAACATACACTGAAGATGAGTTGAGCCAGCTCTAAATAAGGAATCTATTACAGATGTTGATCTGTCTGTGTCAACATACACTGTAGATGAGTTGAGCCAGCACCAAACAAGAAATCTACTACAGCTGTTGATCTATGTGTCCAGTGATCCCCAGTTGTTGATTCATTAAAAAAGTTTCATTGGAAATACAAGGTTTTTTGTTGTTGTTTTGGTTTTTTTGCAGTAGCTTTTTAATGTAAATTAATTTCATAAAATAATTAAATTCGATAGCAAGGAGTTTAAAACAAAAACAATAGCAGCTTGGGAAAAAAAATCATTTACATCTCAAAATGAAATACAATATTTTATCAATAGTTTATATGTGAAAAAATAAGTGGAATATAGTTTGGAAAAGAGAAGAACCATGCTTATTATACCAGGATCGTTTATTTAAACATTTATTTACTTGTTTTATCTTTAATGAATGAGAAAATAATCCTTGTGTTAATCAAAACTGAAACACCATTGTGATACCAAACCACCTGAAAGAAATCACCCATGGTTTTATGGTACAAAACATTTTAAAGTTTTTATAATTATCTAAAACCTTCCAACATAATTTTATATAAAAACTATGTTCAAAACACCAGCTTAATAATGAGAAAGATATATGATTAAATCCTTACGAATTTTTGATTATTTTCAATATTAATTAAAAATTATACGCAGTTTTTCATTAGAAATATGGTAATAAAGGTGTTGATTATATTTTTCTAAAAAAAACCTCATCATAATTCAATATAAAAACGTTTGCTATGTTCCAATTACAAACTTAATCATGAGAAAGTTCATCATTATATTACTAAATCCTTCAGTATGTGTGTTTTGTTAGAAATATGGCAATAAATAGGTTGTTTATATTCATCTAAAACTCTTCCATCATAACTCAATATCAGAACCATTGTTAAGTTCTGTATCAATTCCCAAATCAGAAGCAGTGTGTATATTTTATTAGAAATATAGTAATGAAAGGGCTAAAGTTATGTATTCTCCTCAGTCAAATATTTCTTTGCAACACCCTAAATATATTTTATTAGAAATATGGTAATGAAAGGGTTAAAGTTATGTATTCTGCTCAGTCAAATATTTCCTTGCAATACCCTAAATATATTTTATTAGAAATATAGTAATGAAAGGGCTAAAGTTATGTATTCTCCTCAGTCAAATATTTCCTTGCAACACCCTAAATATATTTTATTAGAAATATAGTAATGAAAGGGCTAAAGTTATGTATTCTCCTCAGTCAAATATTTTCCTTGCAACACCCTAAATATATTTTATTAGAAATATAGTAATGAAAGGGCTAAAGTTATGTATTCTCCTCAGTCAAATATTTTCCTTGCAACACCCTAAATATATTTTATTAGAAATATAGTAATGAAAGGGCTAAAATTATGCATTCTCCTCAGTGCAACACCCTAAATAGAAGTCTGTCACTTACAATTCTATTGTTTGTTCTGACTATGAGATAATGGTTTCTAAGGCCAGCAAATTTGGGGGAGGAGAAAATCGATTAAATCAACCCCAGTGCATTACTGGTACTTTATTTTATCGACCCCGCAGGATTTGAACTCAGACTATAAAGGGCCGTAACTCTATGCTGCAAAGCGTGTTGTTCGATGTTCTACCGATTCTGCCAATCCACTGTCCTATGAGATACTTGTTTCTACTTTTGGCACAAGGCCAGCAATTATCCCCAGTTTATTACTGGTACTTTATTTTATCGACCCCCGTGTAAGGATGAAAGGCAAAGCTAACCTCGGCGAGATTTGAACTCAGACCTTAAAGGGCCGTAACTCTGTGCTGCAAATCATGGCGTTTGACCCTCTACCGATACTGCCAACCCACTGCATATGAGATAATTGTTTCTACTTTAGGCACAAGGCCAGCAATTACCCAGTGCATTACTGGTACTTTATTTTATCGACCTCGTAAGGATGAAAGGCAAAGTCAACCTCGGCGGGATTTGAACTCAGATCCCGCCGAGGTTGACTTTGCATATGAGATAATATTATATAGACAGAATTATTTCTGAAAAGTGAACTGGAATTCAAACATGTCATTGATATGTCCCTTCTTCAGCTAAGCCATGTATTTGAAGGCCAGTAGTAAGCTTTCATTTCATTGTATTAAGTACACAGAATGACTAAGTTAAATATATGTCATTGTTAACAATCCTAAATGATTCTGACATCCCAAAACGTTTTACACCATTAACCCTTTCCACGGAATACTTCACTCTTCATCGACCCTTTCATTAGTAAGGTATAATCCATTAGTAAATTGTAATCCTTTCAAATTTAGAACATTCCGGATCTCTCTCTCAGGACCCCCGATGGTTGTTTCCATAGCTAGGTCCAAAACAGCCAGAGCGAAACTATCTCTCTCAGTCACACATGCATAGACAGACAGAGGTGATAGTGACTTCAAAGTTTTATAATAAACCTTATACTCTGCTAACATGTATTGAGTGTTCATTCAATTAATTGTTTCTACTTTTGGCACAAGGCCAGCAATTATCCAGTGCATTACTGGTACTTTATTTTACCGACCCCGTAAGGATGAAAGGCAAAGTTAACCTCGGCGGGATTTGAACTCAAACCATAAAGGGGCGTAACTCTTTGCTGCAAAGCATAGCGTCAGACCCTCTACCGATACTGCCAATCCACCGCCCTAGTGTTCATTCAATTAATGTTTGAACGTTCTGTATCCCCCGGGGTCCTGAGTCTTTCCTTATTACCCACTCTACTATCCTAAGTATTGAGTACTCTGGTGCTTTATGGTCCACCTGGTATCTTACCACACCCTCTTTGTTCTTGTATGTATGTATGTATATATATATATATATATATATATATATATATATATATTAAAATAACAGATTAAAGTTTAAGCAAAGAATCACTGCTTTCACCCTTAATGGGATATTATCCTTATCGAGCCCTCTTCGGATTTTAGTCATCACATGTGTTATTATTACTATCATCATCATCATCGTTTAACGTCCATCTTCCACGCTTGCATGGGTTTGGACGGGAGTTTTCCCACTTGAGGCAAGATTTGTTGTCCTGCTCGTATAGGACTGTCTGGCGGGTTTTCTACGGCTGGATGCCCTTCCTAACACCAACCACAAAGAGATATTTAATTTGTTAGAAATCCAACAAATATAGATGTTTATAACTGATTTAGAGCACTCGACAGTTTTCTGGAGTAAGTATTCAATGATATTACATAAATGGAAACTATATTTATAAATATGGTTTTATAAATATAGTTTCCATTTATTTAATATCATTGTATATATCATCATTTCATTTTACGTCCACTTTTTCCCTGCTTGCAAGGGTGGGACGGGAACTGACTTTGGCTTGGTTTCTACAGCTGGATGCCCTTCCTAACACCAACCTCATTTACAGTGAGTGCTGGGTACTTTTTTGCCGTGGCACCTGCACGACCACTTTGCAGTGGAATGATATGGATCCCAGTCCCTATCATCTCATTTCTACAGCTGAGTAAACTGGAGCAATGTGAAATAAAGTGTCGTCTTGCTCAAGGAAAATATATATATATATATATATATATATATATATATACATCTATCTATCTATCTAAGGCGGGTAAAATTCCCGAGATCCATGGACGAGTTCTCTCCAGCGGTCTCTGTCCCTCATTATCGCTGCCTTGTCCTGCGTCTCCAACAGACCAGTGTCTGTCCTTAGGGCATCAACATATATATATATATATATATATATATATATATATATATATATATATATATAATATATATATATATATAATATATACATCATTATTTAATATAGAAATGGTATCTACAGGACTAGAACTGTTTCATTCATATGAAATCATCAGGAATGATTATGATGATTTCAAACGAAAGAAACAGTTCTAGTCCTGTAGATGCCATTTCTATATTAAATAATTGTTTCTACGTTAGGCACAAGGTCAGCAATTACCCAGTGCATTACTGGTACTTTATTTTATATTAAATAATGATGTTTACACTCTACTAATGTACTGAGTACCTTTTTTAACTGTGGTTTCT
The DNA here is from genome assembly GCA_964016885.1 of Eledone cirrhosa. Classification (NCBI taxonomy): domain Eukaryota; kingdom Metazoa; phylum Mollusca; class Cephalopoda; order Octopoda; family Eledonidae; genus Eledone; species Eledone cirrhosa. Next base: position 42,799,454 of record OZ024752.1, on the reverse strand, counting down.
GCCCGATTTTACTCAGGATCTACATTACACACACACACACACACACACACATATATATAGTTCAAGAATACACAGATGCAAAACGTACATACATATATATATATATATACATATATACGTACATACATATATACACACAACCACATGCTTATGTAATCCAGTTAGTATAACCATAGCAACAGTTAACCTATCAACCTACCCGCCACCTCATTCAGCATCAGTTATCATACAAACATACTAGAGTAGTAGTTAACACCACAAATATCTAATTACTGAAGGAGAAGCCCCTACCCACTCAAATTACTGATATCAACATCATTAACTAAATAACCTTGTAACAGCAACAACAGCAGCTGTTGCTGTCGTTGATAAAGTTTTCAGTTTCTGTGAGAGAGAGAGAGAGAGAGAGAGAGAGAAAGAGAGAGAGAGAGAGAGAGAGAGATGGATGGACGAGTAAGGGGGGTAGAAAGGAATAGGGGAAGATAGGGGAGGTGGGGAGACGTGGGAGTGGAAGGAGAGATATATAGAAATAGGGGAGGTGGGGAGACGTGGGGGGTGGAAGGAGAGATATATAGAAATAAGGGGGAGGGGGAGAGAGAGCAAGAAAGAGAGCGAGATGGACGGGGGAGGGGGTAGACAGGAATAGGAGAGGTGGGGAGACATGGGGGGGTGGAAGGAGAGAGAGAAGAGAGGAGCAATAGAGGGGGAGAGAAAGCAAGAAAGAGAGAGACAGAGGAAAGAGAGGGGCGAGCGAGAAGAAGGGAGAGAGACAGATAGAGAGGGGCGAGCGAGAAGAGAGAGAGAGACAGAGAGAGAGGGGGCGAGCGAGAAGAGAGAGAGAGACAGAGAGAGAGGGGCGAGCGAGAAGAAGAGAGAGAGACAGAGAGAGAGGGGGCGAGCGAGAAGAGAGAGAGAGACAGAGAGAGAGGGGGCGAGAGAGAAGAGAGAGAGAGAGAAAGAATTAGCTTTGAAAATCTTTTATCTTGGGAGATATCAATTAATTTAAAATGAGAAGAAAATATCCAACAAAATTATTGGCTATTATTAGTGGGATTGGCAGTGGATTGGCGCATAGAGTTACGGCCCTTGCCATTCTGAGTTCAAATCCTGTCGAGGTTAGCTTTGCTTTTCATCCTTACGGGGTCGATAAAATAAAGTACCAGTAATACACTGGGTATTTGCTGGCCTTGTGCCTAAAGTAGAAACAATTATTAGTGGGATTGGCAGTATCGGTAGAGGGCCGGACGACATGCTTTGCAGCATAGAGTTATGTCCCTTTACGGACTAAGTTCAAATCCCATCGAGGTTAACTTTGCCTTTCATCCTTACGGGGGTTGATAAAATAAAGTACCAGTAATACACTGGGTAATTGCTGGCTTTGTGCCAAACGTAGAAACAATTATGTGTGTGTGTGTGTGTGTGTGTGTGTGTGTGTGTGTGTGTGTGTGTGTGTATCTATCAAAAGTAGAAACAATTATATGTATGTCTGTGTGTGTGTGTGTGTGTGTGTATCTACCAAAAGTAGAAACAACTATTAGTGACTGCCAAGGTTAACTTTGCCTTTGATCCTTACAGGGTCGATAAAATAAAGTACCAGTAATGTACTGGGGATGATTTAATTGACTCCCCCCCCAAAAAAAAACTGCTGGCCTTGAGCCTAAAATAAGAAACCTTTATATGTGTCATAAGATATTGACTATTATTAGTGACATTACAAAACCTTACAATCATGAGCCAAACACTAACCTTGAATCCGCACGCCTTCACGCACACACACACACACACACAACATCTTCTATGGGTGGTCAAAACAAACAAAGTTTATTTTTCGTTTTATTTTCCTGTAGAAACTGTTATATTTACATGAACCTGCTTAACATTCTGTACTGCATGAAACCACCTTAGTAAGACATTCTTGAAAATTACAAAACAGATCTCTGACAGCATTACATTGAAAATTAAAGTTTTTGCTTTAATACTGCAAATTTTCACAATCATCTGTCCACTAGTAAAGATACTATACACATTTGAATTAACAAACCTCATAAACAAAACATTCTTGGAAAGCACAAAATAGCATATGACTGCAGCAACCAGAAGCAGAGGCAATTGGAGATAGGGACAACTGGAAACAGAGGCAATTGGAGACAGAGGCAACTAGAGACAGAGGCAACTAGAGACAGAGGCAACTGGTGATACTAGCAACCGGGGAAAGAGGTAATTAGAGACAGAAGCAACCGGAGAAAGAGGCAACTGGAGCCACCGGCAACAGGAGACAGAGGCAGCCAGAGACAGGCAACCCAATGGAGGCAATTGGAGACAGAAGCAACCAGAGACACTGGCAACTGGTGACAGAGGCAACCAGAGACACTGGCAACTAGTGACAGAGGCAACCAGAGACACTGGCAACTGAATGTCAGAGGCAACCAGAGACACTGGCAATTGGAGTCAGAGGCAACCAGAGACACTGGCAACTGAATGTCAGAGGCAACCAGAGACACTGGCAATTGGAGTCAGAGGCAACCAGAGACACTGGCAACTGATGTCAGAGGCAACCAGAGACACTGGCAACTGATGTCAGAGGCAACCAGAGACACTGGCAACTGGTGACAGAGGCAACCAGAGACACTGGCAACTGGTGACAGAGGCAACCAGAGACACTGGCAACTGGTGACAGAGGCAACCAGAGACACTGGCAACTGATGTCAGAGGCAACCAGAGACACTGGCAACTGGTGACAGAGGCAACCAGAGACACTGGCAACTGATGCCAGAGGCAACAACAATTTTACAGATTCTGTTTAACATGTCTAACATATACTTGAATAGAAAAATATTGCAAAATACATTAACAGGAGTCTTTGAAGAAGATAGATACATCATAATCATCACCATTTTACTAAGAGAATATACTAAGGAAAGAAAACTATGAAGGTTTTATGGAGGATAATAGCTTTGCCAATATGAAAATATATGAATCACAACAAAATATGACTGCTTTTTTTTTTTTTTTTTTAACTCTACATATGTTAGTAATTGAATGAAAAATTTACATTTGAGAAAGATGTTAGCAATATGTTTTATTTTGTGATGCAAAAATTCTTTGCATTTGTGTTTCTGTAAGGTGAAATATGTTAGGTTATTAGACTAAGTTGAAAGAAATATTGTCTAATGGAGAATATTCTATAAAAGTAGCAACAATAGAATAAATATATGAGGGGGAGAGAGAGAGATAAGCAAGCGAGAGAGAGATTAACCCTTTTTTTCCCCATATTTCTAATGAAATATCTTTTTTTTAAATAATCCACAATTTAGAAGTATTTAAAAATATAATTAATCTCATTATTAAACTGGAGTTGGAACATAACTTAACAATGGTTTTTATACAAAATTATGATGGAAGGTTTTTAAATAAATATAAACATTTTAAAACAATTTTTTTTTTTATTTATTTATTATTTTTTTTTTTTATTGTACATACAACCAGTTGTGGTTTCATGTAGTTTGGTATCAAAGGGGTTCCTTTAACTTAACCTTTTAGCATTTAAACTGGCCGTATCATGCCAAAATTCTCTTACCTCTTTCTGTTGAAACCGGCTGTAACTGTCACTCATACTAATATTAACCCTTTAGTATTTACATTACTCTATATTTACTATTATATTTTCATGGTAAACACTTTATCTCACATAATATCGAATCTACGAGATTTTGATATTATTTATTTTGAGAACAATAACTTAACATAAGTATGAGCAGCCAGTTACAGCCAGTTTGAACAGAAAGAGGTGGGAGCAGCCAGTTACAGCCAGTTTGAACAGAAAGAGGTGGGAGAATTCCGGATATGGCCAGTTTAAATGCTAAAGGGTTATGGTATTGTTTTCAAAATAAATAATATCAAAATCTCGTAGATTCAATATTATGTGGGATAATTATATGAGGTAAAACCTTTACCGTGAAAATATAATAGTAAATATTATAGTATATCTAAACTATAATAAAGTAAGGAGCGCGGGACTGCGTCCAGAATATATTTTTTTATCCCGTTTGTAAAATAAGTTGGATTACTTTGAATAAATAATTTTTTTGCTTATTTTAAGATTCACTTCTTTAAAATTTTCAATTGTCAACACTTCCGGTTAGCGATTGCTTAAATAAACATTCATATATTTCCGTCACTAATTTTCTCCTAATGCAGTTTATATATAATATCGTCTTTTTTTTAATGTATCATGGATTACGTTACTGATTACATAAGACAGTGTAACACAGTCTTCGTTCAATTTCTGTGTTTATTGTCAATTACGATTTTATTTGATGTATCATATCTACATGCATATATACTTGCATATAATATCAATATGCACACTACACATGCTAGCAGAAAACCACCGAAAGGTTGGTTTTTCTGCTAGTAATAATAAATATTATAATATATATAGAGTAATGTAAATAGTAAAGTGTTGAAGGAATATAAAAAAAGCAGTGGGTGAAGCAGTGGGTGGGTGACTAATGTTTTCATACAGATTCATCATGCTTCCAAAATCGTGAAGGATTTGAAAGAAATCTTTCAAATATTTGTGATAGATGTGATAAATGTGAAATATATATTAAATGTGATAAATATGAAAAATAATACTTAATCTGATAGATGTGAAATATACTTTTATTTAATCTATTAGATGGGATAGATGTAGAATATATATTTTATTTAATAGATGTGTTAGATGTGAAATATATGTATATTTAATTTGATAGATGTGAAATATATGTATATTTAATTTGATAGATGTGAAATATATGTATATTTAATTTGATAGATGTGAAATATATGTATATTTAATTTGATAGATGTGAAATATATGTATATTTAATTTAATAGATGTGAAATATATGTATATTTAATTTGATAGATGTGAAATATATATATATTTAATTTGATAGATGTGAAATATATGTATATTTAATTTGATAGATGTGAAATATATGTATATTTAATTTAATAGATGTGAAATATATGTATATTTAATTTGATAGATGTGAAATATATATATATTTAATTTGATAGATGTGAAATATATGTATATTTAATTTGATAGATGTGAAATATATGTATATTTAATTTGATAGATGTGAAATATATGTATATTTATTCTAACAGATATACAAAAATAAATGGTTGAATTTCTACATAGCAATATAAACACCTCATTTCTGTAATCATATATATACATTGCATATACACACACACACGTATACACACACACACACACGTGCATATATATATATATATATTCACACACACACACGTGCACATATATATATAAACACACACAAACATATATATACACACACACAAATATATATATATCTATATATACACATACACACACACACATACAAATATATATATATATATATATACACACACACACATATATACACACACACAAATTATATATATATATACACACACACACATATATACACACACACAAATTATATATATACACACACATATACACACACACACATACAAATTATATATATATATATATACACACACACACAAAAATATATATATATATTTATATATATATATATACACACAATTATATATATATACACACACAAATAAATATATATATATATACACACACACAAATTATATATATATATAAGGGCATCCAACTGTAGAAAACCTGCCAGACAGTCCTATGCGAGCAAGACAATCACTATTGCCTCAAGTGGGAATACCCCCGTCCAAACCCATGCAAGCGTGGAACACGGACGTTAAACGTTGATGATGATATATATATATATATATATATATATACACACACACAAAAAAATATATATATATTTATATACACACACACAGACATATATATATATGTATGTGCACACATACACACATTATCATTGATAGAAGAAACACGATGCAATACTGGTGACACACAGACACACACACACACACACACACACACATATTTTAGATTGTATTCTCTTGGTAGAAAAACAAAGAAGGCCTATGTTTAAATAAGAACTTGCTATACAGTATAGTTACCATCCCTTCCACCATTCATGGAAGCCCTGATCAGGGTCATGGGAATAGCCCGTCCCTCCCTTTCTAAACAGTATTCTTTTAAACAAGTAAAATTCCAGAAGCAACAAACAAGAAAAATTATAAGCCCCTCCATTTGCCACAAAAAAAAAACTACAAATGCCAGTCAGTCTAAAGTTTAATGACAACACATTGCATATTTCATACAAAAATATTTGTCCCATTTTTCTAAAGCTGATGGAAAACAGAGTGTATTATTTATGAATGAAGTCATACAATAACTACTTTATAGACTTCTATTATCAACCAACAGCTGGTTATCATAGTATTATAAAATATAGATTCATGACGTAGTGTTTGAGGGGGGCTCACAGCTCACTGTTCATGACTAACTCATGATTGTATGGTCTGAACATCAATTTTTGGTGGTATGCTGTGCCCTAGAACAAGACACATTATTTCATCTATTATCAACCAACAGTTGGTTATCACAGTATTATAAAACATAGATTCATGATGTAGTGTTTGAGGGGGGCTCACAGCTCACTGTTCATGACTAACTCATGATTGTATGGTCTGAACATCAATTTTTGGTGGTATGCTGTGCCCTAGAACAAGACACATTATTTCATCTATTATCAACCAACAGTTGGTTATCACAGTATTATAAAACACAGATTGGGAGGGGGTTGTTTCAGCTGAAGGTTCACGGTTCACTCGCGATTGTATGGTCTGAACTTAAATTTTTGGTGGTATGTTGTGCCCTGGAACAAGACACATTATTTCACATTGCTTCAGTCAACTCAGCTGGAAAACATGAGTTGCACTTGCAATTCAAAGAACCAACCTTGTCCCACATGCTGAATCTCCCTGAGAGTTAAGTGTCATGCTGAATCTTCTTGAGAGATCCAACACACACACACACACTCTACAAACACACTTTTCCGAATCTTCTAAAGCTAAGTAAAAGCAATGTATTATGTATTATTAGATAAACCATCTCATACATAACAAATTCATACATATCCATTACTATAAGTAGGTTATCACAAAGTTATAAATAAACCAGATAAACTGGTGTTCAAATGGCACCAGACTAAGTTATGGAAATATATTCACTATAAAGAAATTTATGGAGAATACAAAAAATGTTAATTTATATTTAGGAAATATCAAACAAAATTTGTTCTGGAAGATATACATAAACCTTTTCATTAACCTTTTATCATTTACATTATTCTATATTTACTATTGTATTTTCTCAGTAAAGGCTTTATCTTACATAATAATCTCACATAATATTGAATCTATGAGATTTTGATGTTTAATTATTTTGAGAAAAATACCTTAATATCAGTAAGAATGGCCAGTTACAACCAGTTTGAACAGAAAGAGGTGAGAGAATTCTGGCTGGATACAGCCGGTTTAAATGCTAAAGGGTTCATCTATTTTTAATGAAAAATACTATCTCTGGCTTTCAAATCATCTTGAAAATAATCAATAATTTTGTGGGATTTAGTAATATAACTAACACATTAAGTTAGTGTTTGGAACTTGAAGGTTCTTATATAAAATTATGACATTAACCCTTTAACATTTACATTACTCTATATTTACTATTGTATATCCGTGGTAAAGGCTTTATCTCACATAATTATCTCACATAATATAAAATCTATGAGATTTTGATATTATTTATTTTGAGAACAATACCTTAACATTGCTATGAGTGACTGGTTATGGCTGATTTGAACAGAAAGAGGTGAAAGAACTGTGGCCGGATTCAGCCAGTTTAAATGCTAAAGGGTTAAAATATATAACATGGCCACTAAAATGTGCATAGTGTTTGCAGTAATTAAAATTTAAAGGAATACAACCTGCCCAGCCTTCTGTCATTTTACCCTATAATATATATATATAGATATATATATATATATACACACACACACACGTGTTATGTAAATGTGTGTGTGTGTGATTAGGAAGGATTGTTTGGGAAAAGCCAGTATAATGCAATTTAGAGACACAAGAGTGAAAATTAGAGTAAAGTAAGGCAAACAAAACAGTTTACACTTTTACCATACATTTTATGATATTTTGGGGTTAGGACCCCTTTTACAAAAGAAAGGAACTGACTTGTTATGGTGATACACAGTAATATTTGTCAATTCATGCATTAGAAACATTTTTAACCTGGTGTAAACTGATACACACACATAAACATACATTCAAACACTAATATTATATAGAGGGTTGTTCAGTTGTTTGAAGACACAAACATTTAATAGCTCTAATTTTTTTTCTAACTTGTTCTGATTATAATTTTTTTTCAGGTAAATGATGACAGACATCAAGCTAACTCAGTAAATGAAAAGGAATGCTTTAATTGTTGGCTTAAAGGAAGAGTATAAAGATTTAGAGATTACTAGCTTCCTGAAAGTTCCACGATTGTTTGTTGTCAAAGTTCACAAAGGGCTTGAGGCAGCTGATGGAGATTTTACTGCAGTAGCCAAATGTAAAATGCCTGCTAAGGGTCCTAATACCATCAGAAAACCCACAGTTTTTACAAAAAAAGCAGGAAATTATTGATAAGAAGCTCAGAAAGCCAATTAGTCCCATTGCTAAGGAATTCAAGGTTTCAGAAGAATTGTGCATGAGGACTTTTGATAGAAGTCATGTAATGCGGAGAGACCAATTCATGTCTGCAAACTGAAAAGATAACCCTCTGATGTGTGCAAAGTCCTTGTTGAACAGGTTTAAAATGGCACTATGACTGCATCGCATTAAAAAATTAATCCTTTAGCACTTACATTACTCTATATATACTATTGTATTTTCACAGTAAAGGCTTCATCTTTCATAATTATCTCACATATTATCAAATCTATGAGATTTTGATATTTATTTTGAGAACAATACCTTAACATCAGTATGAGTGGCTGGTTACGGCTGGTTTGAACAGAGAAAAGTGAGAGAATTCTGGCCGGATACGGCCGGTTAAAAGTTCTTTACTCTAGTACTGCAAATTTCCACAACACTGCGTCAACTAGTAAAGATACTATAAACACTTGAATTAACAAACCTATTTTTTTAGATATATTCTGCTAAATCATTACAGGATGTTAAGAGTTAAGAAATAGCAAAATGAAAAACACAATTTGTCAAATTACTGGCTGATTAGAAATAAGAGTAGAGTTTTAATTATTCAAATTCAAACTGAAGCAGGAATTTTAGGGGGGAAAAAAAAAAAAAATCAGCCAGAAAATGTAATTTGTTTGAAGCAACAAGATACAACAGCATTAAGAAGAGAAACTTTATAAACATACCAGTGAAAATCAAAAGCAAAACAAGTGAAACAATACCTATTACTGCTGTAGTAATTATTTACATAGGTGTTTTTATGTAACTATCTATTTAGGAAAAAATATGTATATATATATATATATATATATATATATATATATATATATATATGTGTGTATATATATATATATATATGTGTGTGTGTGTGTGTATATACATATATGTGTATATATATACATGCATATATATAAATATATATATATATACATATATACATATATATACATGTATGTGTATATATATATATGTGTATGTGTATATATATATATGTGTGTATATATATATATAAATATGTATATCTGTATATACATATGTATATCTGTATATATATATGTATATATATATATATATATATATATACATACATATATATATATATATATATATATATATATATATATACATACATATATATATATATATATATATACATATATATATATATACATATATATATATATATATATATATACATATATATATATATACATATATATATATATATATATATATATATACATACATATATACATATATATATATATATATATATATATATATACATACATACATATATATATATATATATATATATACATATATATATATATATATATATATATATACATATATATATATATATATATATATATATATATATATACATATATATATATATATATATATATATATATATATACATATATATATATATATATATATATACATGTGCATATATATATATATATATACATGCATATATATATATACATACATATATATACATGTATATATATATATATATATATATATATATATATATATAGACAAACGTGAGAATCAGTACTCAATACCATAGTAGAAATTAATAGTTTAGTAAGGCCAATCCCGTGACCTGATACTCGGGAGTTTCCCCACTGTAATCTTACAGGTTCTTCATGCCTATGTAGGTTTAGCTTGCCCCTGATGAGGTTGCATCTCCACAGGATTCTAGGGTGTTTCAATGATGAGACCCCAGTCCTATCACTCTCTCACACACACATATGTTGATATTATAGTCCACATCTATACAGGTTTAGATCCCCCACTACGAGGTTTCATCTCCCATAGAGTTCTTGGCTATGTTAATGATGGGGGCCCTTAACCCTATCATGTATGTATACGCTTATATGTTGATGTTACAGCTCACACCTATGTTGGTTCAGCTGGCCTCCTTCAAGTTGCATTTCATAGGGTTTCTTGGGCGTTTTAAAGATAGGTACTCCTAGCCTTATCAAGAAAAAAGCAATATGAAATGAAGTATCTTGTCTGGCTCGAGAACACATGCTGTCCAGTCCAGGAATCAAACCCACGACCTTATGATCGAGAATCCAACACTCAAAACACAAGGAGACACACACCTTCAGTGTTTGGTTGAGCCCTCTAACATACAGGGGAGAAAGATCCAGAACATCAGGCTGCAGGATCGACCTTAATAAACTATAGGTATATAGGTGCTTGACAAATTATTAAAAAAATATAGAGATGCTAGAGGATGTTAGAGAAAAAAATTACCTGAGCAAATTCTTTATTAAGTGTCATGTCCTCTTCTAAACTGGTGACATTTTCATGAAAATGGGCCTGCGTATGCATCCATGTGTGATCAAACCACCAAAACTTGTCAGAATTAGCTGGAAGCAGTATGGTATTTAGAATAGAGAACTTTGGCAGATTGGCAGTATTGTTTTATTAAATAATTATAGTGATGGTAGCTTCACACAGTGGAAAACTCAAAAGTATACCTATATTTCTCCTTGGTGGCTAAAATTTGAAAAATTGTACCATTTTAAAGGGTGGAGGGGCACTTCCAGTTGAACCCCTTTCATACCAAACCTCCTGAAACTGTCCCATGATACAAAAGCTGTATATTTTTTAAGTGTTTATATTTATCTAAAACCTTCCATCATAATTTTATGTCAGAACTTTTGTGAAGTTAAGTTCCAAACACCAGTTTAATAATAACAAGAAAGTTATTTTACTAAATCTCTCTCCAAATTTTTCTTTATTTCCAAAAATGATTTGAAAATCATAGGTGTGTCTTTTATTAGAGATATGATAATGAAAGGGTTAAGTAAAAGACATTTCTATCCTATTTCCAATTAATAGTTGGGGCTGCAACATCTGGGAGGCACTACATACAAGTATTTTCCTGTTTTTATCATAAATTTCAAAATAAAGTCTCACTGTCCTTATCATTTTAAATAATAAATATGTTTTGTTTAATTTTATTTCATTTTCTATAATTTCAAAAATAAATTTTTAAATTTTAATTAATATTAGACAAAGATGCCAGCCATGAAGGTTTCGTAGATTACATAGGTACAAGCCCTAAACCTTTTATATTTTAACATCCTGTAGTTATTTAGCAGAAAATATTTAAAAACAGGTTTATTGGTTCAAATATTTGTAAACTCTTTATTAGCGAACAGATTGTGAAAATTTGCAGTATTAGAGAAAAGACTTTAATGTTTATTTATAATAATAATTGTTTCTACTTTTGGCACAAGGCATGCAATTATCCCAGTGCATTACTGGTACTTTATTTTATCGACCCCATAAGGATAAAAGGCAAAGCTATAATATTAATGAAAATTGTTGTGTACACTGCTCAGGTGCACTACAACTCATGAAAGGTTTATTTAACACACTGTAATAATTTAGAAGAAAATATCTAAAAATGGGTTTGTTGATTCAAATGTTTATATCTTTATTAGTGAACAGATTGCAGTAGTAGAGTAAAAACTAATGTTTTAATGTGATGTGGTTATAAAACTGTGTCATACTCTTCAAAAATATCTTGTGGTTTCATGTGGATGGTTAATTTAAAAGTTTATAGTAAGAAACTTTACTAGTGGAAATATCATTCAAAACATTTGAGTTTGAGAGTAAATACTTTCATTTTTAATCTGAAACAATCATGGGGCTTTTCTTAACACTTTTCAAGTATGTCTTGCTAGTGTGGTTTCATGCAATACAGGGTATTAAGGGTTAAACACTAACCCACCCAAGGTTTATCTACCAAAGTGGGGTTATTTGTTTCACTTCCCTTATATCAGTAATAACCTTAGTAAAAACATGAACACTTGCTATCTTTCTTTCGTCTGAAAACAAAGATTTACTCCATCTTTACCATCTTTAGTCTAAGACTTCTCCATATCATATTTTATCATACGGGATTGATGACAGATAAATGCCATATACACATACATATATATACACCACAGCACACATAGATACATACACACATACATATACACCACAGCACACATACATACATACACACATACATATACACCACAGCACACATACATACATATATACATATACACTACAGCACATATAGATACATACACACATACATACATACATACATACATACATATACACTACAGCACACATACATACATACATACATATACACTACAGCACATATAGATACATACACACATACATATATATACACCACAGCACACATAGATACATACATATACACTACAGCACATATAGATACATACACACATACATATACACTACAGCACACATACATACATACATATACACTACAGCACATATAGATACATACACACATACATACATATACACCACAGCACACATACATACATATACACTACAGCACATATAGATACATACACACATACATACATACATATACACTACAGCACACATACATACATACATATACACTACAGCACACATAGATACATACACACATACATATACACCACAGCACACATACATACATATATATACACCACAGCACACATAGATACATACACACATACATATACACCGCAGCACACAGATACATACATACTTACATTTATATATACATACATATACACTACAGCACATATAGATACATACATACATATACACCACAGCACATATAGATACATACATACATATACACCACAGCATATATAGATACATACATACATATACACCACAGCACATATAGATACATACATACATATACACCACAGCACATATAGATAGATACATACATATACACCACAGCATATATAGATACATACATGCATATACACCACAGCACACATACATACATACACACAACATACATACATACATACATGGTGGCTGCCAACTCGTTTTCGAGTACGGCCACTACTTTATATCCATGCAGGAGAACCCCTACCGATGCGCTGAACGAGTGTGACTTTTTAGTCCAGCTAGCGACTTGAAAACTCTGGTACAAACACTACACTTGTGACAATTTTTGACACATAGTGCTGGGCCCATGGTACCATGTGATGACAAGTGCAGAGAGATCTCCAGATATAAAGCAATGCCTGTGCCGTGAAGCTTTTATAGTGAGCAAAGGCACTGCACAAAGCCAGTCCCACTCTCTTAACCAAGATGATATTTACCAAAAAGAAGAACAAGTCAACATCATTGGATACCATCAGGGTTGCAGGTGTTATATCAGAGTTTTCCTTCTCCTAGAATTCTGCCTTGACAAAGGCTAAGGGGTCATCCCTCCCAGTGATTTTGGATGGCCATTGACTCTTAAGAGCTCCTTTGCCCTTTGACAGGTTTTGTTTTTAGTCCTGCAGGATGTCCAAAGTCACCCCCCTCACCAAGAAACCTTGGTGGGGTTGCCAGTTTAGTCGCCAACGACCCGACCATGAGACAGGTTGTACTGGGATACATGTTACATACATACATACATACATACATACATACATATATGATGATGGCTGCCCCCTCGTTATCGAGTATGGCCATTGCACGATATACCATTATTAATAATTATTAATTAATTCTATCGTGCAATGCCTGTGCATGAAGATATTTTTTAAAGTGAGGAAAGACTGTGCACTGAGCCAATCCCACTCTCTGAGAGACAGTAGCTATAACCCGAAAAGAAGTAAAGATCAACATCTCGGTTACTACTGAGCCGCAAGTTTTATATCGGAGTTATATATACACACAACCACACACATACAATACACATATATATATGTATATATATATATACACACATATATATATATACACATATATACATATATACATATATATACATATATACATATATATATACATATATACATATATATATACATATATACATATATATACACATATATACATATATATACACATATATACATATATATACATATTCCCCATCTAACCCATGCTAGCGTGGAAAATGGACGTTAAACGAAGATGATGATGATGATGATTATATATATATATATATATATATATATATATATATACAGTCCACACTGTAAATGTGGTTGGTGTTAGGAAGGGCATCCAGTCGTACAAAACTTGCCAGATAGTCCTATACGAGCAAGACATGGTCACCCGACCAACCTTGCCTCAAGTGGGACAACTCCCGTCTAACCCATGCTAGCGTGCAAGATGGACGTTAAATGACGATGATGATGATACAACACAATATAACTATAAACATACAAATAACCCTAATAGTCTACCAACAACCCATCTGATACTAAAACCACATAAAACCTTCATTGCTTCTACTATACAAAACTATTTTAAAGCTTTTAAAATCCTTCCATCATAAATTATGTAAGAACCTTTGTTAAGTTATATTCCAAACACTAACTTAACCATTTTAGCATTTAAACCGGCCATATCTGGCTAGAATTCTCTCACCTCTTTCTGCTCAAACCAATTGTAACCAGTCACTCATACTAATGTTAAGGTATTGTTCACAAAATAGATTATATCAAAATCTCATAGATTCGATATTATGTAAGATAAAGCCTTTACCTTGAAAATATAATAGTAAATATAGAGTAATGCAAATGTTATGTGAGATATTGTGAGGTAAAGCCTTTACCATGAAAATATAATAGTATGTATAGAGTAAGGCAAATGTTATGTGAGATATTATGTGAGGTAAAGCCTTTACCATGAAAATATAATAGTATGTATAGAGTAAGGCAAATGTTATGTGAGATATTATGTGAGGTAAAGCCTTTACCATGAAAATATAATAGTATGTATAGAGTAAGGCAAATGTTATGTGAGATATTATGTGAGGTAAAGCCTTTACCATGAAAATATAATAGTATGTATAGAGTAAGGCAAATGTTATGTGAGATATTATGTGAGGTAAAGCCTTTACCATGAAAATATAATAGTATGTATAGAGTAAGGCAAATGTTATGTGAGATATTATGTGAGGTAAAGCCTTTACTATGAAAATATAATAGTATGTATAGAGTAAAGCAAATGTTATGTGAGATATTATGAGGTAAAGCCTTTACTGTGAAAATATAGTATATATAATTGTTTCTACGTTAGGCACAGGGCCAGCAATTAATCAGTGTATTACTGGTACTTTATGTTATCGACCTCGTAAGGATGAAAGGCAAAGTTAATCTCGGCGGGATTTGAATATAGTATATAATATAATGTAATGTATATATATATATATAATATAATGTAAATATATATATATATAATGTAATGTATATATATATATATAATATAATGTAAATATATATATATAATGTAATGTAAATGCTAAAGGGTTAATATTGAGAAAGTTATATTACTAAATCTCTCCAAATTCTTAATTATTTTCAAAATTATTTGACAATTATAGGCAGTGTGTTTCATTAGAAATATGGTAACAAAAGTGTTACATCCATCGTGTCTGCTAGCTTGATTGGTTCATTGGTTCATTGGTTGGTAGCTAGCTAGTTAGCTAGAGAGAAAGAGAGAGAGAGAGAGCTTATCTGTTGAAATAAATTAAGTTGTCTGGTTGCGGAAAAGGAGGAGGGGGGACAGGGGAGATGTCAACCCAACATTTCCCAAATGTATAGAATAGACATGCCGAAATTAAATCAACTGACTTCAACAGCCAGAATTGTCAGATTTAAATGGTTGACTATTTACAAAACAGAATCATAGAAAAGGGCTAAAAATACCAGTTCTGTAGAAACCATGCTAAACATGGAATATATATGAGTAAGATGAGGTTGCTCCAACCCATCTGGTCTCAGACTAGGGTAACCTGGCCAACCCATGCTGGTGTGGAAAACAGATTCAAAGTGGCGATGATGATGATGATGATGATGATGATGACGGATTTAGTAAAGCATAGTGTAATATTTAATTACCCAAGCTGGCATTTGGAACAGAACTTTAAAAGTTTTCACAAAAAAACTATGATAGGGGACTTTAATTTAAACACAGTATGGTTTATTATACATACCGTATATAAATAATAATGAAATTATTGTGTACAGTGCTCAGGTGCACTACAACTCATCAAAGGTGCATGTATAGTACATAGAATAATGTACAAATGTCAGGAAAATAAACAGTGTATGAGTCATGATATAATAACAATAACAATAATGAAATATTGTGTACAGTGCCCAGGTGCACCACAACTCATCACTCGCGTATAGGTCGCCCCAGCAGATAGGTCGCATACCCACTTTTCATTTAACAAATAGGCTATTTGCCATTGACTCGCAGATAGGTCGCACTGAAATTTGGGCCATCAAACTACTATTTTTTATGATAATTGAAACTAATAATCTGTTAGCTTTCCATTACTTCACCGTTGCGATATATATACTCCAAACCATGTTTTATTTATAAAATAAACATTAACATCATCGAAATCTCGTTAATTCAAGATTACTGCGAGATAAAGCCTTTAAGCGCGAAAATTAACTCTTAATATAGCGAAACAACTTGAAATAACACGTGTGTTTTAACGTTGAAAGTATAACAGATTTTTAGCGTATCAACATGGCTTCCCAAAGTAGTGAATACCGACTTTGAAGGTTTTACATGCGACGACATTCGAAATGAAAAAGAAACACAAGATAATATTAGTGATTTATCTTCAAATGAATCAGACGTATTTATTTCTGACGATGATAGTTACTTTGAAATATTACAGCAACGTGGTTGAAAAATACAACACCAATACATGTTCACACCTGTTAATGAACTTATATATTGGGAACATTCTGTTACGTAAATTTACACCGTACATTGTGTAAGAGTACATTGCAAATATTATTTTGACTGGTGAAAAGGTTTTATACATTTTTTTCAATGAAAATATTTGCCTGGAATGTAGAGAAAGACTAAAACCTTGTACTGATTATATCTGCATTTTTAATTAATTCACCTGTTCGGAAAACTGCTAGATTTCAACTATTAATTTTTCTCACTTGCTAATTTTGAAAAGAAATGCCACGTGCAATAATCTGTTTCCTGTTAAAGTAAATATGTCACAATACGTGTTCATAACAACGCTAAGACAATGAAATCACATTTTAACTACCGGGTATGCATTTCTATGGATTTTAATGACAGATGGTTCGGTCAGATAGAAAAAAACATAAACACTACAAAGTTTTAGTAAAAAATTTAAAATCAAGAAATATATATATGTATAAGAAAGTAGATATATGAAATTATTATGTTAAATAATTGTTTCTACTTTTGGCACAAGGCCAGCAATTACCCAGTGTATTACTGGTACTTTATTTTATCGACCCCGTAAGGATGAAAGGCAAAGTTAACCTCGGCGGGATTTGAACTCAGAATGGCAAGGGCCATAACTCTATGCGTCAAAGCATGGCGTCCGACCCTCTACCGATACTGCCAAAAAAATATTAACAAAGTTATTTTTATAAATACCCAGCGTTGATTAAGTCTATGAAAAATCATTGGTCAGTCTGATGCCGATCGGATAGATCGCACCCCAAAAATTTATACTTATTTATCGTTAAACAAGTGCTACCTATGCGCGACTATATACTAAGTATTATCATGCAGATATGAATATGCGCAGATAAGTAAAAAAAAAAAATTACACCCCCGTCCCACTACCCCTACCCCATCCACACCACCCCTTTCAATGTAAAGTTATGTTGGTGCCACAACATCCAGTCCGAAACAAATGAGGTCGTGTAGGTGTCACAACAAAAAACACACAGTCCACGCTGTAATGTGACCGTGTAGGTAACACGGTAAAAACCTCCCAGTTCCACACTGTAAACGTGGTTGGTGTTAGGAAGGGCATCCAGCCGTAGAAAACCCGCCAGACAGTCCACGCTGTAATGTGGCCATGTAGGTAACACGGTAAAAACCTCCCAGTCCACACTGTAAACGTGGTTGGTGTTAGGAAGGGCATCCAGCCGTAGAAAACCCGCCAGACAGTCCTATACGAGCAAGACAACCACTCTTGCCTCAAGTGGGAAAACTCCCGTCCAAACCTATGCAAGCGTGGAAGATGGACGTTAAACGATGATGATGATGATGATGATGATGTATATGTTTATCATTATCATGATGTGTGTGCAGGATGAAAGGCAAAGTTAACCTCGGCAGGATTTGAACTCAGAATGGCCCTTGCCAGTCTGAGTTCAAATCCCGCCGAGGTTAACTTTGCCTTTCATCCTTACGGGGTCGATAAAATAAAGTACCAGTAATGCACTGGGTAATTGCCGGCCTTGTGCCAAAAGTAGAAACAATTATCATGATGTGTGTGAATGTATATATATATATATATTATGTTGGTACTACATATATGTATATATATATATGTTGGTACCACACAACATCCACCTCACAGTGTAAAGTGGTCAATAAAGAAACACAGCAAAAAAGCACCCAGCACACACTGTAAATGTGGTTAGCGTTAGGCAGGGCACTCAACACACCCAACACACACTGTAAATGTGGTTAGCGTTAGGCAGGGCACCCAGCACACACTGTAAATGTGGTTAGCGTTAGGCAGGGCACTCAGCACACACTGTAAATGTGGTTAGCGTTAGGCAGGGCACCCAGCACACACTGTAAATGTGGTTAGCGTTAGGCAGGGCACCCAGCACACACTGTAAATGTGGTTAGCGTTAGGCAAGGCACCCAGCACACACTGTAAATGTGGTTAGCATTAGGCAGGGCACCCAGCACACACTGTAAATGTGGTTAGCGTTAGGCAGGGCACCCAGCACACACTGTAAATGTGGTTAGCGTTAGGCAGGGCACCCAGCACACACTGTAAATGTGGTTAGCGTTAGGCAAGGCACCCAGCACACACTGTAAATGTGGTTAGCGTTAGGCAGGGCACTCAGCACACACTGTAAATGTGGTTAGCGTTAGGCAGGGCACTCAGCACACAATGTAAATGTGGTTAGCATTAGGCAGGGCACCCAGCACACACTGTAAATGTGGTTAGCGTTAGGCAGGGCACTCAGCACACACTGTAAATGTGGTTAGCGTTAGGCAGGGCACTCAGCACACACTGTAAATGTGGTTAGCATTAGGCAGGGCACCCAGCACACACTGTAAATGTGGTTAGCGTTAGGCAGGGCACCCAGCACACACTGTAAATGTGGTTAGCGTTAGGCAGGGCACCCAGCACACACTGTAAATGTGGTTAGCGTTAGGCAGGGCACCCAGCACACACTGTAAATATGGTTAGCGTTAGGCAGGGCACCCAGCACACACTGTAAATGTGGTTAGCGTTAGGCAAGGCACCCAGCACACACTGTAAATGTGGTTAGCATTAGGCAGGGCACCCAGCACACACTGTAAATGTGGTTAGCGTTAGGCAGGGCACCCAGCACACACTGTAAATGTGGTTAGCGTTAGGCAGGGCACCCAGCACACACTGTAAATGTGGTTAGCATTAGGCAGGGCACCCAGCACACACTGTAAATG
>OZ024752.1:42769267-42774267 GCA_964016885.1 Eledone cirrhosa | reverse complement strand
AACTTTGAAGCATAATTTTATTTAGGAAATTTTAAATTATGTCCCTAACATCAGAAAAATAATGAGTAAATTATATGATTGAATCCTTTGAAATTCTTTATGTAAAAAATGATTTGAAAATCAAAGGCTTTTGAAATATGGTAATGAAAGTGTTAAAATTTTTATATTTATCTAAAACCTTTCCATCACAATTTTTACGAAAGAACCTCTAAGCTATGTTCCAAACACTAAAGTGATAAGAAGATTTATTTTCAAAATGATTTCAAACAAAAAACCCATAGACAGTGTTTTTCATTAGAAACCTTTAAAAATTAAAAGAAATGGTGGTGGTGATGGTTGTGGTGGTGATTGGTGATGGTTGTGGGGATGGTGATGGTTGTGGTGGTGGTTGTAGGGATGGTAGTGGTGGTGGTTGTTGTGGGGATGGTAGTAGTAGTGGTGGTTGTGGTGGTGGTTGTGGGGATGGTAGTAGTAGTGGTGGTTGTGGTGGTGGTTGTGGGGATGGTAGTGGTGGTGGTGGTTGTGGGGATGGTAGTAGTAGTGGTGGTTGTGGTGGTGGTTGTGGGGATGGTAGTGGTGGTGATGGTTGTGGATATGATAGTGATGATGATGGTGGTGGTGGATATGATAGTGATGATGGTGATGGTGGTCGTGGTGGATATGATAGTAATGATGATGGTGGTGGTGGTGGATATGATAGTAATGATGATGGTGGTGGTGGATATGATAGTGATGATGATGGTGGTGGTGGTGGATATGGTAGTGGATGTGATGGTGGTGGAGGTGGTGAATATGATAGCGGCTTTGGTGATGGTGGTGGTGGTGGATATGGTAATGGATGTGGTGATGGTGGTGGTGGTGGTGGATATGGTAGTGGCTGTGGTGGTGATGATGGTGGTGGTGGTGGATATAGAAGTGGCAGTGATGATGATGATGATGATGATGATGATGGTGGTGGTGGTGGCAACAATGATTCTACAACCAGACTGCCAGAGACAGAGAGAGAGAGAGCAGTATAGATAGACAAACAAACAGACAGACAAACAAACAAATAAATACTAACAGGAAATGGGACCAATTATTAATGTCAACATGGTGGTGGGAAATGAGGCTAGGGAGAAGTATTGCAATGGTAATCATCATACAACTAATTGAAAGTATTTATGCTCTTAAAAATTATTACAACTTCCTCTTAGGTTCTTTGCTTGAAAAAATATTTAGACTGTACAACCCTTAAAAATCTTTACAACTTCCTCCTAAGTTTTTTGCTTGAAAAAATATTTAGACTGTTTTCTCCCAGCCATTTTGCTAAAATAATTCTTTATATATATATATAATAAATTTTAATGAGGGTTTGTAAGTAAATTAGCAGTAGTGATGATAATATCAATAATATTATCAGTGTTGTTATCAGGATAAAATGCACCCAGCCCACTCGGTAAAGTGGGAGTGCTGGTGTCACAATAAAATACACCCAGCCCACTCTGTAAAGAGGAAGTGCTGGTGTCACAATAAAATACACCCAGCCCACTCTGTAAAGTGGGAGTGCTGGTGTCACAATAAAATGCACCCAGCCCACTCTGTAAAGTGGGAGTGCTGGTGTCACAATAAAATGCACCCAGCCCACTCTGTAAAGTGGGAGTGCTGGTGTCACAATAAAATACACCCAGCCCACTCTGTAAAGTGGGAGTGCTGGTGTCACAATAAAATGCACCCAGCCCACTCAGTAAAGTGGGAGTGCTGGTGTCACAATAAAATACACCCAGCCCACTCTGTAAAGTGGGAGTGCTGGTGTCACAATAAAATGCACCCAGCCCACTCAGTAAAGTGGGAGTGCTGGTGTCACAATAAAATACACCCAGCCCACTCTGTAAAGTGGGAGTGCTGGTGTCACAATAAAATACACCCAGCCCACTCTGTAAAGTGGGAGTGCTGGTGTCACAATAAAATGCACCCAGCCCACTCTGTAAAGTGGGAGTGCTGGTGTCAGAATAAAATACACCCAGCCCACTCTGTAAAGTGGGAGTGCTGGTGTCACAATAAAATGCACCCAGCCCACTCTGTAAAGTGGTAGTGCTGGTGTCACAATAAAATGCACCCAGCCCACTCTTTGAAGTGGTAGTGCTGTTGCTATGATAATATGCACCCAATAAACTCAAAGAGTTAACGCTGGTAGTAGTTAATGTCTGTGTAATTATATTTAACCATTTTGTGACTGGATTCCTAATTAAATACTCTAACTTTCTCATAATTAATTTGATGTTTGGAACGTAGCTTAAACATTCTTACAAAGAATTATAGAAGATTTTTAGTTAAATATAAACACTTTAAAACAAACTGCTTTTTAATGAAATGCTTTTAATTAAACCTTTAACATTTCCATTACTCTATATCCAGGTGCGGCTGATATTTGTTCGCAAGATTACTGTCTAGGAAAAAATAACACAGTAATTTTATTTTTTAAGATTTATTTATCAAACTTGGGTCAGTTTGTCTTCATGACTTGTTCTTTCGATCTCACTCAATAAACCCGCCATTGGCTTTGATGACGGCCTCAAAGCGGCCTCGGAACCGGCTACAGGCCTTCGTCACTGTCCCCCGACTTAGGCCCCTAAAGGCACTTGTGATCCTGGCCTTCAGATCGTCTTTCGTATTGCAGCTAGATCTGTTGGTGTCTCGTTGCACTGCGCCCCACACAAAGAAGTCGAGGGGGTTGCAGTCAGGCGAGCTGGAAGGCCAGATGTCAGGTGAAGTGTGGTCGACGAAGTTCTCTGATAGCCAGGCTTGGGTCTTTCAGCTGCTATGGCAGGGCGCTGAGCCTTGCTGCCACACATACAGCCTACCTGCAGCTACCTGGTCGATCCAGAGCTTTACTACCTCGCTCAGAACACGGATGTAGCCATCGGTGTTCAGCTTGAGGCCCTCAGGGAAGACGTGAGGTGGCATGACGTCACCTTAATTGCTGACGACACCTAAGACCAATATTGTCGCTGGAAACTTTGTCTGCATGACTCTGGGAACGTCTTTGGATGAGACAGCGAGCCACCTGTTGTTCTGGGAGTTGTTGTTCTGGACTTATTTGTCCTCCCAGCGCGGATTCCAAGAAGAACTCCGTGTCTCTTCCACAAATTTGGAGGTTCAAAATTATTCAGAATCAATTATTCTGAAAATAAATAATGGAAATATAGTCACCGTTTTTATGAAGACAAGAGTGACAACAGAAATAAAAAAAATTTGCATAAAATTAGCAGTTGAAAATTGTGAACAAATATCGTCCGCACCCTGTATACTATTGTATTTTCACAGTAAAGGCTTTACCTCACATAATTATCTCATATAATATAGAATCTATAAGATTTGGCTGTTATTTATTTTGAGATCTATCATCAATATGAGCGGCCTGCTATGACCAATATGAGCAGCCTGCTATGACCAATATGAGCGGCCTGCTATGGCCAGTTTGAACAGAAAGAGGTGAGAGAATTCTGGCCAGATATGGCCAGTTTAAATACTACAGGGTTAACAATTTTATAAAAAAAAGACGTTGTTTAACCCTTCAATAGACTGGCATCCTATCCAGAGGAGAGAATTGTACTCTCAGTCGCTTCATGCCATGAAACCAGGATAAGTACTGGCCTAATGAACCTTCTAGCTTAAGACAGACTTTAGACTAACCTGAGTATATATAAAGTATTTTTAATCCAAAGCTCTAACATAATTTGGCTGCCATGTTTTTATAAATTAACAAGGACTAAATGTGTTTTTAATTTATTTTTCCTCTTCTATAATTAGCAGAGAAATTATTGTCAACAGGATATGAAATAATATAAAACAACATACAAATGAGAACATCTCTACATAATCAGACCGGATAGAAATGGTAGCCAACACCTCCTTCATACCACACACTACAGTCAGAAAAGCAATGTGAAATGAAGGTTTTGCTGTAAAACACAACACTCCATTTATGATTGTGGGCCCAAAACCCTAAGCACTAGGCCACACATCTTAAAGAAAGAAAGGACATGTTTCATCCCATAAGCAACTCCAGCAGCTGCTAGTATTTATTTTTAGTTGAGTTAACTGGAGCAATATGATGACTGCAAACCCAACATCCTAACCAATTGGTCATACACATTCACCTGAAGTAGTCATAGGCATATTGCTGAGTGTATCTATTTCAGAGCAAGGTACACCATAGCCCTATGTCGTAAGACATGTCTGAAATGTTTAACACTAGAAAGGACATCTGGCTATAAAACAATGCCTTAGCCCTTCAGCATTTAACCCTTTAATGTTCAAACCGGCCAAAACTGGCCAGAATTCTCTACCTCTCTCTGTTGAAACTGGCTGTAACTGGTCGCTCAAACTGATGTTAAGGTATTGTTCTCAAAATAAATACTTTCAAAATCTCATAGATTCGATATTATGTGAGATAATTATGTGAGATAATGCCTTTACCATGAAAATACAATAGTATATATAGAGTAATGTGAATGCTAAAGGGTTAAATTACTCTATATATATATATATACTATTGCATATTTGTGGTAAAGACTTTATCTCACATAATATCAAATCTACGATATTTTGATGTAATTTATTTTGAGAACAATACCTTAATGTCAGTATGAGTGGCCAGTTATAGCCAGTTGAACACTTTTATGTTAACCCTTTAACATTTACATTACTCTATATTTAAACAGAGAGGGAGAGGGGAGAAAGAAAGAGAGGGGGATGAAAGAGAGGAGGAAGAAGGGGAGCGAGAGAGAGAGAGTAAAGACAAAAACCTTAAACAAAACAGGTTGGACTATTTCCTAAAAGAAAATTACTCTATTACTATTTAATATATTGTAGCTAAGAGATCTTCTAACGAACAGAACTTCCAAAAATTGAACAAAGGGATCAATAACAGCTAATAATATATATCTCTCTTTTGGCTTTCATTCAATAATATTCAATTAATTATTTCTAGTAGGAATAATCAATTAATTAACTAA
>OZ024752.1:42759267-42764267 GCA_964016885.1 Eledone cirrhosa | reverse complement strand
GAGTCTCAGTGTATGTGTGAGTGCGAGAATGTGTGTGAAAGAGACTCTCAGTGTATGTGTGAGTGCGAGAATGTGTGTGAAAGAGACTCTCAGTGTATGTGTGAGTGCGAGAATGTGTGTGAAAGAGACTCTCAGTGTATGTGTGAGTGCGAGAATGTGTGTGAAAGAGACTCTCAGTGTATGTGTGAGTGCGAGAATGTGTGTGAAAGAGACTCTCAGTGTATGTGTGAGTGCGAGAATGTGTGTGAAAGAGACTCTCAGTGTATGTGTGACTGCGAGAATGTGTGTGAAAGAGAGTCTCAGTGTATGTGTGAGTGCGAGAATGTGTGTGAAAGAGAGTCTCAGTGTATGTGTGAGTGCGAGAATGTGTGTGAAAGAGACTCTCAGTGTATGTGTGAGTGCGAGAATGTGTGTGAAAGAGACTCTCAGTGTATGTGTGAGTGCGAGAATGTGTGTGAAAGAGACTCTCAGTGTATGTGTGAGTGCGAGAATGTGTGTGAAAGAGAGTCTCAGTGTATGTGTGAGTGCGAGAATGTGTGTGAAAGAGACTCTCAGTGTATGTGTGAGTGCTTAGAATGTGTGTGAAAGAGACTCTCAGTGTATGTGTGAGTGCGAGAATGTGTGTGAAAGAGACTCTCAGTGTATGTGTGAGTGCGAGAATGTGTGTGAAAGAGTCTCAGTGTATGTGTGAGTGCGAGAATGTGTGTGAAAGAGACTCTCAGTGTATGTGTGAGTGCGAGAATGTGTGTGAAAGAGACTCTCAGTGTATGTGTGAGTGCGAGAATGTGTGTGAAAGAGAGTCTCAGTGTATGTGGTAGTGCGAGAATGTGTGAAAGAGACTCTCAGTGTATGTGTGAGTGCGAGAATGTGTGAAAGAGACTCTCAGTGTATGTGTGAGTGCGAGAATGTGTGTGAAAGAGACTCTCAGTGTATGTGTGAGTGCGAGAATGTGTGTGAAAGAGACTCTCAGTGTATGTGTGAGTGCGAGAATGTGTGAAAGAGACTCTCAGTGTATGTGTGAGTGCGAGAATGTGTGTGAAAGAGACTCTCAGTGTATGT
Source organism: Eledone cirrhosa (assembly GCA_964016885.1). Taxonomy (NCBI): domain Eukaryota; kingdom Metazoa; phylum Mollusca; class Cephalopoda; order Octopoda; family Eledonidae; genus Eledone; species Eledone cirrhosa. The sequence continues at coordinate 42,763,208 of OZ024752.1, read as the reverse complement.
GTGAGTGCGAGAATGTGTGTGAAAGAGACTCTCAGTGTATGTGTGAGTGCGAGAATGTGTGTGAAAGAGACTCTCAGTGTATGTGTGAGTGCGAGAATGTGTGTGAAAGAGACTCTCAGTGTATGTGTGAGTGCGAGAATGTGTGAAAGAGACTCTCAGTGTATGTGTGAGTGCGAGAATGTGTGTGAAAGAGACTCTCAGTGTATGTGTGAGTGCGAGAATGTGTGAAAGAGACTCTCAGTGTATGTGTGAGTGCGAGAATGTGTGAAAGAGACTCTCAGTGTATGTGTGAGTGCGAGAATGTGTGTGAAAGAGACTCTCAGTGTATGTGTGAGTGCGAGAATGTGTGTGAAAGAGACTCTCAGTGTATGTGTGAGTGCGAGAATGTGTGAAAGAGACTCTCAGTGTATGTGTGAGTGCGAGAATGTGTGTGAAAGAGACTCTCAGTGTATGTGTGAGTGCGAGAATGTGTGAAAGAGACTCTCAGTGTATGTGTGAGTGCGAGAATGTGTGTGAAAGAGACTCTCAGTGTATGTGTGAGTGCGAGAATGTGTGTGAAAGAGACTCTCAGTGTATGTGTGAGTGCTTAGAATGTGTGTGAAAGAGACTCTCAGTGTATGTGTGAGTGCGAGAATGTGTGTGAAAGAGACTCTCAGTGTATGTGTGAGTGCGAGAATGTGTGTGAAAGAGACTCTCAGTGTATGTGTGAGTGCTTAGAATGTGTGTGAAAGAGACTCTCAGTGTATGTGTGAGTGCTTAGAATGTGTGTGAAAGAGACTCTCAGTGTATGTGTGAGTGCGAGAATGTGTGTGAAAGAGACTCTCAGTGTATGTGTGAGTGCGAGAATGTGTGTGAAAGAGACTCTCAGTGTATGTGTGAGTGCTTAGAATGTGTGTGAAAGAGACTCTCAGTGTATGTGTGAGTGCGAGAATGTGTGTGAAAGAGACTCTCAGTGTATGTGTGAGTGCGAGAATGTGTGTGAAAGAGACTCTCAGTGTATGTGTGAGTGCGAGAATGTGTGTGAAAGAGACTCTCAGTGTATGTGTGAGTGCGAGAATGTGTGTGAAAGAGACTCTCAGTGTATGTGTGAGTGCGAGAATGTGTGTGAAAGAGACTCTCAGTGTATGTGTGAGTGCTTAGAATGTGTGTGAAAGAGACTCTCAGTGTATGTGTGAGTGCTTAGAATGTGTGTGAAAGAGACTCTCAGTGTATGTGTGAGTGCTTAGAATGTGTGTGAAAGAGACTCTCAGTGTATGTGTGAGTGCGAGAATGTGTGTGAAAGAGACTCTCAGTGTATGTGTGAGTGCTTAGAATGTGTGTGAAAGAGACTCTCAGTGTATGTGTGAGTGCTTAGAATGTGTGTGAAAGAGACTCTCAGTGTATGTGTGAGTGCTTAGAATGTGTGTGAAAGAGACTCTCAGTGTATGTGTGAGTGCGAGAATGTGTGTGAAAGAGACTCTCAGTGTATGTGTGAGTGCTTAGAATGTGTGTGAAAGAGACTCTCAGTGTATGTGTGAGTGCGAGAATGTGTGTGAAAGAGACTCTCAGTGTATGTGTGAGTGCGAGAATGTGTGTGAAAGAGACTCTCAGTGTATGTGTGAGTGCGAGAATGTGTGTGAAAGAGACTCTCAGTGTATGTGTGAGTGCGAGAATGTGTGTGAAAGAGACTCTCAGTGTATGTGTGAGTGCGAGAATGTGTGTGAAAGAGACTCTCAGTGTATGTGTGAGTGCTTAGAATGTGTGTGAAAGAGACTCTCAGTGTATGTGTGAGTGCGAGAATGTGTGTGAAAGAGACTCTCAGTGTATGTGTGAGTGCGAGAATGTGTGTGAAAGAGACTCTCAGTGTATGTGTGAGTGCGAGAATGTGTGTGAAAGAGACTCTCAGTGTATGTGTGAGTGCGAGAATGTGTGTGAAAGAGACTCTCAGTGTATGTGTGAGTGCGAGAATGTGTGTGAAAGAGACTCTCAGTGTATGTGTGAGTGCGAGAATGTGTGTGAAAGAGACTCTCAGTGTATGTGTGAGTGCGAGAATGTGTGTGAAAGAGTCTCAGTGTATGTGTGAGTGCTTAGAATGTGTGTGAAAGAGACTCTCAGTGTATGTGTGAGTGCGAGAATGTGTGTGAAAGAGACTCTCAGTGTATGTGTGAGTGCGAGAATGTGTATGAAAGAGACTCTCAGTGTATGTGTGAGTGCGAGAATGTGTGTGAAAGAGACTCTCAATGTATGTGTGAGTGCGAGAATGTGTGTGAAAGAGACTCTCAGTGTATGTGTGAGTGCGAGAATGTGTGTGAAAGAGACTCTCAGTGTATGTGTGAGTGCGAGAATGTGTGTGAAAGAGACTCTCAGTGTATGTGTGAGTGCGAGAATGTGTGTGAAAGAGACTCTCAGTGTATGTGTGAGTGCGAGAATGTGTGTGAAAGAGTCTCAGTGTATGTGTGAGTGCTTAGAATGTGTGTGAAAGAGACTCTCAGTGTATGTGTGAGTGCGAGAATGTGTGTGAAAGAGACTCTCAGTGTATGTGTGAGTGCGAGAATGTGTATGAAAGAGACTCTCAGTGTATGTGTGAGTGCGAGAATGTGTGTGAAAGAGACTCTCAATGTATGTGTGAGTGCGAGAATGTGTGTGAAAGAGACTCTCAGTGTATGTGTGAGTGCGAGAATGTGTGTGAAAGAGACTCTCAGTGTATGTGTGAGTGCGAGAATGTGTGTGAAAGAGACTCTCAGTGTATGTGTGAGTGCGAGAATGTGTGTGAAAGAGACTCTCAGTGTATGTGTGAGTGCGAGAATGTGTGTGAAAGAGTCTCAGTGTATGTGTGAGTGCTTAGAATGTGTGTGAAAGAGACTCTCAGTGTATGTGTGAGTGCGAGAATGTGTGTGAAAGAGACTCTCAGTGTATGTGTGAGTGCGAGAATGTGTATGAAAGAGACTCTCAGTGTATGTGTGAGTGCGAGAATGTGTGTGAAAGAGACTCTCAATGTATGTGTGAGTGCGAGAATGTGTGTGAAAGAGACTCTCAGTGTATGTGTGAGTGCGAGAATGTGTGTGAAAGAGACTCTCAGTGTATGTGTGAGTGCGAGAATGTGTGTGAAAGAGACTCTCAGTGTATGTGTGAGTGCGAGAATGTGTGTGAAAGAGACTCTCAGTGTATGTGTGAGTGCGAGAATGTGTGTGAAAGAGTCTCAGTGTATGTGTGAGTGCTTAGAATGTGTGTGAAAGAGACTCTCAGTGTATGTGTGAGTGCGAGAATGTGTGTGAAAGAGACTCTCAGTGTATGTGTGAGTGCGAGAATGTGTATGAAAGAGACTCTCAGTGTATGTGTGAGTGCGAGAATGTGTGTGAAAGAGACTCTCAATGTATGTGTGAGTGCGAGAATGTGTGTGAAAGAGACTCTCAGTGTATGTGTGAGTGCGAGAATGTGTGTGAAAGAGACTCTCAGTGTATGTGTGAGTGCGAGAAATTGTGTGAAAGAGACTCTCAGTGTATGTGGTAGTGCGAGAATGTGTGTGAAAGAGACTCTCAGTGTATGTGTGAGTGCGAGAATGTGTGAAAGAGACTCTCAGTGTATGTGTGAGTGCGAGAATGTGTGTGAAAGAGACTCTCAGTGTATGTGTGAGTGCGAGAATGTGTGTGAAAGAGACTCTCAGTGTATGTGTGAGTGCTTAGAATGTGTGTGAAAGAGACTCTCAGTGTATGTGTGAGTGCGAGAATGTGTGAAAGAGACTCTCAGTGTATGTGTGAGTGCGAGAATGTGTGTGAAAGAGACTCTCAGTGTATGTGTGAGTGCGAGAATGTGTGTGAAAGAGACTCTCAGTGTATGTGTGAGTGCGAGAATGTGTGTGAAAGAGACTCTCAGTGTATGTGTGAGTGCTTAGAATGTGTGTGCAAGAGACTCTCAGTGTATGTGTGAGTGCGAGAATGTGTGTGAAAGAGACTCTCAGTGTA
>OZ024752.1:42744267-42754267 GCA_964016885.1 Eledone cirrhosa | reverse complement strand
TTAACCCCTTAGCATTTACATTACTCTATATATACTATTGTATTTACATTAACCCCTTAGCATTTACATTACTCTATATATACTATTGTATTTACATTAACCCCTTAGCATTTACATTACTCTATATATACTATTGTATTTACATTAACCCCTTAGCATTTACATTACTCTATATATACTATTGTATTTACATTAACCCCTTAGCATTTACATTACTCTATATATACTATTGTATTTACATTAACCCCTTAGCATTTACATTACTCTATATATACTATTGTATTTACATTAACCCCTTAGCATTTACATTACTCTATATATACTATTGTATTTACATTAACCCCTTAGCATTTACATTACTCTATATATACTATTGTATTTACATTAACCCCTTAGCATTTACATTACTCTATATATACTATTGTATTTACATTAACCCCTTAGCATTTACATTACTCTATATATACTATTGTATTTACATTACTCTATATATACTATTGTATTTACATTAACCCCTTAGCATTTACATTACTCTATATATACTATTGTATTTACATTAACCCCTTATCATTTACATTACTCTATATATACTATTGTATTTACATTAACCCCTTAGCATTTACATTACTCTATATATACTATTGTATTTACATTAACCCCTTATCATTTACATTACTCTATATATACTATTGTATTTACATTAACCCCTTAGCATTTACATTACTCTATATATACTATTGTATTTACATTAACCCCTTAGCATTTACATTACACTATATATACTATTGTATTTACATTAACCCCTTAGCATTTACATTACTCTATATATACTATTGTATTTACATTAACCCCTTAGCATTTACATTACTCTATATATACTATTGTATTTACATTAACCCCTTAGCATTTACATTACTCTATATATACTATTGTATTTACATTAACCCCTTAGCATTTACATTACTCTATATATACTATTGTATTTACATTAACCCCTTAGCATTTACATTACTCTATATATACTATTGTATTTACATTAACCCCTTAGCATTTACATTACTCTATATATACTATTGTATTTACATTAACCCCTTAGCATTTACATTACTCTATATATACTATTGTATTTACATTAACCCCTTATCATTTACATTACTCTATATATACTATTGTATTTACATTAACCCCTTAGCATTTACATTACTCTATATATACTATTGTATTTACATTAACCCCTTAGCATTTACATTACTCTATATATACTATTGTATTTACATTAACCCCTTAGCATTTACATTACTCTATATATACTATTGTATTTACATTAACCCCTTAGCATTTACATTACTCTATATATACTATTGTATTTAGATTAACCCCTTAGCATTTACATTACTCTATATATACTATTGTATTTACATTAACCCCTTAGCATTTACATTACTCTATATATACTATTGTATTTACATTAACCCCTTAGCATTTACATTACTCTATATATACTATTGTATTTACATTAACCCCTTAGCATTTACATTACTCTATATATACTATTGTATTTAGATTAACCCCTTAGCATTTACATTACTCTATATATACTATTGTATTTACATTACTCTATATATACTATTGTATTTACATTAACCCCTTAGCATTTACATTACTCTATATATACTATTGTATTTACATTAACCCCTTAGCATTTACATTACTCTATATATACTATTGTATTTACATTAACCTCTTAGCATTTACATTACTCTATATATACTATTGTATTTACATTAACCCCTTAGCATTTACATTACTCTATATATACTATTGTATTTACATTAACCCCTTAGCATTTACATTACTCTATATATACTATTGTATTTACATTAACCCCTTAGCATTTACATTACTCTATATATACTATTGTATTTACATTAACCCCTTAGCATTTACATTACTCTATTTATACTATTGTATTTACATTAACCCCTTAGCATTTACATTACTCTATATATACTATTGTATTTACATTAACCCCTTAGCATTTACATTACTCTATATATACTATTGTATTTACATTAACCCCTTAGCATTTACATTACTCTATATATACTATTGTATTTACATTAACCCCTTAGCATTTACATTACTCTATATATACTATTGTATTTACATTAACCCCTTAGCATTTACATTACTCTATATATACTATTGTATTTTCGCAGTAAAGGCTTTACCTAACATAATTATCTTACATACTATTGAATCAATGAGATTTTGATATTATTTATTTTGAGAACAATACCTTAACATAAGTATGAGTGGCCGGTTACAGCTGGTTTGAAGAGAATGAGGTCGCAGTAAAGGCTTTACCTAACATAATTATCTTACATACTATTGAATCAATGAGATTTTGATATTATTTATTTTGAGAACAATACCTTAACATAAGTATGAGTGGCCGGTTACAGCTGGTTTGAAGAGAATGAGGTCGCAGTAAAGGCTTTACCTAACATAATTATCTTACATACTATTGAATCAATGAGATTTTGATATTTATTTTGAGAACAATACAATACCTTAACATAAGTATGAGTGGCCGGTTACAGCTGGTTTGAAGAGAATGAGGTCACAGTAAAGGCTTTACCTAACATAATTATCTTACATAATATTGAATCAATGAGATTTTGATATTATTTATTTTGAGAACAATACAATACCTTAACATAAGTATGAGTGGCCGGTTACAGCTGGTTTGAAGAGAATGAGGTCGCAGTAAAGGCTTTACCTAACATAATTATCTTACATAATATTGAACCAATGAGATTTTGATATTATTTATTTTGAGAATACCTTAACATAAGTATGAGTGGCCGGTTACAGCTGGTTTGAAGAGAATGGGGTGAGCGAATTCTAGCCAGATATGGCTGGTTTAAATGCTAAAGGGTTAAGCAGCATCACATTAAAAATTAAAGTCTTTACTCTAATACAACAAATTTTTACAATCTGTCCACCAGTAATGATACCATAAACATCTGAATTAACCTGTTTTTAGATATTTTCTGCTGAATTACTTCAGGATGTTATGATTTAAAATACCCACAATAGGACTATAAATATATTTATTATCAGAAAATATATTGTATAATGAGTCCATATACATCTGTATACAAGTGTCTTGTTTCAGGGGGGGTGCCAGGGGACAAGTTCCCCCCACTTTTTCAAACGTCTATGTTTTATTTTTTGTTTATTTGATATAATAAATTCTTTTTAAGCTTATTCTTTTATATCTGAACTTTATTTAAATATATAAAATTTAATTAGTGTAAAATTTTACTTATGTGATAGGGTCCGGGTAAGGCACCATAAGCAATTTATGCTCCTTTAAGAATCAACAAATGTTGGTTTGTCCCCCTCACATTTTTAAGGCAAACGAGGCCCCTGTCTGTATGTTTAAACTTGATATATAAACATTTAATGATATATGCAAATTTACAAGAAATATTTTAAAATAATTAGAAAAAAACAAAATATTTATACAAAAGACAGTAAATAAAAAGCAAAACATAAAAAAAAAGAATAATTCCCTTCTACCCATTTGTAAAAAATATACATTATATATATATATACATTTTATATATATATATATATATATATATATATATATATATATATATATATGTATATACATTTTATATATATATATATATATATACACACATTATATATATACATTATATATATATATATTCACAGGTACAGCATTAATTTCCTGGCAACAGATAGTCCACCACCTCTTTATCTGAACATAATTATGGACAGAAACCTGACTTTACAATAACTGCCTGACTAGATAATTCTTCCTTTGCCATATTCCTAATGAAAGAAGACACAGCTTGTGGTTTACAAATGATTTTGAAAATAATCAAGAATTTCGAAGGATTTTGAAAATAATCAAGAATTTCGAAGGATATTGAAAATAATCAAGAATTTCGAAGGATTTTGAAAATAATCAAGAATTTCGAAGGATTTTGAAAATAATCAAGAATTTCGAAGGATTTTGAAAATAATCAAGAATTTCGAAGGATTTTGTAATTAGGCATTGTTAAGCTAATGTTAGGAATATAAAAGTTCTAAGATAAGAAGGGCAAACATAGATGGGCTGGCTATGTCTCTTGTTCTAGAGACAACAGGTGGACTATTAGAGTGACAGAGTGGACCCCAAGGCAATGGGGAAGAACCAGAGGGTGGCTAAAGGCAACATGGTACAATGATCTGACCCGATACCATTCAGCCGTACATGGCTCAATATAGGAAGTGAGATGACCCTGGATTTGGGATGTAAAATTATGAGAGAAGGTTTTCTTTTTTAGATAAATATAGACACTTTAACCCCCTTAGCATTTACATTACTCTATATATACTATTGTATTTTCACAGTAAAGGCTTTATCTTACATAATTATCTCACATAATATCGAATCTGTGGCTGAGTGGTTAGAGAATTGGATTCGCAATCGTAAGGTTGTGAGTTCGATTCCTGGACCAGGCGATGCGTTATGTCCTTGAGCAAGACACTTTATTTCACGTTGCTCCTTCTACCTGGAGTTGCGACCGATAGATAGTATTAGCAATTGGAAAGACCGACGGAAACATTGTTCCCTCGGTCCGATTTGACAACGGGGGACTTAGTCATGTGATGTTTATGTATGCATAAATGTTGTTGTTACTACAGCTTACACCGCTGTAGGTTTAGTTAACCTCCTATAAGGTCGTATCTCGTGGGAGTTGTCTCGAGTAGTTTAGTGACAGGGGGGACCTAATCTCATTATGTTTATGTATGCATATTTGCTGTCATAGCTTGCACATATGTAGGTTTAACTGACCTCCTATGAGTTTTCTTACATGTTTTAACCCTTTAGCATTTACATTACTCTATTTTTACTATTGTATTTTTGCAGTAAAGGCTTTATCTCACATAATATCGAATCTATAAGATTTTGATATTATTTATTTTGAGAACAATACATTAACATCAGTATGAGTGACCTGTTACAGCCAGTTTGAACAGAAAGAGGTGAGAGAATTCTGGCTGGATACAACTGGTTTAAATTAATTTAATCTATTTTGTTGCCTGTCAGTGTGTGTGAGTGTGAAAATGTTTGTGAGTAACTGAGTGTGTGTGTGTGTGTGTGTGTGTGTATCTGGGAGTGAGTGAGTGTGTATCTGGCTGTATGTGAGTGTGAGAGAGTGAGTGAGTATGAGTGGGGGGGGGGGGGTGAGATCTGTGGTAGTGTTGGCGCTGGTGACCTCAAGTCTTTATGGAAAGGGGATGGTAAGATTGTGTGTATGTGTGTGTGCGTATGTGTGTGTTCAACAGAGAGAAAAAATATAATTGGTAATTTGTGGTTTGTCAAATTAATTTAATCTATTTTGTTGTACATATGTAATTAATTGCTATGTAATAATGTTTATGTATGGATATATATACTGTTGTTATTCCAGTTCAGACCTCTGTAGGTTTAGCTGACCTCCTATGAGGCTTAATGATAGGGAGCAGAGACAGTCCAATCCTTGAAAGGAAAAATCAAATTGTCTACAGCAGTCATGTCAAACTGAGGGTCCCTCGAGGACCACATGGGTCACATATTGCGCACATTACAACTAATTTTTTAAATTTTATATTACAAAGATAAAAGATGCTCGCACTGTAAAAACCTTTATGTGGGCCGCAGGTGTGCTTGTAAAGGGCCACATGTTTGACATGCCTGGTCTACAGTACCTGATAGGTTCTGTATTTTATCAACTCTGGAAGGATAAAAAGGCTAAGTTAGTTGATCCCAGTGGGATTTTGAAAAAAACTGTTTATAAGGGTCCAAATGCTATCATTATTATAGTTAGGGGTTGGCAGTATTGGTAGAGTGTCGGATGCCATGCTTTGGCGCATAGAGTTACAGCCCTTGCCATTCTGAGTTCAAATCCCGCCGAGGTTAACTTTGCCTTTCATCCTTATGAGGTCGATAAAATAAAGTACCAGTAATGCACTGGGTATTTGCTGGCCTTGTCCCTAACGTAGAAACAATTATTATAGTTAGGAGTTAGGGAAAGTGTTTCTGACTTAACATCTCTAGTGAATTATTTTGTGCAACAAAACTGATAATCTAGAATGAGTCTGTGGCCAGGAGGTGCCAGAAAATCAAAATATGGTCAACAAAAATTTAACAAGAAGAACTGATGTTAGAAATGATATTAAAAAAAATAATTAAAAACATATATTGAAACCAACCTACTAAAAGACGATCACCCAAGTTTTCTTCCGGTGTGCCTTTTTGGTAGTATTTACCAGAAAATCCCAGGTTAAAATAAAAACCCTTGATGTGATTCCGTAACCGGTTTTGAGCTGCCAGAAGTGCCTGAAATGAAATGAAATGAAACGAAATTACTTAAATGAAAATAAGTTAACCATTTCTTGAATGTGCAATGTCAATGTGCATGAACGACCAAGCATAGATGAGTTGAGAGAGAAACTGGTTATAAGAGGGATAAGTTGTAGTGTGCAGGAGAGAAGACTGCGTTGGTATGGGCATGTGATGTGCATGGAGGATGACCGCTGGGTAAAGAAGTGCCAAGAAATCCCAGTGGAAGGAAAACGCAGTAGAGGAACACCACAAAAAACATGTGCGGAGGTGGTGAGAGCTGACCTCAGATAGCTGAAGCTCATGAAGGAAATGACGAAGGACCGTGACAAGTGGAGAGATGCTGGGCTGAATAGGACCCATCCCACCCTTGCAAGCAGGGAAAGCGGACGTAAAAGGATGATGATGATATGAAGCTAGTTCCTGGAACAAAGGTATGAAAGGCGTTAAATAAATTAACCCTTTAGCATTTACATTACTCTATATTTGCTATTGTATTTTCACGGTAAATACTTTATTTTACATAATCATCTCACATAATATCGAATCTATGAGATTTTGATATTATTTATTTTGAGAACAATATCTTAACATAAGTATGAGCAGCCGGTTATGGCCATTTTGAACAGAATAAGATGAGAGAATCTTGGCCGGATATGGCCGGTTTAAATGCTAAAGGATTAGTTTAAAATTTATAAACCTTTTTGATAACACATTACCAAAAGCTGCCCCTGGTTGTCAAATCGATCACCCCACCACCACCACCACCACTCCTACCAACGTCACCACATCTACTATTACCACCACCACCACCACCACCACTACTACTGCTACTATCATGAGGTTAACTTTGCCTTTCATCCTTACGGGGTCAATAAAATAAAGTACCAGTAATGCACTGGGTAATTTCTGACCTTGTGCCAAAAAGTAGAAACAATTATTATTACCACTGTTGCTGTCACCACCACCACTACTACTACTGCTACTACTACAACCACTACTACTACTACTACTACTACTACTATTATTACCACTGTTGCTGTCACCACTACTACCACCACCACTACTACTACTACTACTACTACTACTACTACTACTACTACTATTATTATTACCACTGTTGCTGTCACCACTATTGCTACTATTAGTATTACCACCACCACTACCACCACTGCTACTACTATTATTACCACTGTTGCTGTCACCACCACCACCACCACTACTACTACTACTATTATTACCACTGTTGCTGTCACCACCACCACCACTACTACTACTACTACTACTACTACTACCACTGTTGCTGTCACCACCACCACCACCACCACTACTACTACTACTACTACTACTACTACTACTATTATTATTACCACTGTTGCTGTCACCACCACCACCACCACTACTACTACTACTACTACTACTACTACCACTGTTGCTGTCACCACCACCACCACTACTACTACTACTACTATTATTACCACTGTTGCTGTCACCACCACCACCACCACTACTACTACTACTACTACTACTACTACCACTGTTGCTGTCACCACCACCACCACCACCACTACTACTACTACTACTACTACTACTACTACTACTACTATTATTATTACCACTGTTGCTGTCACCACCACCACCACTACTACTACTACTACTACTACTACTACCACTGTTGCTGTCACCACCACCACCACCACCACTACTACTACTACTACTACTACTACTACTACTATTATTACCACTGTTGCTGTCACCACCACCACCACTACTACTACTACTACTACTACTACTACTACCACTGTTGCTGTCACCACCACCACCACCACCACTACTACTACTACTACTACTACTACTACTACTATTATTATTACCACTGTTGCTGTCACCACCACCACTACTACTACTACTACTACTACTACTACTACTACTACTATTACCACTGTTGCTGTCACCACCACCACTACCACTTCTACTACTATTATTATTACCACTGTTGCTGTCACCACCACCACTACCACTTCTACTACTATTATTATTACCACTGTTGCTGTCACCACCACCACTACCACTACTGCTACTATTATTATTACCACTGTTGCTGTCACCACCACCACTACTACTACTGCTACTATTATTATTACCACTGTTGCTGTCACCACCACTACTACTACTACTACTACTATTATTATTACCACTGTTGCTGTCACCACCACCACTACCACAACCACCACCACTACCACCACCACCACTACTGCTACTATTATTATTACCACTACCACCACTACTACTACTGCTACTATTATTATTACCACCACCACCACTACTACTACTGCTACTATTATTATTACCACTACCACTTCTACTACTACTGCTACTATTATTATTACCACTGTTGCTGTCACCACCACAACTACCACCACCACAACTACCACCAGCACCACTTCTACTACTATAATTATTACCAGTGTTGCTGTCACCACCACCACTACCACCACCACCACCACCACCACCACCACTACTGCTACTATAATTATTACCACTGTTGCTGTCACCACCACCACTACCACCACTACCACTTCTACTACTATTGCTATTGCGGCTACCTGAAACCATTAGCTCCATAAACTAAGTGGACCATTGGCAATAATATATAACAATTATAAGTGGCCACTCAAAGGTTGAAGTAGCCATTGAGTCCAAAGGCTTATGGTTGACTTATTCAACACACTGAAACTGCCATTTTCCTTCAACAATATAACCAACTTTCAAATACAAAAATCTACCAATTACGCAATCATTTTTAAGATGGGATGGTATATTATATATTCAGATATATAATGATTTCTACTTTTGGCATAAGGCCAGCAATTACCCAGAGGATATGCGACAGCTGGAGAGAAATGAGGCAAGCATGCTCCGTTGGATGTGCAGTGTAAATGTGCGTGAACAACCCAGCATAAATGTGTTGAGAGAGAAACTGTGTCTGAGAGGGATAGAATGTAGTGTACGGGAGAGGAGACTGAGGTGGTATGGACATGTGATGCGCATGGAGGATGACCGATGGGTGAAGAAGTGCCAGGAATTGCCAGTTGAAGGAAGACGTGGTAGAGGTAGACCACGAAAAACATGGGCGGAGGTGGTGAGAACAGACCTCAGATCGTTGAAGCTCACGGTGGAGATGACGAGGGACTGTGACGAGTGGAGAGATGCTGTGCTGAATAAGACCCGTCCCACCCTTGCAAGCAGGGAAAAGCGGACGTAAAATGATGATGATGATGATGATGATGATGATTACAGGTACTTTATTTTATCGACCCCGTAAGGATGAAAGGTAAAGTTAACCTCGGCGGGATTTGAACTCAGATCGTAAAGGGACGTAACTCTTTGCATCAAAGCATGGTGTCCGACCCTCTACCAATACTGCTAATCCACAATGATTTCTAGTATAGGCACAAGGCCAGTAATTTTGGGGGAGGGGAAAGTCGATTAAATTGACCCCAGTACATTACTGGTGTTTTATTTTATCGCCCCCGTAAGGATGAAAGGTAAAGTTAACCTCGGCAGGATTTGAACTCAGGACGTAAAGGG
>OZ024752.1:42626767-42739267 GCA_964016885.1 Eledone cirrhosa | reverse complement strand
GAAAAATACACACTCAGATATACACAAACATACACACACACATACACAGCATAACAAATGGAACACCATCCATTATTTTGCTATAGTTTTAAGGGCGGTGGATTGGCAGTATCGGAAGAGGATCGGACACCATGCTTTGACGCATAGAGTTACGGCCCTTGCCATTCTGAGTTCGAACCCCGCCGAGGTTAACTTTGCCTTTCATCCTTATGGGGGTCGATAAAATAGAGTACCAGTAATGTACTGGGGTAATTGCTGGCCTTGTGCCAAAAAGTAGAAACAATTATTTTGCTATAGTTTTTTCACCATCCCCTGCCTTCCTTTTACACACATATATTCAAGCAGGTAGCAGGCGTAAAGAGAGAGAGGAGTAGTATGAGGTAATCAAACTCCTCTCTCTTTACATGTTGTGACAGAATCATAGAAATTTATATATATATAGATGGAGGCACATAGCCTAGTGGTTAGAGCATTGGCCTTGCATCCAAAAGGCTGTGAGTTCAAATTTTAGACCGGGTGATGTGTTGTTTCCTTGAGCAAGACACTTTATTTCACATTGCTCCAGTTTACTCAGCTGTAGAAATGAGATGATAGGGACTGGGGTCCCTATCATTCCACTGTAAAGTGGACGTGGAGGTGCCACAGCAAAAAAAAGCACCCAGCACTCACTGTAAATGAGGTTGGTGTTAGGAAGGGCATCCAGCTGTAGAAATCAAGCCAGAATCAGTTCCCATCCCACCCTTGCAAGCAGGGAAAAGCGGACGTAAAATGATGATGATGATGATGATAATATGAGAAATATTTAGCTTTAACCTTTAACCTATATTAAGAGAGAGGAGTAGTATGAGGTAGTCAAACTACTCCTCTCTCTTTACATGTCGTTACAGTATCACAGAAATTTATATATATATATAGATACTTACATGAACATCAGAGGCTTTCATCCGTTTGCCAGCCGCTCCAACAAAGACATCATCAATGTCAATGAGAACATAACGATCTAAAGGTGTACTCAGCTTCCCATGTGACAGGTAGGACAGGCTATCTAGGAACATAAGGCAATGGAGCCAGAATCTTAATCCGTTCCCAAAAATAACTTTCTGTATTCCATCCAGAAGTCCCAAATCTTGGATAGCTGGAAAGACAGCGTTTCCAGAAAGTTTTGAGTAGCGTCTGTAATTCCTTGACAGTTTGGCATAAGAAAGTGGTTTATAAGTTGCATGTTCAAATTGGAATAAGACCCATTCATCATCTTTTAAAGGTCCTCGGATTATTTCTCCAGGTCGCGTAATCCGCCATATATTTGACATGGGATTAAGTTCGTAATCTTCGATTGCCATGTATTGGTAAATCGTGAGGGGAAAGTCTTTAATTCGTTTAGCATAAGCAGAGTTATCTCGACTTGCAAAAAAAGATATAATTCCTACGTTAAAATCTCGACAGTATTTGTCAAGTAGTTCTCTATTCCAAGCGTCCATGTTAACATAAGCCTCGAAATTTTCAAATATTATAGTGCTGTACTTTCCTTTATCTCCATGTGTTAAATATGGCAGTGTCTTGCCATTCGGCTCAATTTTGTATTTTACCCGTATTGCTTCTAGTAAATAGATGATTTCCTGTCCAAGATATGAATATTGAGTCTCCACAATGACAAGAACTTTGTTGTCTATGCGATGATTATTGTTGGAGGAATGATCACTAGGGCTAAACATGCCGCCACTAATAGGATTCAAGCGGCATTCAATCGTCGACACGGGAATCTCGTGTCTTTTCACATTAGAATGTACATTAAAACATTGATATGCAAGGAAACTTAATGACGATAGACTGAATAATGCTATCAGAATCTTCGTCCATGAACATTTGCGGAAATTACTTTTCCACACAAGACTATTTTTTAACCAAACGAAACAGCGTCTACTATACATGCTGTTTGTTTGGTGGAGGTGGGTGATGTAATAAATACACAAGTCAAAATAGCTCTAATTCTTCAGACACAAGCTTCAAGGTGGTTGCCAGTGATGTATAATTAACATGCTGTATTTAATGACACCAAAACTGTTAAGCTGATTTCTAAATTCATAGTTTACCTTTTTTATACAGTTCAAAAAAATATTGGTTTATATTTATAGCTTAGACATAGTAACAAACAATATACTATCTTCTATTCCAAAATCCATCTTTTATTGTTGTTGTTGTTTGTTTGTTTTGTTTTGTGTTTGTTTTTTCCTTTTCTTTTTCTTAATACACCAAATGTATTGAATTGAATGCTTGTTCTCTTTCAGGGAGTTCTGCAATATGAAACAGAAAGAAATAGTGAAATGTGTACACAACATCCAGGCATAAGGCTCTAAAAGAAGACAGAAAAATGGAATAAGTGTGGACGAATAGGAGATACAGAAGACAATTGTTATAAGGTTACAGGGTGTGACAAAAGGACTTTAACAATTACTAACCATTTAGCATTTAAACTGGCTATAACAGGCCAGAATTCTCTACCTCTTTCTGTTCAAAGCGGCCGTAACTGCTACTCATATTTATGTTAAGGTATTGTTCTCAAAATAAATAATATCAAAATTTCGTAGATTCGATATTATGTAAGATAATTATGTGAAATAAAGTTTTTACCATGAAAATACAATAATAAATATAAAGTAATGTAAATGCTAACGGGTTAACAATTAATTATTTGCTGAACAATTGTGCAATTATATCCTAGAAATAAATTATTAAAATATTATCCTTACTTCCCCATTTCAGTAATTAACCTTTAGCATTTACCTTATTCTATATTTACTATAGTATTTTCATGGTAAAGGCTTTACCTTACATAATCATCTCACATTCAAGCTGTGAGATATTGATGTTATTTATTTTGAGAACAATACCTTAATGTAGGTATGAGCAACCAGATACAGCCAAGAGATGATATGTTTCTTTATTAGCCACAGGGGCACAAAAGAAGGGGACAAATACAAAGGGGGAAGTTTACATACAATAAAAACGTGTAAAATGTTATCACAAATGTAATTAAAAAAATTAGTCGATTTTCCCCAATAGGGGGAGACAGTTTATATGGGTAACACATACCCCTGAAAAAATGTGCAACCCTCATCTCCAGGTAAACAGAAAGAGATGATAGAGTTTTGGTCAGATACGACCGGTTTAAATGCTAAAGGGTTTTTTTTATCATTAAACCAGAGGTGGTTTCAACTGGTTTGCTATTAAAAGGGTTAATTTACATTAAGATGGTATTGGATTGGATTTTAAACATTTACACATTCATATTATTATAGTTATTGCTACGGTTTACAACCTCATAGGAATTTTCCCAAGTAGTTTAACAACAGCTGATTTGAACAGAAAGAGGTGAGAGAGTTCTGGTCAGATACAGTTGGTTTAAACAGAAAGAGGTGAGAGAGTTCTGGTCAGATACAGTTGGTTTAAACAGAAAGAGGTGAGAGAGTTCTGGTCAGATACAGTTGGTTTAAACAGAAAGAGGTGAGAGAGTTCTGGTCAGATACAGTTGGTTTAAACAGAAAGAGGTGAGAGAGTTCTGGTCAGATACAGTTGGTTTAAACAGAAAGAAGTGAGAGTTCTGACTGGATACAACCGGTTTAAACAGAAAGAGGTGAGAGGGTTCTGGTCAGATACAGTTGGTTTAAACAGAAAGAAGTGAGAGTTCTGACTGGATACAACCGGTTTAAACAGAAAGAGGTGAGAGGGTTCTGGTCAGATACAGTTGGTTTAAACAGAAAGAGGTGAGAGAGTTCTGGTCAGATACAGTTGGTTTAAACAGAAAGAGGTGAGAGAGTTCTGGTCAGATACAGTTGGTTTAAACAGAAAGAGGTGAGAGAGTTCTGGTCAGATACAGTTGGTTTAAACAGAAAGAAGTGAGAGTTCTGACTGGATACAACCGGTTTAAACAGAAAGAGGTGAGAGGGTTCTGGTCAGATACAGTTGGTTTAAACAGAAAGAGGTGAGAGAGTTCTGGTCAGATACAGTTGGTTTAAACAGAAAGAAGTGAGAGTTCTGACTGGATACAACCGGTTTAAACAGAAAGAGGTGAGAGGGTTCTGGTCAGATACAGTTGGTTTAAACAGAAAGAGGTGAGAGAGTTCTGGTCAGATACAGTTGGTTTAAACAGAAAGAGGTGAGAGAGTTCTGGTCAGATACAGTTGGTTTAAACAGAAAGAGGTGAGAGAGTTCTGGTCAGATACAGTTGGTTTAAACAGAAAGAAGTGAGAGTTCTGACTGGATACAACCGGTTTAAACAGAAAGAGGTGAGAGGGTTCTGGTCAGATACAGTTGGTTTAAACAGAAAGAAGTGAGAGTTCTGACTGGATACAACCGGTTTAAACAGAAAGAGGTGAGAGGGTTCTGGTCAGATACAGTTGGTTTAAACAGAAAGAGGTGAGAGAGTTCTGGTCAGATACAGTTGGTTTAAACAGAAAGAGGTGAGAGAGTTCTGGTCAGATACAGTTGGTTTAAACAGAAAGAGGTGAGAGAGTTCTGGTCAGATACAGTTGGTTTAAACAGAAAGAGGTGAGAGAGTTCTGGTCAGATACAGTTGGTTTAAACAGAAAGAAGTGAGAGTTCTGACTGGATACAACCGGTTTAAACAGAAAGAGGTGAGAGGGTTCTGGTCAGATACAGTTGGTTTAAACAGAAAGAGGTGAGAGAGTTCTGGTCAGATACAGTTGGTTTAAACAGAAAGAGGTGAGAGAGTTCTGGTCAGATACAGTTGGTTTAAACAGAAAGAGGTGAGAGAGTTCTGGTCAGATACAGTTGGTTTAAACAGAAAGAGGTGAGAGAGTTCTTGTCAGATACAGTTGGTTTAAACAGAAAGAAGTGAGAGTTCTGACTGGATACAACCGGTTTAAACAGAAAGAGGTGAGAGGGTTCTGGTCAGATACAGTTGGTTTAAACAGAAAGAAGTGAGAGTTCTGACTGGATACAACCGGTTTAAACAGAAAGAGGTGAGAGGGTTCTGGTCAGATACAGTTGGTTTAAACAGAAAGAGGTGAGAGAGTTCTGGTCAGATACAGTTGGTTTAAACAGAAAGAGGTGAGAGAGTTCTGGTCAGATACAGTTGGTTTAAACAGAAAGAGGTGAGAGAGTTCTGGTCAGATACAGTTGGTTTAAACAGAAAGAGGTGAGAGAGTTCTGGTCAGATACAGTTGGTTTAAACAGAAAGAAGTGAGAGTTCTGACTGGATACAACCGGTTTAAACAGAAAGAGGTGAGAGGGTTCTG
Organism: Eledone cirrhosa; assembly: GCA_964016885.1. Taxonomy (NCBI): domain Eukaryota; kingdom Metazoa; phylum Mollusca; class Cephalopoda; order Octopoda; family Eledonidae; genus Eledone; species Eledone cirrhosa. Next base: position 42,734,012 of record OZ024752.1, on the reverse strand, counting down.
GTCAGATACAGTTGGTTTAAACAGAAAGAGGTGAGAGAGTTCTGGTCAGATACAGTTGGTTTAAACAGAAAGAGGTGAGAGAGTTCTGGTCAGATACAGTTGGTTTAAACAGAAAGAAGTGAGAGTTCTGACTGGATACAACCGGTTTAAACAGAAAGAGGTGAGAGGGTTCTGGTCAGATACAGTTGGTTTAAACAGAAAGAGGTGAGAGAGTTCTGGTCAGATACAGTTGGTTTAAACAGAAAGAGGTGAGAGAGTTCTGGTCAGATACAGTTGGTTTAAACAGAAAGAGGTGAGAGAGTTCTGGTCAGATACAGTTGGTTTAAACAGAAAGAGGTGAGAGAGTTCTGGTCAGATACAGTTGGTTTAAACAGAAAGAAGTGAGAGTTCTGACTGGATACAACCGGTTTAAACAGAAAGAGGTGAGAGGGTTCTGGTCAGATACAGTTGGTTTAAACAGAAAGAGGTGAGAGAGTTCTGGTCAGATACAGTTGGTTTAAACAGAAAGAGGTGAGAGAGTTCTGGTCAGATACAGTTGGTTTAAACAGAAAGAGGTGAGAGAGTTCTGGTCAGATACAGTTGGTTTAAACAGAAAGAGGTGAGAGAGTTCTGGTCAGATACAGTTGGTTTAAACAGAAAGAAGTGAGAGTTGTGACTGGATACAACCGGTTTAAACAGAAAGAGGTGAGAGGGTTCTGGTCAGATACAGTTGGTTTAAACAGAAAGAAGTGAGAGTTCTGACTGGATACAACCGGTTTAAACAGAAAGAGGTGAGAGGGTTCTGGTCAGATACAGTTGGTTTAAACAGAAAGAGGTGAGAGAGTTCTGGTCAGATACAGTTGGTTTAAACAGAAAGAGGTGAGAGAGTTCTGGTCAGATACAGTTGGTTTAAACAGAAAGAGGTGAGAGAGTTCTGGTCAGATACAGTTGGTTTAAACAGAAAGAAGTGAGAGTTCTGACTGGATACAACCGGTTTAAACAGAAAGAGGTGAGAGGGTTCTGGTCAGATACAGTTGGTTTAAACAGAAAGAGGTGAGAGAGTTCTGGTCAGATACAGTTGGTTTAAACAGAAAGAGGTGAGAGAGTTCTGGTCAGATACAGTTGGTTTAAACAGAAAGAGGTGAGAGAGTTCTGGTCAGATACAGTTGGTTTAAACAGAAAGAGGTGAGAGAGTTCTTGTCAGATACAGTTGGTTTAAACAGAAAGAAGTGAGAGTTCTGACTGGATACAACCGGTTTAAACAGAAAGAGGTGAGAGGGTTCTGGTCAGATACAGTTGGTTTAAACAGAAAGAAGTGAGAGTTCTGACTGGATACAACCGGTTTAAACAGAAAGAGGTGAGAGGGTTCTGGTCAGATACAGTTGGTTTAAACAGAAAGAGGTGAGAGAGTTCTGGTCAGATACAGTTGGTTTAAACAGAAAGAGGTGAGAGAGTTCTGGTCAGATACAGTTGGTTTAAACAGAAAGAGGTGAGAGAGTTCTGGTCAGATACAGTTGGTTTAAACAGAAAGAGGTGAGAGAGTTCTGGTCAGATACAGTTGGTTTAAACAGAAAGAAGTGAGAGTTCTGACTGGATACAACCGGTTTAAACAGAAAGAGGTGAGAGGGTTCTGGTCAGATACAGTTGGTTTAAACAGAAAGAGGTGAGAGAGTTCTGGTCAGATACAGTTGGTTTAAACAGAAAGAGGTGAGAGAGTTCTGGTCAGATACAGTTGGTTTAAACAGAAAGAAGTGAGAGTTCTGACTGGATACAACCGGTTTAAACAGAAAGAGGTGAGAGGGTTCTGGTCAGATACAGTTGGTTTAAACAGAAAGAGGTGAGAGAGTTCTGGTCAGATACAGTTGGTTTAAACAGAAAGAGGTGAGAGAGTTCTGGTCAGATACAGTTGGTTTAAACAGAAAGAGGTGAGAGAGTTCTGGTCAGATACAGTTGGTTTAAACAGAAAGAGGTGAGAGAGTTCTGGTCAGATACAGTTGGTTTAAACAGAAAGAAGTGAGAGTTCTGACTGGATACAACCGGTTTAAACAGAAAGAGGTGAGAGGGTTCTGGTCAGATACAGTTGGTTTAAACAGAAAGAGGTGAGAGAGTTCTGGTCAGATACAGTTGGTTTAAACAGAAAGAGGTGAGAGAGTTCTGGTCAGATACAGTTGGTTTAAACAGAAAGAGGTGAGAGAGTTCTGGTCAGATACAGTTGGTTTAAACAGAAAGAGGTGAGAGAGTTCTGGTCAGATACAGTTGGTTTAAACAGAAAGAAGTGAGAGTTGTGACTGGATACAACCGGTTTAAACAGAAAGAGGTGAGAGGGTTCTGGTCAGATACAGTTGGTTTAAACAGAAAGAAGTGAGAGTTCTGACTGGATACAACCGGTTTAAACAGAAAGAGGTGAGAGGGTTCTGGTCAGATACAGTTGGTTTAAACAGAAAGAGGTGAGAGAGTTCTGGTCAGATACAGTTGGTTTAAACAGAAAGAGGTGAGAGAGTTCTGGTCAGATACAGTTGGTTTAAACAGAAAGAGGTGAGAGAGTTCTGGTCAGATACAGTTGGTTTAAACAGAAAGAAGTGAGAGTTCTGACTGGATACAACCGGTTTAAACAGAAAGAGGTGAGAGGGTTCTGGTCAGATACAGTTGGTTTAAACAGAAAGAGGTGAGAGAGTTCTGGTCAGATACAGTTGGTTTAAACAGAAAGAGGTGAGAGAGTTCTGGTCAGATACAGTTGGTTTAAACAGAAAGAGGTGAGAGAGTTCTGGTCAGATACAGTTGGTTTAAACAGAAAGAGGTGAGAGAGTTCTGGTCAGATACAGTTGGTTTAAACAGAAAGAAGTGAGAGTTGTGACTGGATACAACCGGTTTAAACAGAAAGAGGTGAGAGGGTTCTGGTCAGATACAGTTGGTTTAAACAGAAAGAAGTGAGAGTTCTGACTGGATACAACCGGTTTAAACAGAAAGAGGTGAGAGGGTTCTGGTCAGATACAGTTGGTTTAAACAGAAAGAGGTGAGAGAGTTCTGGTCAGATACAGTTGGTTTAAACAGAAAGAGGTGAGAGAGTTCTGGTCAGATACAGTTGGTTTAAACAGAAAGAGGTGAGAGAGTTCTGGTCAGATACAGTTGGTTTAAACAGAAAGAAGTGAGAGTTCTGACTGGATACAGCCGGTTTAAACAGAAAGAGGTGAGAGGGTTCTGGTCAGATACAGTTGGTTTAAACAGAAAGAAGTGAGAGTTCTGACTGGATACAGTTGGTTTAAACAGAAAGAAGTGAGAGTTCTGACTGGAAACAGCCGGTTTAAACAGAAAGAGGTGAGAGGGTTCTGGTCAGATACAGTTGGTTTAAACAGAAAGAAGTGAGAGTTCTGACTGGATACAACCAGTTTAAACAGAAAGAGGTGAGAGAGTTCTGGTCAGATACAGTTGGTTTAAATGCTAAAGGGTTAATATAAACTATAGGATTTCTCTTATGCAAACAATTTATATCAAAACACAAATTGCCCAGTTTGATTGTTCATATAGTCAGTAACCAATGTAGTTGTGTCTAGTTATTGTTGAGTAAAGAAGTGCCAAGAGATCACAGCAGAAGGCAGCTGCAGTATAGGAAGACAAAGGAAGACCTGGGTAGAAGTAGTGAGAATTGATCCTGTATAAAGGAGATGACAAGGGAATGCAAGCACTGCTGGAAAAGCAGACATATGATGATGGTAGTGATGATGATGATAGTGGTGGTGATGGTGGTGATGATGATAGTGGTGATGGTGGTGGTGATGATGATAGTGATGATGATGATAGTGGTGGTGGTGGTGGTGGTGATGATACATTTGAAATCTTTTAACATTAAAAGATAACATAGTAGTGAATTTGGTCTTTTATTAACATGAACTTATAAAACATGCACCTGCTTCGAACATATGCATTTGATATGTTTCACTTAGTCTTAAGTTCTTTGAGCTCTTCTACAGTATGTACACACATGCATAGCTTCAATGGAGCATCATACAACTGCATGGACGTTTTTGTATGCACTGCTTCAATAATGTGCATATACATGCATAGCTTCATTGCAGCATTATACAACTGCATACACACGTGCATAGCTTCATTGTAGCATCATACCACATCATGGACGATTTTGTATGCGCTGCTTCAATAATGTGCATAGCTTCATTGTAGCATTATACCACAGCATGGACGATTTTGTATGCATTACTTAAAAATGTGCATATATATATGCAGCATTATACCACTATATTGCCATTTTTGTATGCATTGCTTCAATAATGTGTATATACATGCATAGCTTCATAGTTCAATATGTTTAAGGTATAATTTATCACAAATCTATTTAATCATCATCATCATCATCATCATCATCACCGTCTTAGGTCCGTTCTTCCATGCTAGCATGGGTTAGACTGGTTGTCCTGTTGTGGGCAGTGTCTGGTCGGCTGACCATGCCTTGCTCATACAGGAACTGATTTTGGCTTGGTTTCTACAGCTGGATGCCCTTCCTAACACCAACCTCATTTACAGTGAGTGCTGGGTGCTTTTTTCCGTGGCGCCTACGCGTCCACTTTACAGTGTGGGCTGGGTGCTTTTTTGCCGTGGCACCTCCACGACCACTTTGCAGTGGGAGGGTGTAGGGGCATATTGTCTATATGCTTCAGCTTGTACCCATGGGAGGTCGGGTACTCTGTATTACTGCGTGACGCCAGAGGTCACGGTCGTGTGTCATCGCCTTTGAGAGGTGCAACTGAGTAAGGTCGGCCCCTATCACCTCATCCCAGGTCTTCTTGTGTCTCCCCCACTCCGCGGTTTCCATTGGCTTCTAGTGCTCTGTACCTTTTTATGCAGCTGTCATCCTTCATACGCATCACATTATTATTGTAACATTTGTTACTGTAGTATATATTGCTATAATTAACACCTGGTAACAGCTATGATAAAACCACATGCTGCTTATGTGGAGGTTGTAGTGTGTAGAGCAACAGTTGCCAACCAGTGGTCCAAAAAAAAAAAATTTGGTGGTCCGCAGAAAAATTTTGACATTATTTGCAATTTTTATGTTTTATTAATAATTGTTTCTACTTTTTGGCATAAGGCCAGCAATTACCCAGTGCATTACTGGTACTTTATTTTATCGACCCCGTAAGGATGAAAGGCAAAGTTAACCTCGGCGGGATTCAAACTCAGAATGGCAAGGGCCGTAACTCTATGCATCAAAGCATGGTGTCCGACTCTCTACCGATACTGCCAATCCACCACCCTTATAATAATGATTTCTAGTATAGGCACAAGGCAAGAAATTTGGGGTGAGGAGAAAGTCGATTAAATCGACCCCAGTACGTTACTGGTACTTTATTTTATTGACCCTGTAAGAATGAAAAGCAAAGTTAACCTCAACGGGATTTGAACTCAGACCGCAAAGGGCCATAACTCTATGCTGCAAAGCAAAGCGTCCGCCCCTCTACCGATACTGCCAATCCAGCACCTTATGTTTTACTAATAATAAAACATAAATAATATTTGGTTAAAATATATTTTATAACATCCCTAAAAAATGTTTTAATTGGTGCATTTCATATCAATAAAATGGAAGTTCTTTGATGGGATTGGCAGTATCGGTAAAGGGTCGGACGCCATGCTTTTGACGCATAGAGTTACGGCCCTTTATGATCTGAGTTCAAATTCCGCCGAGGTTAACTTTGCCTTTCATCCTTACGGGGTCGATAAAATAAAGTACCAGTAATGCACTGGCTGATTTGTGCCAAAAGTAGAAACAATTATTTTACAAATCTATTTATCTTTTTTAAAAAATTCAAATTAGTGGTCCACGCGATTTAATATCATGAATTTAGTGGTCCGTGAAGTCTGAAAGGTGGGCAACAACTGCTGTAGAGCCCTCAAGGGAACTATTTAAAAAAAAAACCTTTATGATGTCACAACGTTGTTCAGTGACTGCTACTATTTAACCCTTTAGCATTTAAACCAGCTATAACCCAGCCAGAATTCTCTCACTTCTTTCTGTTCAAACCAGCCATAACTACCCGCTCATACTGATGTTAAGGTATTGTTCTCAAAATAAATAATTGTTTCAACTTTTGGCACAAGGCCAGCAAATACCCAGTACATTACCATCTAAGTTCAAGTCCCGCCGAGGTTGACTTTGCCTTTCATCCTTACGGGGTCGGTAGAATAAAGTACCAGTAATGCACTGGGTAATTGCTGGCCTTGTGCCTAAAGTAGAAACAATTATTTCAAGTACAATCACACTAGTTCACTAGTTCAACTAGATTTTGTTGTTGTCTGACACCTCCACTATAGTATAAAATGTTTTGAGTATGGAACAACCATTCTTCTAAGCAGTCAGCATTCCCCTAAGAATAAGGATGTTAAGGTCACTTCCTCTGCTATAGTATTATTCAACATAGAAGAAAAGGATGTTAAGGTCACTTCCCTTGCTATAGTATTATTCAACATAGAAGAAAAGGATGTTAAGGTCACTTCCCCTGCTATAGTATTATTCAACATAGAAGAAAAGGAAAAAGATGAACAACAGTTTTAAGGCTATAACAACAACAAACAACAACCAGAAAAAGCAAGGTCATTTTCCCCAAGCACGTCAAACTAAGAGTCCCCTGAGAGTCACGTGTTGTCTGAGGGCTACACACCACGAAAACCTATTGCACACATTACAACTAATTTTTTTATTTTATATTACCAAGATAAAACATGCTTGTGCTGTAAAAACCTTTGTGTGGGCCGCAAACAGCTGGTTTGAACAGAAAGAGGTGAGAGAATTCTGGCCAGGTACAGCCGGTTTAAATGCTAAAGGTCTACCAAATATACACAAAATCTTTGAGTACATGGAAGCTAGGAAAAGATTCAACAAGAGAAACTTCTAGATGTATTACAGCTTCCTTGGTTTCCTCTTTTCTTTTTCATTTTCTTATCCATAATCTGCTTCCCATTGACCTTCAATATTTGAAATGTTATTTTCGTTTTGGGTTTTTTTCCCCCTTTTCTCTTTTTTTTTATTTTCACAAAAGACACCTCCCGCCCACTTTGGTGTGGGTGGGAGGTCTCCCCGCCAAACGGGGAGAGATGACAGGTCCGTATCAACAGCGAATAAAATGTTCAAAGGTGACGCCCTAATCATCCCCTCGTTTATAAATATAAACCTCAGAATTTGAGAGATAGTTTTCGCTAGTGACATTTCCTACAAACACTGCGAACATAAATAAACAGATTTGGGAAGTAAAAATACTTAGCTAAGCATAAATTATATTTTCTACTCGTCTTTCTCTGCTAGATACAAGCAACGGAATAGGTTTGTTAGGTACTTTCTATTATATAATAATGATTGTATTGGATTGTTTGTCCGTCTATCACACAAACATTACGTGCTCGCAAAAACGTTCTAAAATTATTTTATGTAAAATTTATGGAACAAAAATATAAAACAAAAGAAGGGGCAACGGTTATAAAACATTATTTTCTTTGCCAACAATCTGTCTCTGGAGGTGTGTATGTATATACACACACAAATACGGTACATATATATACACAGACGGTATATATACACATATATACACGCACACATATGGTGTGTGTGTATATATATATATAACAGTAGTACTAATATTATAATATTAGTGTGAGTAATTATAATCATAATTATGTTATACATTTTTAAGTATATATATATATATATATATATAAAAATACGTATTTAAGAAAGCCACAACAATGCAAAGGGAAATCTCGAGGTAGGAAGTGAAATATAGATAGGAAAAACAGGTGTTTTTCCTATCTATATTTCACTTCCTACCTCGAGATTTCCCTTTGCATTGTTGTGGCTTTCTTAAATACGTATTTTTACACATTTCACAATGCTTCAAGCAAACTTTAACACCCTCTTATATATATATATATATATATATATATATACATATAGGAAAAACATTTTCCTATTACCTACCCTAAGTATTGAGTACTCTGGTGCGTTATGGGTCTATCTGGTTCCTTACCACACTTCCTTCGTTTTATATATATATTGTTTGATATAGAAATGGCTTCTACAGGACTAGAACTGTTTCATTCGAAGGAAAAAGGAAATCATCAGGAAATCCCTGATGATTTCCTTCGAATGAAACAGTTCGAGTCCTGTAGAAGCTATTTCTATATTAAACATTATATACTCTACTATGTAAAGAGTACCTTACTTAGTGTGGATACCCTCCGTTTGAACACACACACACACACACACACACACACACACATATATATATATATATATATATATATATATATATATACGTTATTCCGGGTTGAATCGGAGGTAATCACAGTAAGTAAGGTACTCAATACATTGCAGAGTATAAAAGTTTTAATATTCCTGATTCTGATTCCTGATGATTTCTAAAGAATGAAACAGTTCTAGTCCTGTAGAATCTCATCTATATTAAAACTATATATATATAGTTTTTTGGCTCTGTTTAACTGCATTGAGCTATACCTTTTACTGTCATTTCTATAATACGAAGAGGGTGTTTAACCCCAACACGCTCCAGTATTCTAATCCTTATATATATATATATATATATATATATATATTTATATAGATATTTATTTATATATTTATATTATTTCTGAAGACGGCATATGTATGTGTTGGTATGTATATTATATTTGATAGTTTGTATAATTTTGTATAATTTTGTACATAGATCTGTTGAATATGCATGCCAATTCTAACACATATATGTCCTAGAAACGATCGTTAAATAATGCACTTTTTTTGTTTAATATTGTTTTATTCATTATTTTTTTAATATTTTATCTTGACTCTGTATTCCGTTTATCTTTCACCGAAAGTGATTTTTGAATGCATCTCTTCTTTCCATGATATCCGGATTACATTGAGTTCTTCATACGGATTGGACACTACCGTAAACTCTTGGTAGATTTATCTACATATATATATATATATATATATATATATATATGTAGATTTATCTACATATATATATATATATATATATATATATATATATATTTATATTAGGTATGAAACGAAGTTGTAGCAACTATATAGCAGATACTACTTGAGTTGTTTGAGGCAGTCACAAAGCACTCAATAGAACGGTTATGTTAATACATTACCGTCTGGAGAGGAAACAACAGTTAAAAAGTGTGACACCAAGAAAAACAACCGAAGTTAGTGGCCATACATATACCACAATAACAATAGATACACATATATATATATATACACACACACACATTATATATATATATATATATATATATATATATATATATATATACATGTAAAGTTATATTTAAAATTGGTGGGTTACAACTAGTAAATATTTATAACTGATATAAAAGCACTCGACAAATACTTGGAGTATATTTACAATATTAAATAAATGGAAAACTATATTTATAAAACCATATTCATTTCATTATATATATTTCGGGGATATCATATTAACAATATGCTATGCCTTCATCAGACAAAATACAATATAAACAGTTTTATAGATAAATATATTCGACATACCGTAATAAACATCAACTTCATTTGAAGAGGTTCACTCTAGCTAGAGTGAACCTCTTCAAATGAAGTTGATGTTTATTACGGTATGTCGAATATATTTATCTATAAAACTGTTTATATTGTATTTTGTCTGATGAAGGCATAGCATATTGTTAATATGATATCCCCGAAATATATATAATGAAATAAATATGGTTTTATAAATATAGTTTTCCATTTATTTAATATTGTATATATATATATATATAATGTGTGGGTGTGTGTGTATGTATATATATATATGTATCTACTAAGCTCAAGGTTCGAGCTGTATCGATCTATCCCGACTCTGTAATCCGCGGCTCGTTAGAACCCTTACAATGGTAATGAAAAAAAGCTCTACACCTCGACACTGATGTGAACCTAAACATGGAGTGCTCACCCGGGTGAACCTACAGTAACTACACGTTACACTCCCTGTATATATGTATATATATATATATATGTATATATATATATATATATATATATATATATACATATATATATATATATAATACAAGGACGATTTGGACAAACTGACTGGCCCTAACCGCCTTTGAGTCAAAAACATTTTTCTCTGTGTGTTTTTCTTAGCCTCTTGGATTGTGTTTACCATTATACCTTTATTATATAACTGTTATGCAATAAACGCCCGATGATGTCACCAGGATCTTACGGAACCTGGCCAATGAAATGTACATAGTGTTTGCTATAATAAATCTTTGAAGGAATTTCACCAGACCGGCCTCCTGTCATTTTACTCAATAATTATATATATATATATATAGTATTAATGCAATGAAATATCTATGATCGTCGGCAAATCACTGATGAGGGACTCATTTTATAACATGTTATCCATGTGCAACCTGCAGTATTCTTCTCCCCATTTTTTCATATATATATATATATATATATATATATATATATATATACGTGGAGAAGTAAAATACAGAACAGACAGTTAAAACGTTTCGCCCGAATGGGCTTCTCATGGGCATAATAACTAACTAAAAAGCGTTCCTTACATGAAAGGAACGCTTCGCCCGAATGGGCTTCTCAAGGGTATAATAACTAACTAAAAAGCGTTCCTTTCATGAAATAACTACATGATCACCTAACCCTCCTTTTATCTCTCTCGATACGTAAATATTATATATATATATATATATATATATATATATATATGTGTGTAAATGAAGTAATTCCATCGGAAAAGTCCAGGAAAAAAGAGTGCTCTATGTAAGCAACAGAGCTTAATTATTATTATTATGTAATAAACAACATAAGGCAATTATTCCATTTACCAGTGGTTTCTTAAAAGCAAAAAACGTTTTTTGCTTTTAAGAAACCACTGGTAAATGGAATAATTGCCTTATGTTGTTTATTACATAATAATATATATATATATATATATATAATATTGACGTATGCAAAGCTGTCTAAACGTAATGTTATAACTCTAGGGTAATATACCCTATTGAGTGCTTAGCTGTACACCGAGATTGCATTCGTTAGCTCGGGTGCAACCAAAGCTTCGATGATGATGTACTAAATTTTGTATATATATATATAGAGAGAGAGAGAGAGAGAGAGAGAGAGAGAGAGAGAGTGCGTGTATGTGTGTGTGTGTGGGGGGGGGGCTGTCACCAACATCATCGCCATCAACACCAATACTAACACCATTCATAGAATCAAATCCAACAATTTTTTCCATTCATCAGCAAATTTACTAAAAAACACTAATTTGGTTTCAATACGAACGCGCACACCCACATATATACAGATATATATATATAGACATACATATATACAAGCAAGCATGTATACACTCGCGAACATCCATACACACACACATATATATATATATATATATACACACACATATATATATATACATATACATGCAAACATGCATAACAGAGACACACACACACACACACATCCATATACACACACACACACACACACATATATATATATATATATACAAACATGCACTTCAGAGACATATACACGCATACATCCATACACACATATAAACATCTATACAAATATATATAAATACATATATACACACACATATAAACATCTATACATACAAGCATGATTAACACAAACATATACACGCATACATCTATCATCCATACACACATATACATCTATATATATATATACACACACATATATACACACATATATATACACACACACACATATAGACAACTATACATAGAAGCATGCATAACACGGGCATATACACGCGTACGTCCGTACGCACATATACATCTATATATATATACACACATATATACACACATATATACACACACATATATACACACACATATACACACACACACACACACACACATATAGACATCTATACATAGAAGCATGCATAACACGGGCATATACACGCGTACGTCCGTACGCACATATACATCTATACATACAAACATGCTCACACATACACAGAGATATGTGTATGTTTGAATGACAACCTAAATAGAAAATCATTTCATAAGTTAGGAAAGGTCCACACGATTTACTTTGAAATGTCTAAGATCCACCAAAGGCATTTATAAGTGACAATTGTGCCAAGAAATTCGAGTTGTGTGCGTGTGTGCAACATACATATTTTTGTTACACACACACGCATACATATATATATATATATATATATATATATATATATATATATATAAGAATTAAAATACTAGAGTGTGTTGGAGTTAAACACCCTCTTCGTATTATAGAAATGACAGTAAAAGTATAGCTCATGTAATTAAACAGAGCCGAAGAATTATGAAAATAAACCAAAGAAGCCTTCAATACATCAAAAGTCTTTATTAGCCAACATATATATATATATATATATATATATAAATGAAAAGTATAGAAATTATTGTAGCAAGAAGCCAACAGTATTCCATAATATATGTGACTATAGCGTCAAATATATATAAATATATATATATATATATATATAATTGTTTCTACGTTAGACACAAGGCCACAATTAACCAGTGCATTACTGGTACTTTATTTTATATATATATATATAATGTATAATAAACAATACAATATAATTACCTCATTACCAGAGGTTTCCCGAATAAAACGAATACGAAAGAAACGTCCTCATTCGTTCGTCGGACAAGGCAATATAAAACAATTCCAACGGAAACTTCAATACATTATATATATATATATATATATATATTAATTCAAAATATTAATAAATATAGACATTCAACGCAATCAAAATATATTTTGTTATATATTTCGGAGGTACTGTGCTGTTTTTTCAGTACGTCCTCATCAGATAAAATATATGAATACCTCAACTGTCTGCCAATACTGGAATTGAACCATCAGCACAGTTGAGGTATGTCATACATCAATTCATATATTTTATCTGATGAGGACGTACTGGAAAAACAACACAGTTACCTCCGAAATATATATAATAAAACATATATTTTGATTATGTGAACGTCTTCATTTATTAATATTTTGAATAATATATATATATATATATATATATATATATACATATACATATATATATATATATATATAATATATTAATTGTTTCTACTTTAGGCACAAGGCCAGCAAATTACCCAGTGCATTACTGGTACTTTATTTTATCGACCCCGTAAGGATGAAAGGCAAAGTCAACCTCGGCGGGATTTGAACTCAGATCGTAATATATTAATAAATGGAAACTATATTTATTTTATTATACATATTTCAAGGGCAACCAAGGCAAATTATGGTGCGCTTTCATCAGATAAAATACAGATTTGTTTTATAAATAAATATTGACATACCCGGAAAAAAAGACAATATATATATATATATATATATTTATATAAAATATTAAACAAATAATGAATAAACAATGAAACAGTTCCTTATATTAAACAAAAAAAGTTCATTATTTAACGATCGTTTCTAGGATATATATTTATATATATATATACAGACATACACACAAAATGCTAAACAATGAAAGAAGAAAAATAATACAAGGTAGTAATTAATCCACACACGGATTTCTTTGAAGTGAAGGCGAAAACATATTCATGAGATTCTTGAACGCTCATCTGAAATAACTTCCATTTCTTCACACAGAAATCTGTTTACGCTCACTCAGTGGAAATGTGAATAGGGGCAAAAAGGAGCCAGTATTACAAATGCAACAAGCCACGACTATATCTTATATATACATACATAATACATTATATATATTATATATATTATATATAACTTTGCCTTTCATATTTACGGGGTCAATAAAATAAAATACCAGTAATGTACTTTAAGAAGTCGCACCCTAATTCTCTCTCTCTACCTTCGAAATATTTGCTGGCCTTGTGCCAAAAATAGAAACAATTATATATATATATATATATATATATATATATATATATATATATATACTATCCAGGAAGCTCCAACCGTTAAGGTTGTCTTTTTTTCCGGGTATGTCAATATTTATTTATAAAACAAATCTGTATTTTATCTGATGAAAGCGCACCATAATTTACCTTGGTTGCCCTTGAAATATGTATAATAAAATAAATATGGTTTTATAAATATAGTTTCCATTTATTAATATATTGTGTATATATATATATATATATATATGAACGAGTGGGACCCCGACGGCTGAGCTCAAGCCGTTTCGACGGCTAATTCTGGCGAAACGGCTTGAGCTCAGCCGTCGGGGTCCTACTCGTTCCTATTACCCACTCTACTACCCTAAGTATTGAGTACTTTGGTGCGTTATGGTCCATCTGGTTCCTTACCACATTTCCTTCGTTATATATATATATATATATATATATATATATATAATGTGTGTATGTAGAGAGAGAGAATTAGGGTACGACGTCTTAAAGAATTGCCCAATAAGCTGTTCACTTAGCATTGTTAGAATGGTAAGACATACATAAATATATATATATATTGTAACCTCTTCTCTGTGTGTGTGTGTATATATATATATATATATATATATATATATGTTATAGAATACTATTAGCTTCTCGCTAAAACAATTTCTATACCTTCATTTATATATATATATATAAAACCTAGTCTTCCTAGTTTTTGTCCCATTTTGGCATCACACACATGCATGCATGCATGCATGCATGCATGTATGTATGTATGTATGTATGTATGTGTGTGATCAAATGTATATATATATATATACATATATATATTGTAACGTATTATTTTAACTCGAGTGAAAGGGAAGAAGTTAACTGAAAAGTAGTAAATATGTAATAATAATTAGGGAAATATGATCAAAACACCCCGAAAATAATAGACAAACTAAACAGCACGAAGCCTAACAAAGTACATATCTGAAATAGTTCCCACCTTCTTCTAAGTATCCTATTTTCCGCTGTATAAGACCTATCACATTTGTTGTCAAAATCTGCCTGTACTTATATTCAAACATAAATTGAATAAGCACTCAATACATGTTGATTAGAGTGTAACATTTCTTTACCGAATATATATATATATATATATATATATATATAACGAAGATTTAATATAGAAAAAGCTTCTACAGGACTAAAACTGTTTCATTTGTATGAAATCATCAGGAACTGATGATGAAATCATCACGAAAGCCCTGATGATTTCCTTCGAATGAAATAGTTCTAGTCCTGTAGAAGCCATTCCTGTATTAAATCTTGTAAATACTCTATGTATTGAGTACTTTACTTACTGGCGTTACCCCCGATTGAACCCGGAACTCATATATATATATATATATATATATATATATATATACACACACACACATACACACACCATTAGCATTTTCCCTACTAAACATTTTTCTTCAACAGCAGGGCGATCTTATACAGTTAGTCTTCTTACGAACTCACTAGACGGTGTGTGTATGTTTGATTTTCAAATATGTTGTTTCATCTCATCTAAACAACTAGATCTAATGTATAGTTTTCACCTGTGAATCACCACACACACACACGTCAGTAATTAATGGTAATCTAATTGCCAAAAAAACACAACAACGATAAACATAGATGGAAAAATGATAAAACTGTCCAAATATATACAATATATATATATATTGGAGTAAAAATACTAAGTAGTGAATGAAAAGAGATATACACCAAAAAAATATACGCGCACTGACCTTTTTCTCTTCAATTATTACCAGTGTATACGCTAACCTACTCATTCAGTACGCCAAGCAATAGAATATACAAATAGAACCGGAAGTCAACGCTTCCACATTCCCACGCATGCGTACATTATTCAAACTGCTGTCATTCTAATGACCTACTTACGTATTGTATTCTTACTCTTCCTTTCTTCTCTTCTCACCCTTTCCTTTCTTTCATTCGCATTTTACTAGCAGAGGGACCCGGCAAATGCCTAGGTATTTTATGAAAGCAACAATATATTTTGGTTCTTCTTCTTCGTCTTATTCCCCAGATGGCCGCGAATGCAGAATCTTCAAACATTCTTTCTTTCCAATGGGTCCAATTAGAAGCAACTGTTTCCAAATAATTGTTTCTACTTTTGGCCCAAGGTCAGCAATTACACCAGTGTATCATTGGTACTTTATTTTATCGACCCCGTAAGGATGAAAGATAAAGTTAACCTCGGCGGGATTTGAACTCAGATCATAAAGAGCCAGTTGATTCAGCAGCCAAGCTCATAGATGTTATCAAAAAATCTTGCTGGGGGGGGGGGCTCCCCTTGGCTCTCCTGCCAGTTGGTTTTGCTTGTAAAATCTGTCTTGCACTTCTTTTCTGAGACATTCTAACCATATACCTGTAATATCAAAGCTGTGATCTCTTAATTTGGAGTAGTAGTTCTACCTGGAGTGAATCTGATCTCCAAGCTATGCACTTTATCAAGTAAATATTATTCCAAAGACCCTTTCGAGGAACCCCATTTCAGCCATTTGTATTCGCGATTGCATTCTTTCAGTCATTATCCAAAATTCATGGCCATAGGTAAAGGTTGGCATGAATACCAAATTGAAGATAGTGAGTTTAGCTTTTACACCTACTTCCCTTCTTCTGATTACCGAATGCTGAAGAGATTACAGCTCCGATACTATGGGCATGTGGTTAGAATGTCTCAGAAAAGAATCACTGAATTGGGAGGTCACAGCTCCGGTACTATGGGCATGTGGTTAGAATGTCTCAGAAAAGAATCACTGAATTGAGAGGTCACAGCTCCGATACTATGGGCATGTGGTTAGAATGTCTCAGAAAAGAATCACTGAATTGAGAGGTCACAGCTCCGATACTATGGGCATGTGGTTAGAATGTCTCAGAAAAGAATCACTGAATTGAGAGATCACAGCTCCGATACTATGGGCATGTGGTTAGAATATCTCAGGAAAGAATCACTGAATTGAGAGATCACAGCTCCGATACTATGGGCATGTGGTTAGAATATCTCAGGAAAGAATCACTGAATTGAGAGATCACAGCTCCGATACTATGGGCATGTGGTTAGAATATCTCAGGAAAGAATCACTGAATTGAGAGGTCACAGCTCCGATACTATGGGCATGTGGTTAGAATGTCTCAGAAAAGAATCACTGAATTGAGAGATCACAGCTCCGATACTATGGGCATGTGGTTAGAATATCTCAGGAAAGAATCACTGAATTGAGAGATCACAGCTCCGATACTATGGGCATGTGGTTAGAATATCTCAGGAAAGAATCACTGAATTGAGAGATCACAGCTCCAATACTATGGACATGTGGTTAGAATATCTCAGAAAAGAATCACTGAATTGAGAGGTCACAGCTCCGATACTATGGGCATGTGGTTAGAATGTCTTAAGAAAGAATTGCTGGACAGATTTTACAGGCAAAACCAACAGGTAGGAGACCCAGGGGTAGACTCCGTGCAAGATGGTTGGATAACATCCATGAGCTTGGCTGGTCACACTTGGGGATCCAGCCGGATCAGTTGGAGACGATTGCTTCTGGTATGACCCACTAGAGGGAGTGTTTGAGAACAATGTCCCCACAACCCTCTCAAAAATAAGTGGGCGAAGAAAGGAAGAAGATCAATAAAATAGGATTACTCTATTTCCACAGTAGGAATTATAGCAGAATTTTCATTGTTGCTTGTTCAAGACAAAGGATTTAGATAAAAATATTATTGGTTTTGTCCAGTGGTGTTCTTTTGAATATTACTCCCTTTTACAGTTAGCATATGTAATGCTTCACACATAGATGAATCATTAGGTATGGTGCCAGTGAAAAGAGAAGGACTCAAAAATAAATTTGTAATTTTTTTATTCGTTTTTTTTTTTTTTTTTTTTTTTTTTTGTACAACCAAACCCTCCAAAATTCAAAACAAAACACCTGGTCTTATCTTATCCCCTCCTTGCACCAGATTAGTGTGTGAGAGTGAGGATGTTTTTTCTTCCGCCATTCAATATTGGTCATCCAGGCACTAAACTCTCCAAAGACACTTCCTTCTTTTAGGAGCCAGAGGAGGTTTTGGCTTTTCTTGGGACACCCAAGCAATTAGGTCATGTAGTAGTAGTAGTAGTAGTAGTAGTAGTAGTAACAGCAGCAGTGTTGGCAGTAATAGCAGCAGTAGTAATAATAATTATGATAACATTAGTGACAACAACAGTAACATTAGTGACAGCAACAGTCTCATTAGTAACAACAGCTCTATCGAATAAATAATGGACAGGAAACTACCAACCAGCCAGCTCACCAACCATCCAGCCAAAATATTTGTTGGTTGCAGATTACAGAAAAAATAACACGATTAAGAGTGCATTTAAATTTAGTAAATATTCTCACCATATACGAACCTATGCTTAACCCTTTAGCATTTAAACCGGCCATATCTGGCCAGAATTCTCTCACCTCTTTCTGTTCAAACCGGCCCTAACTGGCAACACATATTGATGTTAAAGTATTGTTCTCAAAATATATATTAAAATCTCAGAGATTCGATGTTATGTGAGATAAAGGCTATACCGTGAAAATACAATAGTATATATAGAGTAATGCAGGGGCCTCGTTTGCCTTTAAAATGTGAGGGGTACAAACCTACATTTGTTGATTCTTAAAAGAGCATAATTGCTTATGGTGCCTTTCCCAGACCCTATCACATATGTAAAATTTTACGCTAATTAAATTTTGTATATTCAAATGAAGTTCAGATATAAAAAAAATAAGCTTAAAAATAATTTATTATATCAAATAAACAAAAAATAAAATATAGACGTTTGAAAAAGTGGTACCCCACTGAAACAAGACCCTTGGAGTAATGTAAATGCTAAAGGGTTAAATATAATTTTGAACAATTTCAGTCACGGACAAGATGGATGTGTTGCAGGGGGAATAACTCTGCTTAAACACGTTGTTTTGATTTTACTCTTCGATTTGGCAATGTAACGAAATCTAATTTCTATTTAACACCCCTCCCCAAAAAATGAAAAATGAAAATAAATAATAAAAAAAACAAACAAACGAATCGAACATAAAATTACAAAACTTAACTAATTTACCAATATTTAATACAACTTAGATGAAAAAAGAATCAATAAACAAACGCTATCTTAAAGAGAAAGTAAACTAGACATACAGTGAAAAAAATGTAGATACTACCAAATACTCATTCTCTCCCACATATACACATATATTCACCAAGTCCAAACACAAAAAAAATCCATGAACTATAAATTGAATATAAATTATTATATTGTCAATATACCAGCGTTTAACATAATTACTATCTTAGTAGGTTTATTAAGTTGTATAAATTTACAGTTGAATAACATTACAAATATGCTTTAGATATATACATAAATAACATTATAAATTGCTCGCAATTCTTTCAGATGAACATTACAAATATAATGTCTAAGCCATGTATAAAAATATAAGACAAGCAGCGTCGCGAGGAGGAAAAGATTCACTCTCTGTGGATCTCTAAGCTTTTATTCGCCTTATTGTTCTAAATGGACTACTTTTAGAAGCGCTGACTTAAAGAGACAACTATATTATTGCATAGAAGAAAAAAAAAATAGAAATCAAGCAAAAGATAACTTCACTGGTTCTTGTGTCTTTGAAACCCTTGTATCATTTAAACCATTTTAACCCAGTCTACTCTGTAAAGGGATTGATGATAGGAAGAACATCCAGCCATAGAAAACCTGCCAAATAAAGCGCTGGGATGACTCTTCATCATCACCATCATCATTGTTTAACGTCCATCTTCCACGCTAGCATGGGTTAGACGGGTTCGTCCTATTTAGAGGCAAGTTGGGTCGAGTGACCGTGTCTCACTCATATAAGACTGTTTCTGGTTGGTTTTCTACGGAAGGATGCTCTTCCTAGCGCCAAGCACATTTACAGTGTGGGCTGGGTACTTTTTCTTCAGCTGTGTTTAAAGCATAACAACTTCCCCAGTGTTGATGATTTAAACGATAAATGCACCCAGCATACTCTGTAAAGGGGGTGATGTATGCCAAACAAATAATCAGGAAGACTCTTCTGCTCTGCCGAAGGTATAACTTACATAGTTTGGGTACCATGATAAAATGCTCTCAGTAGAGTATGGGAACGTTTTATAAGCAGGATGCAGTACTGGCTTGCCAAAATACCTGATAGAGTTCAAGAACATAAGCAAGATACAGCCCTCTGGCACATCTGACAGATTAGTAGCCCCACTTGAGGACTGACTTTTACCACCCATCCAACCCCTGCTAGCAAGGAAAATATATATGTATGTGTGTGTGAAGACGCATGGCTTAGTGGTTAGGGCGTTGGGCTTGTAATCGTAAGATTGTGAGTTCGATTCCTGCATTGTGAACTAGACACTTTTTTTCCTGTTGCTCAAGTTCACTCATCTGTATCGTCACTGGTGCCTAGCTGTATCGGTCTTTGGCGTTATCCAAGGGAAAACCTTTGGACAACATTCGTGGTGTGAAGAGGGGAAATTGGTACGTATGGGCGACTGCTGGTCTTCCACAAACAACCTTGCTAGTACTTATGTGTACGTGTGTGTGTGTGACTGGGTGGTGCCTGGTGTTATCCAACCCTTGCTGGAAGGCAAAGTGGATGTTAAATGATGATGATGAAAATTGTCTTTACTCCATCAATGCAAGATATTGCATACCCTTTGTATAATCCCAGTAGATGGAAGATTTTCTACCCACTACCTTATATATTAGAGAAACTATTTTCTATATAATTTTTTTTAAATATTTGTAACATTCTGAGGGAGTTTTTGTCTACTTATTGCTGGGATAACCTCAGTAGATGGAAGATTTTCTACTCACTACTTTATATATTAGAGAAACTATTTTCTATATAAATTTTTTTAAATATTTGTAACATTCTGAGGGAGTTTTTGTCTACTTATTGTTGGGATAACCTCAGTAGATGGAAGATTTTCTACCCACTACCTTATATATTAGAGAAACTATTTTCTATATAATCTTTTAAAAATATTTGTAACATTCTGAGGGAGTTTTTGTCTACTTATTGTTGGGATAACCTCAGTAGATGGAAGATTTTCTACTCACTACTTTAAATATTAGAGAAACTAATTTCTATATAAATTTGTTTAAATATTTGTAACATTCTGAGGGAGTTTTTGTCTACTTATTGCTGGGATAACCTCAGTAGATGGAAGATTTTCTACTCACTACTTTATATATTAGAGAAACTATTTTCTATATAATTTTTTAAAAATATTTGTAACATTCTGAGGGAGTTTTTGTCTACTTATTGCTGGGATAACCTCAGTAGATGGAAGATTTTCTACCCACTACCTTATATATTAGAGAAACTATTTTCTATATAAATTTTTTAAAAATATTTGTAACATTCTGAGGAGGGAGTTTTTGTCTACTTATTGTTGGGATAACCTCAGTAGATGGAAGATTTTCAATTCACTATATACAAGAAACAATATGTTTTCATATGCTTTAGTGGTGACAATGTAATTTAGCGGAAGTTAGAAATCTAAGACGGAAGTCAGTTTCCAATTAAACATCCAACTATGGCGGACCTATCTCTTGACGATTACATCAAGAATGATTTTCGTTCGCGTGAATTGTGAGTTATTTATACTTCCATTTACTTTTCGTATTCGATACCTTCCTTTCCTATTCTTTTCCACAAAATTTAATTCATATATATATGTATCGTCGTTGTTTCTTTTATTTTCTTTGCCGACTCTTCTCTTCTTCCTCAAGTAATTCAACTGTTTAGTTTACGCGGACACATGTATATTTATTTATTCCTCTCGAAATACTCACAAATAAATTGTATTTTCTACTGAATTCATTTATTTCTTAAGAAATCTGTCTTGAGAATGCCTCTCTTTAATTATGTTTTGTTTCCAAAATACCTTACATTAAATCTGTCGCCTCAGCGCCATATCTTTAAATATTTTATTTAGGAATATCTTTCAGCTGTGTTTTATACTTTATGTAAATATATTCTTTTAGATTTTATTTCTTTTTAAATAGCTCTTTGACATTAACTGTTTCGTTACTGTATTTCTAATGAAAGACACTTGAAAATAACCAAGAATTTGGAGGGATTTAATAGCATAACTAACTTTCTCATTATGTTTGGAACATAACTTAAGAAACGTTCTTACATAAAATTATGGTGGAAGGTTTTTGGATAAATATAAACATAGTTCCGTATCGTAGAACCAGGGCCAATTTAGAGTAGTTTGGTATGAAAAAGGGGTTAAATATACCTCTAGTTATTCATTATGTACAACCTTGAATGATAAAGATTCGCTGATTATGCATTTATAACATGAAACCTGACGGGATAAAAAATTCAAATTATATTCGATCACCGTATTCTCGGCCTTTTTGACATTTTTCCTTTGACTAAACTAAAAGTATATCTAATACAGTTGATGTATTTTATTGGTTTTGTTGACTACAAGAAGAAATATTATATAACACTATCATTGGAATATATCGATTTTAGTTAGTTTGAAAATCCTGGGTCGTGTTTCATTAGAAATATAGTAACGAAAGGGTTTAAATGTTTATATTTATCTAAAAAAAAAACCTTTCTATCATAATTCTATGTAAGAACCTTTCTTTGTTTGTTATGTTCAAAACTAGCTTAATAATGATATAGTTATATTATTAAAATCCCTCCAAATTTTTGGTTTGTTTTCAAAATTATTTGAAAATCATAGCCAGTGTCTTTCATTAGAAATCTGGTAATGAAAGGGTTGAATAGCTAATTTATTAAGGCAATTTTATATATATATATATATATATATATATATATATATATGTATTTTAAAGAGACGTCAACTGTATTTTTTATTTGGTTTTCTCCGAGTGTCTAGGCAGGTTGACTGTCATTTAGTGTTTCTGAGTAAGGTTCCATATAGATGTGTTGACTTTCACCCTTACGATACCATATTTCTAATAAAAGATAATGCATATGATTTTCAAATGTGTTTTTTAAATAATCAAGAAGTTGGAGGGATTTGCAAGTAACTGTCTCGTTATTAAAGCTTGTCTTTGGAACATATCAAAGGTTTTTTTCGTTAGATTATGATGGAAGGGTATTTTTAAGAGGATTATTTGAAAACAATCTCTTCAATTTTATTCACAATTGTATAAATATTCGTACAAGTAAGACAAATAAAATAAAATAAAACCACCAGCCGGTAATACACACACGTTGGACCACATACATCAAATAGAAAGCGAAAGGGGTGGACAAACGAAACACTGCCAGAACAGATATCGCGAGGAGCACTGGAACTTCTCTAATAATTTTTGAGGCAAGCCAACCCTTGCAGCGTTTACCTCGGGTGATGGCGAGGATGATGCGCTGGAACAGCCAAGCGCCCTCGCGAGCATCGCCAGTTACCTCTGTTAGGCGAGCCGCCAAATATAAACACTTTAATCCTTTCATTACCATATTTCTAATGAAAGACTCTGCCCTATTATTTTCAAATCATTTTGAAAATCATAAAGAATTTGGAGATATTTAGTGATATAACAAATTTTCTCGTTATTTATCTGATGTTTGGAACATAACTTAAGAAACGTTCTTACATAAAATTATGATGGAAGGTTTTTATATAAATATAAACACATTAACTCTTAAATCCATGTACAGTACACCATGAAACTACATTAGCAAAACATTCTTGTCATGTGCAAAACAGCACTATGACTGTAAAGAGAAAAGACCCCCTTTAAACCTAGAAAGTTTCCCTCCGTGGCACAAGTCCAGTCAAAGTTGTTTGTGGAAGACCAGCAGTCGCCCATACATACCAGTCTCCCCTCTCCACACCACCGTTGTTGTCCATCGAGAAAGGCAATGGCCGATACAGCTTGACACCAGTGACACCGCTACTCATTTGTACAGCTGAGTAAACTGGAGCAACGTGAAATGAAGTGTCTTGCTCAAGGATACAATGCATCACCCGGTCCGAGAATTGAACTCACAACCTTCCAATTACAAGCTCAATGCTCTAACCACTATGCCATGCACCTTAGTATCACATTATAAGTGTGATACTTATCCACTATAAATATTTGAATTAATGACCCTGCTTTTAGATATTATAAGGTGTTTGCCTTTCATCCTTACGGGGTCGATGAAATAAAGTACCAGTAATGAACTGGGTTATTGCTGGCCTTGTGCCTAAAGTAGAAACAAATATATTTCAGAAACAGCAGTTTCAGGCAGTTTGGTGTCAAATAGGTTAGCCCTTTCAGTACCAAACCACCTGAAACTGCCATTGATTTTTAAAATATAAAACTGCTTATATTTATGTAAGGACATTTAAATTACCTTCTAAATACCAGCTTAATAATGAGGAAGTTATATTAAATCTTTTTAAATTCTTGATTATTTGAAAATTGGCAGTGCTTTTCAATCAAGATATGATAATGAAAATTTGAATATTATGTTTTCATTCATTAGCATAATTCATTTTCAAATCCATCACTTTCAGATATCATTTTATTTAAATTTATTAAATATTTTCTTCAATTTGATTTAATTTCAGGCAGGGAAAACCTTGGAAAAATAAACGTTCACAGCCATTATTGAAAAGCACATTAACTTCTCGCAAACCTATAACAAGGAAGCCACTTTACCATTCAAATCAGAGAACACCAGTTAAACAACGGCTCAGTGGTACCAGTAGTCAGATTCCTACAAGTCATAAACAACAGGTTTACAATCAACATACTAAAGTTCCACAACGAAAGCCACCCTTACTTCAGTTTGATGCCCGCTTAAAACTGTCCTCAAAATCCTTCAAAGATGCCAGGGAGAAAATTGGAAGTAATGTGGTTGATGCTAGACAGAAAATTCAGAACTCACAGGCAAAGAAATATGTTCAAGATGCAAGAAAGAAAATTATCATGAATCACAAATTAAATCTCAATAGTTCAAACAGCCCCAAGGTGACAATAATGGGTTTAGGAAAACCTCAACCCTTTAAGGAGTCTGTATCAGGGAAAATTGCTACAGCTGGAGCCAATATTATCCGGACAGTAAATATCGTTTTTTTTTTTCTTCTTTTTTTTTTGTGTATTGGAGTAAAGAATCTTTGCATATGTTTGTGTGTATATGGAGATTTGTAATGTAATCAGTATTTATATATATGCGGTGGATTGGCAGTATCGGTAGAGGGTCGGACGCCATGCTTTCAAGCATAGTTACGTCCCTTTACGATCTGAGTTCAAATCCCGCCGAGGTTGACTTTGCCTTTCATCCTTACGGGGTCGATAAAATAAAGTACCAGTAATGCACTGGGTAATTGCTGGCCTTGTGCCTAAAGTAGAAACAAGTATTTATCATCATCATCATCATCATCATCAGGTTTAGCGTCCGTGTTCCACGCTTGCATGGGTTTGGACGGGGGTTTTCCCACTTGAGGCAATAGTGGTTGTCTTGCTCGCATAGGACTGTCTGGCGGGTTTTCTACAGTTGGATGCCCTTCCTAACACCAACCACATTTACAGTGTGGGGCTGGGAGGTTTTTACCGTGTTGCCTACACGGCCACATTACAGCGTGGACTGTCTGGCGGGTTTTCTACAGCTGGATGCCCTTCCTAACACCAACCACATTTACAGTGTGGGGCTGGGAGGTTTTTACCGTGTTGCCTACACGGCCACATTTACAGCGTGGACTGTGTGTTTTTTTGTCGTGACACCTACACGATCTCATTTGTTTCGGCCTGGATGTTGTGGGACCAACATAACTTTACATTGAAAGGGGCGGTGTGGAGGTGGTGGGACGGGGGTGTGTTTTGATAGAGGTGCCTACTGACTGTAGTAGGTTTTTACTTTGTATTTAGGTAAGGCGGGTCTTCTCTATTACTGAGTACCGCCAAAGGTCTCGGTCCAGTGACATTGTCTTGGAGAGGTGTAAGCGTGTGAGGTCGGAATTTATCAGCTCGTCCCATGTTTTTCTGGGTCTGCCTACTCCGTGGCTACCGTCTATATATATATATATATATATATCATCCTCACCATCATTTTTCCCTGCTTGTAAGGGTGGGACGGGGCATATTCAGCACAGCACAGCGCATCTTTCACTTCCCCTAGCATGGAAAAATTGACGTAAAATGGTGATGACAATGATATATATATAAAAACATTGAATGTTATACATAAATATACTGACAAGATACTGTGATAGGTTTTAGCAAATGTAGGAAAAGTTTAGGCAAAAACCTACCAAATATATATAAATGAGCATTTAACTAATATATTTCTTTATAGTATTGTGTTGTTTGCTTTGTTATTTCTGTTTACTTTTTACACACACACTTATATATATATATTATCTTATTGCTAGGTGAATAACAGACATCAATCAAGACTTCACTCATCAGGTGATGTTGGTGTGAGTCTAAAGAGAACTGTAAGTTTTCAGTTTAATTTTACTTTTTGCTTGCTTTGTCTATTGGCAGTAAATTGGTGTCATTAAAAACTATATTGTGTTGTCTGGTTTTGATCATACAAAGTTTACCATTTATCCAGAGCAGAAAAAAGTAGGGAGAGGCAAAAATGAAAGTACATTAGTATGAATGCCTTGTGATGTTAAATAATGTAGGCTAGCATGATGTATGGAGAATCTGATACAAAACAATGGTGACTTTATACATGGGGTAGGGGAAAATCTGATACAAAACAACGATGACTTTATACGTTGTGACAACACAACAACAAGCATTTTAACCCTTTAGCATTTACAGTACTCTATATATACTATTGTATTTTCGCAGTAAAGGCTTTATCCCTCATAATTATCTCACATAATATTGAATCTATGGGATTTTGATATTATTTATTTTGAGAACAATACCTCAATGACAGTATGAGTGACCAGTTACAGCCAGTTTGAACAGAAAGAGGTGAGAGAATTCTGGCCGGTTTAAATGCTAAAGGGTTAAAGCCATTTTCCCTGCAAGTGCAAGGGTTAAACCTTTCAGGTCTTAGGCCCCTTGACAGGCTTTATACTCATTATGGAGTTCTTTCTGAGTAAGTTTTCAAACAAATGTGTCTCGTCCATGTGTCAACTAATGTTGAAATGCAAGTTATTTAAAATCACAGACATTTATTTATGCTTACATGTAGGTTAAACTGGCCTTCCACAAGATTACATCTTATAGGAAGTTTCTTGATTGGTTTAATGATAGGTGGGGACCCCCAGTTCTATCATGTTGTTGTTACAGCTCACACCCATACAGGTTTAGCTAGCCTCATATGAGAATGCCAATCACTAGGTTTTAGGTATGCCAATGATAGAGGCCCAGTTGTATCAGGAAAAGGCTCCACTGCTAGACTAGATGACAATCCTGGACTCCAAAATTTAAACATAAGGCTATTGTTATCATTGTTGACAGCATGGGTAATTATTATGTAAATAATCTTGTTATAATAAAATGTAGTTTGCTTGAAGCATTGTATATGAGATATAATGTGGAAAGAGGTATAAGGCTAAACAATGTAAAATGGATAGTAAGATGAGGTAACGAAAAAGTAAGTTACCTGGTAATCTTTTGTTTTGTTTGTTGTTGCTGTTCTTTCTTCTGTCCTAATATTTCGGGACCTAAAATTTCTGTTGTATTTCAGTTGACCAATGAGTTAGCACCATCTGACAGTGGTATTCTGTCACCAAATGCTGGTGCAATGACCTCCCAATTTGATGTCAGCTCACTACACCTCCGTTCACAAATTGACACCAATAAAAGACTTCAGATTAATAAAAATATTCCCAATAGATTAAATGTTCCAAACAAGGTAAATATGTTAAAAAACTAAACTAAAAAAAAAAATCTCATCTCAGCTACCCATGTGAGTGTGTGTGTATGCGTATCTGTGTGTGTGTATCTGTGTATACATATCTGTGTGTGTGTGTATGCATATCTGTGTTTTGAACATAACGTGGCTGAATGGTTAAAATGTTTGCTTCTCAATCATAACTCTCAGCTTCGATCTCCCACTGTGGGGCATCTTGGGCTTTGTTCAGCACTTTAGTATTTACATTACTCTATATTTACTATTATATTTCCATGGTAATTATCTCGCATAATATCGAATCTATGAGATTTTGATATTATTTATTTTGAGAACAATACCGTAACATAAGTATGAGCAGCCAGTTTGAAAAGAAAGGTGAGAGGATTCTGGCCAGATACGGCCGGTTTAAATGCTAAAGGGTTAACATAGTCTTGGCTTAACCCTTCAGCATTCATATTACTCTATTTATACTATTGTATGTTCATGGTAAAGGCTTTATTTCACATAATATCGAATCTATAAGATTTTGAAAGTATTTATTTTCAGAACAATACCTTAACATCAGTATGAGTGGCCAGATACTGCCAGTTTCAACAGAAAGAGGTAGAGAATTCTGGCCGGTTTGAACATTAAAGGGTTAATCCAAGCATTGTGAGTGAAATTGGGTAGAAAGAAACTGTTTTGAAGTCCCTATCTGTATTTCATGGGTTCAACAATGTCACACTTGCTGGTGAAAGTGTTAAATCTGTTTTTATAGTTTCTGATCACTTTAATTTTTACATTTTGCAACTATTTCAGAGTGATGAAAGATCCAACATCGCTACATACGAACCCTTGAGGGGTCCTGTTATACAACTGAAGAATGATCATTACCGGGAGAAGATGCCAGCCCCCAAAGCCCCCATAGACTATGATTATGAACATTTGAGTACTTCCGGTTACTCCTCTCTCACCTCCTCTGCTAGACATATGACATCACCATCATCCCCACCACCACCACCACCACCACCACCACCACCACCACCACAACAACAACAGTCATCATCATCATCATCATCATCATCTCCATGGTCGTTACGGCTTAGCAACAGTTCTGTACTCTCTCCTCCGTCGATGAATCGTCGAGACAAATATGAAGTGGGTAGCAATCCATCGAAATCTTCCTTACCTTTAGATCGGGACAGTCTTATCAAATTTCCTCGGCAGTCCAGAGATTTTGGGGTTGTTCCCTCAGCAACGAAACGCATGAAACCTGCAAGCAATGTTGACTCACATGACCAGGTAAGTAATTCCCGCGTGACCATCAGTCTACTCTTAATATCAACAACAACGAACATCGATAATTTTTCTCTATTGGCTCCCTAATCTCTGGCTTTCCTTTTCTCTTTTATCACCCCCAGCTTTATATTTCTTGTTTGTCTGCAACCTCTGGCTTTCCTTTCCCCTTTTATCACCCCCATCTATATATTTCTTGTTTGTCTGCAACCTCTGGCTTTCCTTTCCCCTTTTATCACCCCCATCTATATATTTCTTGTTTGTCTGCAACCTCTGGCTTTCCTTTCCCCTTTTATCACCCCCATCTATATATTTCTTGTTTGTCTGCAACCTCTGGCTTTCCTTTCCCCTTTTATCACCCCCATCTATATATTTCTTGTTTGTCTGCAACCTCTGGCTTTCCTTTCCCCTTTTATCACCCCCAGCTATATATTTCTTGGCTGCAACCTCTGGCTTTCATTTCCCCTTTTATCACCCCCAGCTATATATTTCTTGTTTGTCTGCAACCTCTGGCTTTCCTTTCCCCTTTTATCACCCCCATCTATATATTTCTTGTTTGTCTGCAACCTCTGGCTTTCCTTTCTCCTTTTATCACCCCCAGCTATATATTTCTTGTTTGTCTGCAACCTCTGGCTTTCCTTTCCCCTTTTATCACCCCCATCTATATATTTCTTGTTTGTCTGCAACCTCTGGCTTTCCTTTCTCCTTTTATCACCCCCAGCTATATATTTCTTGTTTGTCTGCAACCTCTGGCTTTCCTTTCCCCTTTTATCACCCCCAGCTATATATTTCTTGTTTGTCTGCAACCTCTGGCTTTCCTTTCCCCTTTTATCACCCCCAGCTATATATTTCTTGTTTGTCTGCAACCTCTGGCTTTCCTTTCCCCTTTTATCACCCCCAGCTATATATTTCTTGTTTGTCTGCAACCTCTGGCTTTCCTTCCCCTTTTATCACCCCCAGCTATATATTTCTTGTTTGTCTGCAACCTCTGGCTTTCCTTTCCCCTTTTATCACCCCCAGCTATATATTTCTTGTTTGTCTGCAACCTCTGGCTTTCCTTTCCCCTTTTATCACCCCCAGCTATATATTTCTTGTTTGTCTGCAACCTCTGGCTTTCCTTTCCCCTTTTATCACCCCCAGCTATATATTTCTTGTTTGTCTGCAATCTCTGGCTTTCCTTTCTCCTTTTATCACCCCCAGCTATATATTTCTTGTTTGTCTGCAATCTCCGGCTTTCCTTTCTCCTTTTATCACCCCCAGCTATATATTTCTTGTTTGTCTGCAATCTCCGGCTTTCCTTTCTCCTTTTATCACCCCCAGCTATATATTTCTTGTTTGTCTGCAATCTCCGGCTTTCCTTTCTCCTTTTATCACCCCCAGCTATATATTTCTTGTTTGTCTGCAATCTCTGGCTTTCCTTTCTCCTTTTATCACCCCCAGCTATATATTTCTTGTTTGTCTGCAACCTCTGGCTTTCCTTTCCCCTTTTATCACCCCCATCTATATATTTCTTGTTTGTCTGCAACCTCTGGCTTTCCTTTCCCCTTTTATCACCCCCAGCTATATATTTCTTGTTTGTCTGCAACCTCTGGCTTTCCTTTCTCCTTTTATCACCCCCAGCTATATATTTCTTGTTTGTCTGCAATCTCTGGCTTTCCTTTCCCCTTTTATCACCCCCAGCTATATATTTCTTGGCTGCAACCTCTGGCTTTCCTTTCCCCTTTTATCACCCCCAGTTATATATTTCTTGTCTGCAACCTCTGGCTTTCCTTTCCCCTTTTATCACCCCCATCTATATATTTCTTGGCTGCAACCTCTGGCTTTCCTTTCCCCTTTTATCACCCCCATCTATATATTTCTTGACTGCAACCTCTGGCTTTCATTTCCCCTTTTATCACCCCCATCTATATATTTCTTGGCTGCAACCTCTGGCTTTCATTTCCCCTTTTATCACCCCCAACTATATATTTCTTGTTTGGCTGCAACCTCTGGCTTTCCTTTCTCCTTTTATCACCCCCAGCTATATATTTCTTGGCTGCAACCTCTGGCTTTCCTTTCCCCTTTTATCACCCCCCAGCTATATATTTCTTGACTGCAACCTCCTCCCGAACCCTCTGGCTTTCATTTCTCCTTTTATCACCCCCAACTATATATTTCTTGTTTGTCTGCAATCTCTGGCTTTCCTTTCTTCTTTTATCACCCCCAACTATATATTTCTTGTTTGTCTGCAATCTCTGGCTTTCATTTCTCCTTTTATCACCCCCAGCTATATATTTCTTGTTTGTCTGCAATCTCTGGCTTTCCTTTCTCCTTTTATCACCCCCAGCTATATATTTCTTGTTTGTCTGCAATCTCTGGCTTTCCTTTCTCCTTTTATCACCCCCAGCTATATATTTCTTGTTTGTCTGCAATCTCTGGCTTTCATTTCTCCTTTTATCACCCCCAGCTATATATTTCTTGTTTGTCTGCAATCTCTGGCTTTCCTTTCTCCTTTTATCACCCCCAGCTATATATTTCTTGTTTGTCTGCAATCTCTGGCTTTCCTTTCTCCTTTTATCACCCCCAGCTATATATTTCTTGTTTGTCTGCAATCTCTGGCTTTCATTTCTCCTTTTATCACCCCCAGCTATATATTTCTTGTTTGTCTGCAATCTCTGGCTTTCCTTTCTCCTTTTATCACCCCCAGCTATATATTTCTTGGTTGCAACCTCTGGCTTTCCTTTCCCCTTTTATCACCCCCCAGCTATATATTTCTTGGTTTTCTATTTCCATCACTTCTCTCACCCTGCCGCTTTCATCTTTCCTCAACTATCTCCACCCAGGTATCTCATTCCAACTCTGTGCACAACAGTCATCACATTCATCTTTCCTTACCACATGACTCAACCATCACATTCCATTTCTCGTCACACCATTCATCCATCCTCAACACATCGCCCAAATATCTCTTTTCAGCATTCATCACTGATTCTATTCTTCTCACCGAGTCACTTCTATCCTTCTTCCTCAACACATGACCCAACCATTTCCATTTCTCTTCACAACATTTACCACTGGCTCTATTTCTATCGTCTTCTCTGATTCATTGTCTCTTCTCAACTAACCGATTGGATCATTCTAAATTCCTGTTCTTTCCAACCTTCTCTGCTACTCCACATGCATGACTCGGGCTGTGCATGTTCCATTGTTGTTGTTTTAGTTCCATTCCATGTTGCATGCAGTTTACCATTTGTTCATTTGTTCTCTACCAAATCGTCATTTCATCGATTGTATTTCTTATGTGCTTATACAATAGAGCGTACATGCTCGCCCCTTATCTCCCTTTGTTGCGGAACTCTTCTTCGTTAAACATCAAAGCTCTTTCGGCACTTTGCAAATGGCGCACTCATGGACTTAGACATGCTAAGAACTTTTTTTTGTCATTGCTTCTGTAATAAAGTCCTGAGTAAAGCAAAGAATATTCGCGACTCATTTACTTAGCATCATTACATACATAAGCATGAGCTATGAATTTCAGATTTTTTGTCTTCTCATTCTCTAATTGGAAATAACATTTGATTTGTTTCAGTTTTCTTCTGACATTCTCTCCAATTCCTCATCTTCATCTGGCTACCGTGTGTTGGTTACCAATCTTCACCCAATTGTTACTCAAGATGACATCATCGTAAGTCAAAAAACATTTTACTTTACTTTGAGGCATGGCTTAGTGGTTAGAGCATTGGCCTTGCAATCGAAAGGTTGTGAGTTCAATTCTCAGACCGGGTGATGTGTTGTTTCCTTGAGCAAGACACTTTATTTCACATTGCTCCAGTTTACTCAGCTGTAGAAATGAGATGATAGGGACTGGGTTCCCTATCATTCCACTGTAAAGTGGTTGTGGAGGTGCCACGGCAAAAAAAAGCACCCAGCACTCACTCTAAATGAGGTTGGTGTTAGGAAGGGCATCCAGCTGTAGAAATCAAGCCAGAATCAGTTCCTGTCCCACCCTTGCAAGCAGGGAAAAGCGGACGTAAAATGAAATGATGATGATATGTATATATACATGCAGAAGTTATATTTAATTTGTTGGGATTCCAACAAGCTTAAAAGTTTCTAACTGATATAAAGCACTCAACAGATTACTCGAGTTTTTCCACGGTTATGTCAATATTTATAAAACAAATCTTGTATTTTATCTGATGAAAGCGCACCAAGACTGCCTTGGTAGCCCTTGAAATATATATAATAAAATATTTATGGTTTTATAAATATAGTTTCCATTTTTAATATATTGTATATGTGTGTGTATATATATATATATATATATATATATATATATATAGAGAGAGAGAGAGAGACCCCCTTCGGTCACACAAGACCATGGGATTTGCACCTAGAAAGTTCCCCTTCCGAGGCACAAGTCTGGGCAAAGTTGGTTGTGGAAGGCCAACCAGCAGTCACCCATGCATATCAGTCTCCCTTTTCTACACCACTGATATTGTCCAAGAGAAAGGCAATGTCCGATACAGCTTGGCACCTGTAACGTCGCAACTCACTTCTACAGCTGCGTGGACTGGAGCAACGTGAAATAAAGTGTCTTGCTCAACGACACAACACATTACCCAGTCTGGGAATTGAACTCACAACCTCACAATTGTAAGTGCAACACTCAAACCATATATATATATATATATATATATATATCTAGAGAGTGTAACATGCAGTTCATTCTGTCATTACCACAACAGAGGCCCAACGAGCTTTTGATTCCATAGTGGGGCCAGATCAATACAGATCGAACCTTGAGCTGATCAATAGCGAAACATACGTCACCACTCAATAAACATAATGAAGACATAACAAATCATCCTTTTATTATGTATATATATATATATATATATATATATATATATATATATATATATATATATATATAAAGGCGGTGGATTGGCAGTATCGGTGGAGGGTTGGATGCCATGCTTTGACGTATAGAGTTACGGCCCCTGCCATTCTGATTTCATATCCCGCCGAGGTTAACTTTGCCTTTCATCCTTAGGGGGTCGATAAAATAAAGTACCAGTAATACACTGGGATAATTGCTGGCCTTGTGGCAAACGTAGAAACAATTATGTGTGCGTATATATATATATATATATACGCACACATATGGAGGCACATGGCTTAGTGGTTAGAGCATTGGCCTTGCAATCGAAAGGTTGTGAGTTCAATTCTCAGACCGGGTGATGTGTTGTTTCCTTGAGCAAGACACTTTATTTCACATTGCTCCAGTTTACTCAGCTGTAGAAATGAGATGATAGGGACTGGGGTCCATATCATTCCACTGCAAAGTGGTCGTGGAGGTGCCACGGCAAAAAAGCACCCAGCACTCACTGTAAAATGAGGTTGGTGTTAGGAAGGGCATCCAGCTGTAGAAATCAAGCCAGAATCAGTTCCCGTCCCACCCTTGCAAGCAGGGAAAAAGCGGACGTAAAATGAAATGATGATGAAATGATGATATATATATATATATATATATATATATATATGTATGTATCTCTCGTCCATGATTTCACCAAGCTTAAGCTTATAGATATCATGTACTTGTCTCTTCCTATCTTTCTGTTGCAATACCATCTTTGTTTGTTTACATGTCTCACTCGCTTCACCCTATTTTACTTGTCCCAATAACTTTATTTAGTTACTGCTCGCACCAACCAGAGGTATATGATTTTTAAATCAATGAAATACCAATGAAGGTTGGAAGATCACTGATGAAGGACTAATTTTATTCATATGTAACCCATGTGCAACAACCACGCAGCACTCCATTTTTCTTATATATATAATAAAAGGCTATATCTTTTTATTATATATATATGTTTCAATTTTACAAAATCTGTCCAAACACCCTTAACTCCTGATTGAGTTCTAAAGGTGCCATCCAGATATACTAGTATTGGGTCATGGATATTTAATCCTGGCAGAGTTCTTCCTTCTCCAAGTCTGAGAACAGCCAATTACTTCCTGGGAGAGGGAGAGAGATCTCGGGACTGGACTGGTACTTTATTGACCTCAGAAGAATGAAAAGCAAAATTTGAACTCGGAGATCAGTGAACTTAAACGACTACCATAAAACCATCTCTCCAACATTCTAACAGCTCTGCCAGTTTGCCACCTCTCAAATCTAGACAGCTTTAAAAATATTACCAGAAACTACTTCTATGGTCTCTACTCCTCCGCCTCGGATCCGGCCAAACTGATGCTAGCTCCACTCAGTATTGGTTCTCTAGTTAAACCTTCATAGGTGTAAGCCATGACAATATCTTACACTTCTGCTCAGACATTCCCAACCTGAATAAATGATGTAAGTTAAGGGGAAAAAAAACCTTAAAATTTTTTTTTTTTTTAATAAATATACAAATGCAGGGTACAGAACTCCATGGTTATCGACCTTTGAGATGAACTTTGGCAGTTTCGACCCCTAACAATGGTACTGCTAGTCCACCCAGGTCCACAGTGTCTGACAGAAGCCAAACGCTGTCCAGTGGAGTAAGAGACAAGACACAAAACATTAATTTATAGCAATTAAGCTTAATACACAAAATTCTGTGGATAGGTTTAGCTAATTTTTTTATTATCTCCCCTTTTATAAGGTTTAGCTTGCATTGTAGCTTTTGTTTATTTTTCCATTTCGCAATTGTTGAATACCAGTTATTCATCATCATCATCATCATCATCATTTCATTTTACGTCCACTTTTCCCTGCTTGCAAGGGTGGGACGGGAACTGATTCTGGCTTGATTTCTACAGCTGGATGCCCTTCCTAACACCAACCTCATTTACAGTGAGTGCTGGGTGCTTTTTTGCCGTGGCACCTCCACGACCACTTTGCAGTAGAATGATAGGGACCCCAGTCCCTATCATCTCATTTCTACAGCTGAGTAAA
This sequence comes from Eledone cirrhosa, assembly GCA_964016885.1. Taxonomy (NCBI): domain Eukaryota; kingdom Metazoa; phylum Mollusca; class Cephalopoda; order Octopoda; family Eledonidae; genus Eledone; species Eledone cirrhosa. The sequence goes on along the minus strand of OZ024752.1, from coordinate 42,697,916 downwards.
CTGGAGCAATGTGAAATAAAGTGTCTTGCTCAAGGAAACAACACATCACTCGGTCTGAGAATTCAACTCACAACCTTTCGATTGCAAGGCCAATGCTCTAACCACTGAGCCATGTGCCTCCACTATTGTTAGTTACAATTTACAAGCAGCCCAATTACTGGTATACTGTTGTTTCTGGTGACAAAACTGAGAAGGGAGTGCCTGTAACTCTGTGCAGAAAATTATTACAAAGAGCTGAATTCAAGCAACATTGGTATCTAAAAGATCTCTCTCTCTCTCTCTCTCTCTCTCTCTCTCTCTCTCTCTCTCTCTCTCTCTCTCTCTCTCTCTCTCATCCATTGACAGAATTAAAGTTACAGATTCTGTTGTCAAAAAAGCCTTGCATTTGTTAGGGTTTACTTTTAGACCCCAGGAGGTTCTGCATACTTCAAGTTGATCCTTGATGTCTTTTATCAGTTCTCTCTCTCTGAAATGAGCATTGGGAGGATGGCTCCCATCTCTTTCCTCTACTCTAACCCTGAAGAAGCAGTGAGGTGGTACAGCACTCAGGCCTCCATCTGCCAGTATACTCCCCTTCCTCCTTTTCTTCGTCCAACCCATGTTAGTGTGGAAAGCTAGGATGAAGATTCTTTTATTCACTTTCCCTGTCCAACCCAGTCCAACATGGAAAACAGGGACAAATCACCCACTTGTTTCAAGGCCACATCCATGACCTAGCATTTTCATTCCCATCATGAGGCGTCTCTTATACCCCAGCAAATAGCCTGCACCCCTCTTGTTTATACACTGATCAGGCGACCCCCACTCTATCCAAGAACACATTGAGCCTGCAAGTGTTGTAATGAGGTAAGGCTGGTGCTACGATAAAATTCACCTAGCCCACTCTGTAAAGTGCTAATGCTGGCACCATGATAAAAAGCACCCCGTCCATTCTGTAAGGTGGTAGTCCTGGTGCCGTGATGAAAACAAAAACCCATCTAGTTCACTCTGAAAGGTGGTAGTGCTGGTGCCATGATAAAAAACCCCATCTAGTTCACTCTGTAAAGTGGTAGTGCTGGTGCTATGATGAAAAAAAGACCCAGTTCATTCTGTAAGGTGGTAGTGCTGGTGCCATGATGAAAAAAAGACCCAGTTCATTCTGTAAGGTGGTAGTGCTGGTGTCATGATGGAAAAAAGACACCCAGTCCACTTTGTAAGGTGGTAGTGCTGGTGCCATGATGAAAAAAAGACCCAGTTCATTCTGTAAGGTGGTAGTGCTGGTGCCATGATGAAAAAAAGACCCAGTTCACTCTGTAAGGTGGTAGTGCTGGTGCCATGATGAAAAAAAGACCCAGTTCATTCTGTAAGGTGGTAGTGCTGGTGTCATGATGGAAAAAAGACACCCAGTCCACTTTGTAAGGTGGTAGTGCTGGTGCCATGATGAAAAAAAGACCCAGTTCATTCTGTAAGGTGGTAGTGCTGGTGCCATGATGAAAAAAAGACCCAGTTCATTCTGTAAGGTGGTAGTGCTGGTGCCATGATGAAAAAATACATCTAGTTCACTCTGTAAGGTGGTAGTGCTGGTGCCATGATGAAAAAAAGACCCAGTTCATTCTGTAAGGTGGTAGTGCTGGTGCCATGATGAAAAAATACATCTAGTTCACTCTGTAAGGTGGTAGTGCTGGTGCCATGATGAAAAAAAGACCCAGTTCATTCTGTAAGGTGGTAGTGCTGGTGCCATGATGGAAAAAAGACACCCAGTCCACTTTGTAAGGTGGTAGTGCTGGTGCCATGATGAAAAAAAATATCTAGTTCACTCTGTAAAGTGTTAATGCTGGTACCATGGTAAAAAGCACCCCATCCACCCAGTAGGGTGGTAATGCTGGTGCCACGATGAAAAAAAACAAAACACCCAGTTCATCTTGAAAGGTGGTAGTGCCAGTCATGATAAAATGCTTCCAGTACATGCTGTAAAGTGGTTGGTGTTAGGAAGGACATCCAGTCATTGAAACCATGCCAAACACAGCGTACAAGCTGGACTTAGTCACCTGACCAGTATAGCTTCATTACATGACTGCCCATCTAACCAATTCTAGCATGGAACATGGACGTTGAACGATGAAAGTTTCTCTCAGCGGGGTTTGAACTAAGGATGCAAGGAACCCGAATTAATACCACAGCATTATAAAGACTATTAAATCCACCGTTGATGTGTGGGTCTGTTGGTTTGGGTCATATTTACCTGGCTGTCTAATAGGATTAAGAATAACATTACTATTATTCTTTTAAATCTATTTGCCTGTGTATTTGTGTGTGTATATTTATGTATGTATGTGTGTCTTTGCAGATATGTGGATATAAATATATATATATATATATATATATGTGTGTGTGTGTGTAGATATATATATGTATGTATATATATGTATATATATACATATGTGTATATATATATATATGTATATATATACATATGTGTATATATATATATGTATGTATATATATGTATATATATATATGTGTAGATATATATATATATATACCTATAACATGCCATCTGTTACAAGCAATGTTACATTGTTCAACAGGTTTTAAATGCTAAGTTGTTGATGTGCCTATATATCTGTCTACTACTCTCTGACACTGTTTCAATGTTTATTTTTAGTTCTATAAACTTTATCTTCAAACATGGGCTGTTGTAGTATTTATATAACATTAGTACAGTCTTTTCACTGTAAAGTGGCCATGTAGGTGTTGCGGCAAAAAGCACCTAGCACACACTGTAAAGTGGTCATGTAGGTGTCATGGCAAAAAGCACCCAGCACACACTGTAAAGTGGCCATGTAGGTGTTGCGGCAAAAAGCACCCAGCACACACTGTAAAGTGGCCATGTAGGTGTTGCGGCAAAAACCACCTAGCACACACTGTAAAGTGGCCATGTAGGTGTCATGGCAAAAAGCACCCAGCACACACTGTAAAGTGGCCATGTAGGTGTCATGGCAAAAATCACCCAGCACACACTGTAAAGTGGCCATGTAGGTGTCACGGCAAAAAGCACCCAGCACACACTGTAAAGTGGCCATGTAGGTGTCACGGCAAAAAGCACCCAGCACACACTGTAAAGTGGCCATGTAGGTGTCATGGCAAAAAGCACCCAGCACACACTGTAAAGTGGCCATGTAGGTGTCATGGCAAAAAGCACCCAGCACACACTGTAAAGTGGCCATGTAGGTGTCATGGCAAAAAGCACCCAGCACACACTGTAAAGTGGCCATGTAGGTGTCATGGCAAAAAGCACCCAGCACACACTGTAAAGTGGCCATGTAGGTGTCATGGCAAAAAGCACCCAGCACACACTGTAAAGTGGCCATGTAGGTGTCATGGCAAAAAGCACCCAGCACACACTGTAAAGTGGCCATGTAGGTGTCATGGCAAAAAGCACCCAGCACACACTGTAAAGTGGCCATGTAGGTGTCATGGCAAAAATCACCCAGCACACACTGTAAAGTGGCCATGTAGGTGTCATGGCAAAAAGCACCCAGCACACACTGTAAAGTGGCCATGTAGGTGTCATGGCAAAAAGCACCCAGCACACACTGTAAAGTGGCCATGTAGGTGTCATGGCAAAAAGCACCCAGCACACACTGTAAAGTGGCCATGTAGGTGTCATGGCAAAAAGCACCCAGCACACACTGTAAAGTGGCCATGTAGGTGTCATGGCAAAAAGCACCCACCACACACTGTAAAGTGGCCATGTAGGTGTCACGGCAAAAAGCACCCACCACACACTGTAAAGTGGTCATGTAGGTGTTGTAGCAAAAAGCACCTAGCACACACTGTAAAGTGGCCATGTAGGTGTCATGGCAAAAAGCACCCAGCACACACTGTAAAGTGGCCATGTAGGTGTCATGGCAAAAAGCACCCACCACACACTGTAAAGTGGCCATGTAGGTGTCATGGCAAAAAGCACCCACCACACACTGTAAAGTGGTCATGTAGGTGTCACGGCAAAAAGCACCCACCACACACTGTAAAGTGGTCATGTAGGTGTTGTAGCAAAAAGCACCTAGCACACACTGTAAAGTGGCCATGTAGGTGTCATGGCAAAAAGCACCCAGCACACACTGTAAATGGGGTTAGCATTAGGAAGGGCATCTAGCCAGAAACACTGCTTTATGAGCAGGATATGGTCACCTGACCCAACTTGCCTCAAATGGGACAACCCAATTTTGTTTTATTTTTAATAAAACATAAAAATTGCCAATAATGTCCAAATTTTCTCTCGGACCACCAGACTGCTGCTGTAGAGTACGGAAACCTAATTTGGATGTCCCCTTCCCTTGTACAAGCTATCTTAGGGGTCAGTAGCTCCGTTTAAGTACTGAGTTTGATTTGTGACAACCCATCTAACCCTTGCTAGCAGGGAAAATAGATTTACTTTACTCTATATAAACTACTGTATTTTCGTGGTAAAGGCTTTATCTTACATAATATCAAATCTATGATATTTTGATATTATTTATTTTGGAAACAATACCTTAACATCAGTATGAATGGCTAGTTATGGCCAGTTTGAACTGAAAGAGCTGAGGAATTCTGGCCGGATACAGCTGGCTTAACCCTTTAGTATTTACACATGGCTTAGTGGTTAGAGCATTGGCCTTGCAATCGAAAGGTTGTGAGTTGAATTCTCAGACCGGGTGATGTGTTGTTTCCTTGAGCAAGACACTTTATTTCACATTGCTCCAGTTTACTCAGCTGTAGAAATGAGATGATAGAGACTGGGGTCCCTATCATTCCACTGCAAAGTGGTCATGGAGGTGCCACGGCAAAAAAGCACCCAGCACTCACTGTAAATGAGGTTGGTGTTAGGAAGGGCATCCAGCTGTAGAAATCAAGCCAGAATCAGTTCCCGTCCCACCCTTGCAAGCAGGGAAAAAGCGGACGTAAAATGAAATGATGATGATGATTATTCCTTAACTCTATATATTTTCACAGTAAACACCTTACCTCACATAATTATCCCACATAATATAGAATCTACGAAATTTTGATATTATTTATTTTGAGAACAATACCTTAACATAGGTATGAATGGTTGGTTACTGCCAGTTGAAATGCTAAAGTGTTAAACAACGATGATGATTTGATAGTTTGTAAGAGTATTTATGTAACAATCTTTCAATCTTTCAACTTGTAATATATATATCGAGATATTGAGGTCATCTATATTTTGAAAAGTCGTGAAATAATACAAACAAGAGTGTGTTTGTGTCGTAAACAATAACACTATTGATTACCTTGGGAAGAGTATGATATTAATCTTGTGTGTGTGGGAGGGTGGGATCTGAATAAGAGTGAGAGAAGCAAAGATCTGAGAGAGGGAGACCAAGTTATGAGAGAGAATTGGGGTGGGGTGTAGAGAGATTGTAGTTAATCAATTGGTCTACGTTCGTTCTTTTGGAGGTTATTTCAGTTGATAGTAAAAGAATGTTTACAAGTAGTTGTAGTGGTGGTTGCGTGATTTTAGTTGATATAATGGAGGCACATGGCTTAGTGGTTAGAGCATTGGCCTTGCAATCGGAAGGTTGTGAGTTGAATTCTCAGACCGGGTGATGTGTTGTTTCCTTGAGCAAGACACTTTATTTCACATTGCTCCAGTTTACTCAGCTGTAGAAATGAGATGATAGGGACTGGGGTCCCTATCATTCCACTGCAAAGTGGTCGTGGAGGTGCCACGGAAAAAAAGCACCCAGCACTCACTGTAAATGAGGTTGGTGTTAGGAAGGGCATCCAGCTGTAGAAATCAAGCCAGAATCAGTTCCCGTCCCACTCTTGCAAGCAGGGAAAAAAACGGACGTAAAAGGAAATGATGATGATGATGATGATGATAGTGTCTGTATGGAGCCTATCATATATATATATAAAACTAAACTAATGAGGTCGTGTAGGGGTCATGACAAAAAAACACACAGTCCACGCTGTAATGTGGTCGTGTAGGTAACACGGTAAAAAGCTCCCAGTCCACACTGTCAATGTGGTTGGTGTTCGGAAGGGCATCCAGCCGTAGAAAACCTGCCAGGCAGTCCCATATGAACGAGACACGGTCACCCGACCAATCTTGCCTCAAGTGGGGCAATTCCCGTCTAACCCATGCTAGCGTGGAAGGTAGACGTTAAACGATGATGATGATGATGATATATACAATGTAAATAATAATTGTTTCTACGTTAGGCACAAGGCCAGCAATTACCCAGTGTATTACTGGTACTTTATTTTATCGACCCCGTAAGGATGACAGGCAAAGTTAACCTCGGCGGGTTGATATATACAATGTAAATAATAATGAAAGGGTGTTTAATCTTTCAAATGTTTAATAACTAACGATTGTTTTGTCCTAGCACAAAGCAGGAATTTTTGGAGTTATTACAAAAGTTATGCACAAATATGACCTCAATTTCAAACTTAACTCACTGTCTTCAAAACAAAATGTAGTGCATTCTGTAAAGTGTTAGTGTTGTCAAAACAAAATGTAGTGCATTCTGTAAAGTGTTAGTGTTGTCAAAACAAAATGTAGTGCATTCTGTAAAGTGTTAGTGTTGTCAAAACAAAATGTAGTGCATTCTGTAAAGTGTTAGTGTTGTCAAAACAAAATGTAGTGCATTCTGTAAAGTGTTAGTGTTGTCAAAACAAAATGTAGTGCATTCTGTAAAGTGTTAGTGTTGTCAAAACAAAATGTAGTGCATTCTGTAAAGTGTTAGTGTTGTCAAAACAAAATGTAGTGCATTCTGTAAAGTGTTAGTGTTGTCAAAACAAAATGTAGTGCATTCTGTAAAGTGTTAGTGTTGTCAAAACAAAATGTAGTGCATTCTGTAAAGTGTTAGTGTTGTCAAAACAAAATGTAGTGCATTCTGTAAAGTGTTAGTGTTGTCAAAACAAAATGTAGTGCATTCTGTAAAGTGTTAGTGTTGTCAAAACAAAATGTAGTGCATTCTGTAAAGTGTTAGTGTTGGTGCCATGATAAAATGCACTGAGTCCATTCTGTAAAGTGATAGCACTGATATCACGATAAAATGCACCCAGTAGACTCGCATAGTCCTCTGACCTGTTTTCTGGGTGCAGCAACTCCCAATAAGGATTTGCTCAGACTGTCACAACCTTTCCACTCCATGCTAGCACAGAAAGTTGATGTAAAATTATGATGGTGGGGGTAATGGTGTTTGTGGTGGAAGTGGAGGCTGGTGGTGAGTTGGTGATGGAGGTAATGGTGTTTGTGGAGACAGTAGTGATGGAGGTAATGATGATAGTGGAGGCTGGGTGACCAGGATGGTGGAGTAATGTTGTTTGTGGTGGGTGGGTGGGTGATGGAGATAATGATGAGGGGGTAATGTTTGTGGTGGATGAGGGAGTAATGTTTGTGGTGGGAGTGGTGATGGAGGTAATGACAATAGTGGAGGCAGGGTGACAAGGATGGTGGGGTAATGTTTGTTTGAGGTGGAAGTGGTGATGGGGGTAATGATGGTAGTGGAGGTGGTGGGGTGACAATGATGGGGATGTAACTGATATTATCTATTTGTTGTTTGTTCTAGGAGTTATTTGGTGCAGTTGGTGCACTAAAAAAGGCGCATCTCTTGAAAGCCGGTTGTGCAGAAGTTGTCTATTTATCCTACAATGATGCAGTTGCAGCGGTTACCAAATATCACAACAGAGAACTTGATGGTATGGAATGCTTTCTTTCTATTTCTTCCTTTCTTCCAGACTTAAGTTAAAGTCTGTCCCATACCCAGAGGCTCCTCAGGTTAGGACTTATCCTGGTTTCATCATCATCATCATCATCATCAACGTTTCATGTCCATTTTTTTTATACTTGCATAGATCAGACAGGTTCTCTCTAGCATAGCATTCTTCCACTTGCTGCATACCTTTGTCATCTCCTTTGTGAGACTCACTGTTTTGAAATTAGATCTAACCACCTCTGCCCAGCTTTTCCTCGGTCTTCCTTTCCTACAACTTCCTTCCGCTGGCATCTTTTGGTACTCCTTTACCCGCCGATCATCATTCATATACGTCACATGTCCATAGCAGTGCAGTCTTCCCTCTCGTACACTACATCTGATTCCTCATATGTCCCAGTTTTTTTCTCTCAGCTCACCCATACTTTTTTGATCATGTTCACTAACATTATACATTCAGCGAAACATGCTCGCTTCATTTCTCTCTATTGATGTTAAGGACGGGGCACCAGTCTATTGCACAACTAATCCCCAACTGATGCTGGTACTTATATATTTCAGTTGAATAGACTGGAACAAAGGCAGCAAACTGACAGTCATTAGAACATTGGATAGACTGCTTTGCATTATTCGTTTCAGCTCCTGACGCTCAGATTTCAAATCTCGCCGAGGTCACCTTTGCCTTTAACCCTTTTGAAATCAATAAAAGAAAAAGTACCAGTGTAGTATTGGGGTCCATTTTTCCTCTGTTTCTTTCTCGCTTCCATTCTCTCACTCTCTCTTTTCTTCTCTGGAAGAAATCTACTGTGTTCAAACCTGGAGAGAGGAGATCATCAACTCAGCCGGGTTTAACCCTTTAGCATTTAAACTGGCCATATCCGGCCAGAATTTTCTCACCTCTTTCTGTTCAAACTGCCTTTAACTGGTTGTTCATACTTATATTAAGGTATTGTCCTCAAAATATATAATATGAAAATCTCGTAGGTTCGATATCATGTGAGATAGAGCCTTTACCACGAAAATACAATAGTATATATATAGAGTAATGTAAAGGCTAAAGGGTTAAACATGCCCTAGAAACGCTGTATGCTAATATGGCACCTCTGCAACCCCCTCAGCAGTTATGGAACCATCCATGCATGCATGCAGACTGGAACAATGTGAAATAAACTGTCTTGGAATTGAACCAATGACTTAACAATCATAAGTCAAGCACAAGGTCACAAGTTGTTTACAAATTTTTCACTATTGTGTTTTCAAGTGGTTAGATATATTTTGTCCAATAAACTTATTGGGAAGCTACCATCTGTTGCCCAGCTCTATATTATTGATTTTAGATATCAAATAAATCTAGAAAATCAGGACAATAAGACTTTAGGTTGTTTTAATGGTTTTGTTATATTGACCTTATTTACCCTTTTCTTACCGTATTTCTAATAAAAGCTAACGCCTATGATTTTCACTTTGTTACATCCACCCGTCTTTCACCCCTCTCAACCACATATCCGTCACTGCTTCTCTACTCAACTGAGGACACAATGATCTCCATAGTGCTACTGCCCACTCTATGAAACAATAGCATTAGTGCCACTATAAAATGCACCCAGTACACTCTGTAAAATGGTAGTACTGATGCTACTATAAAATGCATCTAGTACACTCTGTAAAATGGTAGCACTGGTGCAACAATAAAATGCACCCAGTACACTCTGTAAAATGGTAGGATTAGTGCCACTATAAAATGCACCCTGTACACTCTGTAAAATGGTAGTACTGATTCTACTATAAAATGCATCTAGTACACTCTGTAAAATGGTAGCACTGGTGCAACAATAAAATGCACCCAGTACACTCTGTAAAATGGTAGCATTAGTGCCACTATAAAATGCACCCAGTACACTCTGTAAAATGGTAGTACTGATTCTACTATAAAATGCATCTAGTACACTCTGTAAAATGGTAGCACTGGTGCAACAATAAAATGCACCCAGTACACTCTGTAAAATGGTAGCACTGGTGCAACAATAAAATGCACCCAGTACACTCTGTAAAATGGTAGCACTGGTGCAACAATAAAATGCACCCAGTACACTCTGTAAAATGGTAGCACTGGTGCAACAATAAAATGCACCCAGTACACTCTGTAAAATGGTAGCACTGGTGCAACAATAAAATGCACCCAGTACACTCTGTAAAATGGTAGCACTGGTGCAACAATAAAATGCACCCAGTACACTCTGTAAAATGGTAGCACTGGTGCAACAATAAAATGCACCCAGTACACTCTGTAAAATGGTAGCACTGGTGCAACAATAAAATGCACCCAGTACACTCTGTAAAATGGTAGCACTGGTGCAACAATAAAATACACCCAGTACACTCTGTAAAATGGTAGTACTGATGCTACTATAAAATGCATCTAGTACACTCTGTAAAATGGTAGCACTGGTGCAACAATAAAATGCACCCAGTACACTCTGTAAAATGGTAGCATTAGTGCCACTATAAAATGCACCCAGTACACTCTGTAAAATGGTAGTACTGATGCTACTATAAATGCATCTAGTACACTCTGTAAAATGGTAGCACTGGTGCAACAATAAAATGCACCCAGTACACTCTGTAAAATGGTAGCATTAGTGCCACTATAAAATGCACCCAGTACACTCTGTAAAATGGTAGTACTGATTCTACTATAAAATGCATCTAGTACACTCTGTAAAATGGTAGCACTGGTGCCACTATAAAATGCACCCAGTACACTCTGTAGTGCTGCTGTCACAATAAAAAAAAAACCCAGTACATTATGTCAAGTGTAGGAACATGTGTGAGATGAGGGGGGGGGGTCATCATTCTATCTGTGAGGACAGTGGTTCAGATCGAGTGTTAATTTGGTCTCTGCTGACCCAACCAAATTATGTAAGCAGGAAAGGTGGACATTAATTGGTGATGGCCGTGAATTGGTAGTATCGGGAGAGGGTTGGACACCATGCTTTGACGCATAGAGTTATGGCCCTTGCCATTCTGAGTTCAAATCCCGCCGAGGTTAACTTTGCCTTTCATCCTTACGGGGTCGATAAAATAAAGTACCAGTAATGTACTGGGTAATTGCTGGCCTTGTGCCAAAAGTAGAAACAATTAATTGGTGATGAAGACAATGGTGGCATTGGTGATGATGATGGTATTCATCATCATCATCATCATCATCAACGTTTAACGTCCGTGTTCCATGCTTGCATGGGTTTGGACGGGGGTTTTCCCACTTGAGGCAAGAGTGATTGTCTTGCTCGCATAGGACTGTCTGGCAGGTTTTCTACAGTTGGATGCCCTTCCTAACACCAACCACATTTACAGTGTGGGTCTGGGAGGTTTTTACCGTGTTGCCTACACGGCCACATTACAGCGTGGACTGTGTGTTTTTTTTTGTCGTGACACCTACACGATCTCATTTGTTTCGGCCTGGATGGCGCGGCACCAACATGACTTTACATAGAATGGGGTGGGGATGGTGGCGGGACGGGGTGTATTTTGTTAGAGATGCCTGCTGACAAGGCGGGGCTTCTCTGTTACTGAGTACCGCCAAAGGTCTCGGTCCAGTGACATTGTCTTGGAGAGGTGTAAGTGTGTGAGGTCGGAGTTTATCAGCTCATCCCAGGTTTTTCTAGGTCTGCCTATTCCGTGGCTACCGTCTATCTTCATTGCCCTGCACTTTGTTATACAGCTATCGACTTTCATGCGCATCACGTGTCCATACCAACGCAGCCTTCTCTCGAGTAAACATCATCTGATCCCTCAATGAAGATGGTAATTTAAGTTTTTCTATATCTCTATTTTTAGGTCAGCCAATGGCAGTCAAATTGACAACCCCTGCAGCTCCGGTTTTTTCTCTCCACTCCAGTTCTGCAATACCAAAATCCCTAGGAGAACCTCTCAAGTATGTATTTTAGTTTTAATTCTTTTATCGACTTATGAAGATAGGGAAGGCATTTGACCATCTGATAGGGTTGCTGAGATGCTAAAAACATCCAGCATGGTAATTGTGGAGGTAGGGAAGGTAGTTTGACCATCTGGTAGAGTTGCCGAGATGCTAAAAGCATCCAGCATGGGGGTTATGGAGGTAAATGGGATTCAGGGATGTGGTAGACCCAGGAAGATATGGGATGTGAAGTTGTGAAGACCAATCTTTGGAAGCTGAAGCTGAATTTCATAGCAGAGATGACAAAAGACTGTAAGGATTGGCAGCATGAGGTACTGGAGAAGACTTAACTATCAGCATTAAAGATGTGATCTGGTCCATTCATGCCCCTTAAACCATCCTTTTTAAAGGGTTCCTGTTTAAATAAAAATCTTCCAACACAATTTTATATAAGAACTATATTTAAGTTACCATCTGTGAAACAAAATCACCCATTTTAAAGGGTTCCTGTTTTAATTGAAGTCTTCCAACAGATGTTATGTTACTATAATTGATAATTTTTGTAAATCTTTCAAAATTATTCATTAACTAATTTAAGTATAATGTATTTCCTTAAAAATGTAGTCAGAAAAAGGTTATCGAAATTTTGACACCTGTTTCATTTGTTGCCTTATTAAACTGACACACTTGTTTATGTTTTCAGGTTCCGGAAAGATTTAAATAGTAGTAGTGGCAGCAACCCTAAACTGGACTCTGCTACTTCAAGCCGTGGTGGAACCAACGCCCAAAGTTCTTCCAGTTCCTCGGCTGCTGTAGTTGATGTGAATCTAATCCATAAAGCGCTCTTTAGCAACAAAAGTTCCAATACTGGGAGTAGCAGTACCACAGCATCTACTCCAGCTGGGAGTCGGCCTGTGACCTTTACTGTCAAAATTTGACGACCTCAGTCAAATGTCCCATTTTGACTTTCTGACTAACTTACCCCTGATTTCCCAACCCAATCTTTAAATAAATAATTTTTAGGTCAACATTTTTTTGTTATTTGTTATCTAACATATATGAAGATGCATTGCTTAGTGGTTGTTGGACTCGTAATTGTAAGGTTGTGAGTTCAACTCCTTGATCAGCCCGTGTGATGCATTGTGTTCTTGAGCAAGATGCTTCATTTCACATTGCTTTTCACAATAATGTTTTCTCTGTTAGCAAGGGTTGGATGGGTCATCATAGACGAAGTCAGTACTTAATTGTAGCTACTGATTTCTCAGAGAGGCCAGGGACTACATTTCACTTACATATGTCCTACACATGTCCTACAGAGTACAGTACACTGTTTTATTGTGATACCAGCATTAAGGAGGTTGTCATGTCTTAGACACAGCAGAAGAATCCTCTCTACCCCTTGTTTGGCAAGCTTTCTATGGCCAACCACGTTAGTGTGTTTATTGTACAGATCACTAACACCAGAGAGATGGTCGTGCCCTTGTCACAACTAAAGAGTCCTCTCAACATTTTTTTTTTTTTTTGGCATGGCTTCTACAGCTAGATGCCTTTTCTATCACCAGCCACCTTACAGGGTATGTTTGGTGCATTGTTCATGGCACCAGCACAAGAGAGGTTGTCATGGCATGGTTTCTATTGCTAGAGATCCCTCCCAACACTGACCACCTCACAGTATACTGGTACCAACACTAGGGAAGCTGTTGGTCATTGATTTGACTGATGAGCACACTTGTCTCAACTTCCTATAGACCTCAGATCCTTTGCAGTCAAGACCCTTGTCTATCTCTGCTAGGCAGCATCATTGCTTGCATGCAAGCATTACGCAACCTACACATAACTCCAAGAGAGAGAAACTCCCTGTTATCAGTAGAGGTACTAGCTCCCTAAACTTCCTCCAACCCTTTCTTGCTCCTGCTACTACACTTTTAGAACACTCTTCTCCCTATTCCTGACTCGGTCACCCACTCGGGAACCTTCTAGGTAATTGAGGGGATCTATTTCATATATGGTCCTGATGCTTTTTCTCCATCAACCTACCTATAATCCCACTACATTTCTGCATCCATAGATTATTACACTGTTTGCACCTTATGAAACTTCTGCACACCACTCTTCAACATATCAAACAAGGCTACTTCTCTGATGGTATCAAGTTCCTGTCCTCCTCTCCACCTTTCAAAACCCTAGTCTTTGCCAAACTTACTTCAGTCCAGATTCCTCTTCCTTCATGTCTGTAATTTTGCAAAAAATCTCCTCTATGGATTTAACTCTAAGGACCAAATCAGCAAATAAGAACTCCTATGGAGTGCTACAATTCTGAGTTCAAATCCCACCTTCTCCTACCTGGAGCTGCAACTCGTGGACAGTATCAGGAATGGAAACATTGTTTCCTGTATTCCATTTTACAATTAGCTCCTTTTTTTCTCCCTTACTGAGAATATGTGACAATGATATGAAAGGTATTTGAGTTAAAAGTGAATTAAAAAGCTTATATAACTAGCAGGTGAAGCTGTTTCAGACTCTCCTGGCCAGGAAGGAGTTTAACTCCTTCCAAGATACTTGCTTTTTGTCTTAAATTAAAACTCTAGTGAAGGCGTATTACCTAGTGACTAGGGTGTTGGGCTCATCATCATAAAGTTGTAAGTTTTATTCCAAGACCAAGTGACACATTGTATCCTTAAGCAAATCACTTCATTTCACATTACTCAAGTAGAAAAATTGGTACTAGCAGCAGCAGTTGGGAGTTAATCATGTGACAGACTAGCATCCACGCCAGGGGTAAGTCTTGTACACCCAGTTGGTGGGATTTGAACTCAGAACATTAGGATCTCATAACTAAATACCACAAAGCATAATAATAATAATAATATTTTACAACAATGCTCCAAGGAATTATTTGTTAAAAAAATTGCATTAATGGAAATTATAAAAACTTTATCTAAAAATTGTACTTTTCTTGTATAAAAGAAATAGAATGTAAAGTTCCAATAATAAACATGATTATTTAATAACTGACAAAACAATTTATTATTTTTAATTGTTAACAATAATATTTAACTTAACCCTTTAGCATTTAAACCAGCCGTATCCGGCCAGAATTCTCTCTTCAAACCAATTCTAACTGGCCACTCATACTGACATTAAGGTATTGTTCTCAAAATAAATTACATCCTCTCACCTCTTACTCTTCAAACCAACTGTAACTGGCCACTCATACTGACATTAAGGTATTGTTCTCAAAATAAGTAACATCAAAATCTCGTAGATTCTATATTATGTGAGATAATTATGTAAGATAAAGGCCTTTACCACAAAAATACAATGGTATATATAAAGTAATGTAAATGCTAAAGGGTTAAAGCAGAGAAAATGGCCTTGTGTCTTTTATGACAAACTTCTTCACTTTTTCCAAACATTTATATCTCCCCTCTTGATTAGTTTTGCCCTTCATCAACCCCACCTATGTGTTTTTTGGTCTTCCACATTCATTTCCATCACTTTTTTCACCCAGTCACTTTCATCCTTCCTCTACACATGACCTAACCATTTCGCTCCATTTCTCATCACTTGCTCTATTCCTCTCACCCAGCCACTTTCATCCTTCCTCAACACATGACCTAACCATCTCGCTCCATTTCTCATCACTGGCTCTATTCCTCTCACCCAGCCACTTTCATCCTTCCTCAACACATGACCTAACCATCTCACTCCATTTCTATTCATAATATTCATCACTGGCTCTATTCCTATCATCTTCAATTATTTTTCAATGAAAATAGCAAGTCATAATTTTCAACAAAGAAAAAAAAACTCTGCTTTGTTGTCTCCATGTCTCCATATATCCAGTTTTTGTGGTAACATAGCAAGCATTTTTCTCGTATTCTCTTAAATAGAGTGGAAATATTTTTATATCTAATCTACTATTTGCTCACTCAAGCATGGAGGACAAATGCTTGCTTTCTTCTCAGTTAACAAACATGACCTTATTTTATTCTATAATAATAATGAAATTATTGTGTACATTGCTCTGGTGCACTACAACTCATCAAAGGTGCATGTATTGTGCATAGAATAATGTACAAATGTCAGGAAAGTGAACAGTGTATGAGTCAAGATATACACACAGATACATGCGTGCGTGTGTATGGAGGTGAAATATCAGGTGTAGTGTTGGTGAACTTCAGGAAGCATGGAGGTTTTAAAGGATGCAGTGTCCCAGTAGCTAACAACTGATGCAGGTAGTTTATTTAATCATTCAGGTGTGTTGAGCTTATTATCATAAGGTCAGGGGTTCCATTTCATGTTGGTTCTGTCCACATATGTATCAGACTGATGTCTCATCTAGAGGAAGTCTTGTACTTTCTGTCATTTAACCCTGTTGTTACCATATTTCCAATGAAAAACACAGATTATAGTTTTCAAATAATTTTCAATATCAAGAATTTGGAAAGATTTAGTAATATAACTAACTTATTTTTATAATCAAACTGAGCTTTGGAACATAAACTAAAAGGTTCTTACATAATTATTTTCATGGCAGGTTTTATAAACAAGTTTTGCATTGTAGAACCAGAGGTAGATTTAGGTGGGTTGGTATCTAAAGGGTTGACATGATTGGAATTGGGATAAATTCCAGCCTAATGAGCCTCTAGGCTCCAAACATTTTAATTATGAAGCAGACTGGTGTTCCATCCAGAGGAGAGCTTTATAGGTTTTCACAACCCCAAACCTCACTTATCTTGCCATCATCATCATTTCATGTTCACTTTCCACACCAGCATGAATCATATAGGTTGTTAGGGTTGGAGTGACCTCATTATGTTCCTATATGCTCGAAATACATTTTCTTGGAAAAATGATTTAATCTCTTATCAATTTGCTTACATTTGAACCATGATAATATTAGTGTTAAATTAGTTATATTTACTTTGGCTAAACCTTATTGATTTATTGATTAGTTTAGATTATGTTAAATATCAGAGTAGCGCTAATCTTTTGACCTTGTCCCTCCTCATCACCAAACTCTCGATTCTCAGTTGTATGTTTAATATTTTATTTCACTTATCTTCTCAATATTCACAATAGCTTCAGGGTCATCATATAATATCTATTTTTTATCTATCTATATAATCTGTGGCCTTGTAAACTCGAGTCCAGTGGAGCAGGACTTAGTTCACTTGTGGTGAACATGATAAAGTAAAGAGGGAGGTTTTCACAACCCCAAACCTCCCGTATCTTACCACCACCATCACCATCATCATCATCATTTCATGTTTGCTTTCCAAACCAGCATTAGTCATACAAGTAGTTACAATCTGAGACCAGATGGGTTGAAGCAACCTCATCTTGCTTATTACATTCCATATTTGCTATGGCTGGATGCCCTTCCTAACACCAACCACCTAACAGAGTGAACTGGGTGCATTTTTCATGAGAATCTGTCATAGACAGAACAGTCCTTTCAAACATTATTTATTGTTGCTTTGAGTTCAAATCCCGCCAAGGTTAACTTTGCCTTTCATCCTTACGGGGGTCGATAAAATAAAGTACCAGTAATGTACTGGGGTAATTGCTGGCCTTGTGCCTAAAGTAGAAACAATTATTTATTGTTGCTCCTGGTCTCACCATATTTAGTGTTGCAGTATTTGTATTGGTGGTTTAAAAACAAAGCTGGGGGTCATCGCACACCCAGGTTCTATATAGACAGGGGCCTTGTTTACCTTAAAAATGTGAGGGGGACAAACCAACATTTGTTGATTCTTA
This sequence comes from Eledone cirrhosa, assembly GCA_964016885.1. Classification (NCBI taxonomy): domain Eukaryota; kingdom Metazoa; phylum Mollusca; class Cephalopoda; order Octopoda; family Eledonidae; genus Eledone; species Eledone cirrhosa. The sequence goes on along the minus strand of OZ024752.1, from coordinate 42,680,525 downwards.
AAGGAGCATGTTAGTATTGCTTATGGTCCCTTTTTTCCCGGACCCTATCACATAAGTAAAATTTTACACTAATTAAATTTTATATATTCAAATGAAGTTTAGATATAAAAAAAAATAAGCTTAAAAAGAATTTATTATATCAAATAAACAAAAAATAAAACAGAGATTTTTGAAAAAAGTGTTTGTGTGTGGGGGAGGGGCTGGTACCCCGCTGAAACAAGGCCCTTGTATATAGATATACGTTTATTTGATATTCTTAATGAAGTAAATCACTTCAATAACTGAATTTCTAAAAATCAACATATTGTATATGCCAGCGTACATGTCGACATTTGAAGCCTAAAAATATCTCTCCCAAACCAGGAGTCGACCTATCCGCCGGATCGACTTATACACTGACATATACGGTAATTTTAATTTAGTTTTTAGATTTAATCAGTCATATATCTTTTGCAATTTTAATGAAGATCTATCAAGTAATTATATTTGGGAAATGTTTGTGATATTAACTCTTAGCATTTTGTAATGATTTAGCAAAAAATATTTAAAAACAATTCTGTTAATATAAATGCTTATAGTATCTTTACTATTGAACAGATTGCTGTGAAAATTTACAGCATTATCTCTTTAATGGATTGGCAGTATCAGTAGAGGGTCGGACGCCATGCTTTGATGCAAAGAGTTACGTCCCTTTACGATCTGAGTTCAAATCCCGCCGAGGTTAACTTTGCCTTTCATCCTTACGGGGTCGATAAAATAAAGTACCAGTAATGCACTGGATAATTGCTGGCCTTGTGCCTAAAGTAGAAACAATTATCTCTTTAACATTCTGTAAGAATTAAGCGAAAATAAAAGCAGGTTTGTTAATTTAAATGTTTATAGTATGTTTACTAGTGGACCTAATGATTTAACAGAAAATATCTAAAAACTAGTTTGTTAATTCAAATATTCGTAGTATCTTTACTAGTGAACCTTCACATTGTGAATATTTGAAGTTTGATACAGTCTTTGTCTGCTGAATTTCACTCGCAACTTTTGCGCTCGATTAACCCTAGATAAAGATACTCGCCCAAGATATCACACAATACAGTGAGATCGAACCCCAGACCTCATGATTGCCAACCGAACTTGTTAACCACACTACTATGTAGTTAACCTGTCAACAACTTTAATGGCCGTAGTCAGCAGTTTTGTCAACCTTCACCTTCAAATTTGTTCTTCCTCCTCCTTCGTCTATAAACCATTAGTTCCCCCCCCCCCCCCCCATTCCTAATTCTTATACTAAGCACATCTCTCCCACCTCGTCTGTCTCATAAACCTCTACCCCCTCCCTCTCCATCATATAACTGTAAGCCCCTCCCTCTACAATCCACTACCCTCTCCTTCCTTCCCATATAAACGCTTATCTCTCCCCTCCCGATACCATAAATGATTACCCCCTCCCCCTCCTTATACAAACTTTTACCTTCCCATATCCTCCCTCACTCCCCCCTCTTCCATGATTAGGTCTGCTTTTGTTGCTTGTAAACAACTTTATTTAACAAAAGTACTTCTTGCCTCAGTCTACCTCATGTCAATATGCACCACGTGGATGCTACTACATATTAATGGAAACTTTAGACGTTTTCCTGCCACCTGGCTTTTTCATTGTAGCTGCTAAACCTGCTGTCTGTTTAATAAAGACAACACACCTGACCTACATTTTCTGCGGAGCCTCACTCTACACCCGGTTGTTTGATATGCTAGAAATAGCAGCTAGGCGTGTGCGTGTATATCTGCCTGTCTTGTGGCAAATAAAGAAAGAAATCTATCTTGGGCCTTCTCTGTAGGTTGAGGAAGATAAACAGAGGGAAGACGGGAACACCTACAAAACGTGTTCCTGGTGTTGAGGGTTGTTCTATCCACGGGGTGTAAAACAACCCCGCAGTAACGTTGCCCCCTAATGAGGATTTCGATTGTTTTATTTTATATATAGTTTATTGTTATTCATCATTGTTAAAGATTTATGTAAAACACCCGCCGTCACGTCTTCTAATGTCCCATTTTTGTACGCCCCTGTGGCAAATAAAGAAAGATATCTATCTCAGTTTACCAAAGAAACCTATCTATATATTTCAGCTTACCATAGTAGAAATATTTTCTTTATTAAGGCCTAGAGAACAGCCGGCTCATAAAATTAACGTGCAAGTAGCTGGACATTTCATAGACACGTGTAGCCTTAATATAATTCTTAGCGGGTTTTAACGCGGCATCTTGTGCCAAGGCTGGCCCTTTGATTTACAGGTATAATTCACTTTTGCCAGATGAGTGGTCAGGAGTAACTAACCTAATCTGGCATGGCATTGTTATACCTACATGCATATATATATAGACCACATTGTATATGTATATATATATATATGTATATACATATCAAAAGGGCAAAGGACCTCTTAAGAGTCAATGGCCATCCAGAATCACCGGGAGAGATGACCCCTTAGCCTTTGTCAAGGCAGAATTCTAGGAGAAGGAAAACTCTGATATAACACCTGCAACCCTGATGGTATCCAATGATGTTGACTTGTTCTTCTTTTTGGTAAATATCATCTTGGTTAAGAGAGTGGGACTGGCTTTGTGCAGTGCCTTTGCTCACTATAAAAGCTTCACGGCACAGGCATTGCTTTATATCTGGAGATCTCTCTGCACTTGTTGTCACATGGTACCATGGGCCTAGCACTATGTGTCAGTAATTGTCACAAGTGTAGTGTTTGTACCAGAGTTTTCAAGTCGCTGGCTGGACTAAAAAGTCACACTCGTTCAGCGCATCAGTAGGGTTTCTCCTACATCGATATAAACTAGTGGCCGTACTCGAAAACGAGTTGACAGCCACCATATATATATATATATATATATATATATATATATATATATATATATATATATATAAGGACTTTAACATCTGAAACTACTTTTATTGATAAGACTGATACATATTTCAATGACGACAGTGGCCACACGATTCCGTGTACCCAGTGCCGTGACATCATCAGACAGCTTCGTACATAAGGTTACGTTCCCGAGGCAATCCCAGTTAAAACGACAAGGGAACGGACAATATATATATATATATAGTCCTATACGAGCGAGACACGGTCACCCGATTAATCTTGCCTCAAGTGGGACAATTCCCGCCTAACCCATGCTAGTGTGGAAGATAGACGTTAAACGACGATGATGATGATGATATATATAACGGAGAAGTTGTGGTAAGGAACCAGATGGACCATAACGCACCAGAGTGCTCAATACTTAGGGTAGTAGAGTGGGTAATAGGAGAAAGTATGACCCCGACGGCTATTTCTGACTTTAGTCCAGAAATAGCCGTCGAAACGGCTTGAGCTCTGTCGTCGGGGTCATACTTTCTCCTATATATATATATATATATATATAAAGAAGCAAGAACCCAAGGGCAAGCCCAGCCGTTTCAACTCATCTTTTACAAGTCCTTTCAAGGGAATCACCTTCTCGTGTGTATGTATTATATATATATATATATATATATATAAACCCTTGAAATAAATAATAACTATATGAGTGCAATTTGCTATATATATATAAGGTATTTGTGTCAACATGAAGCTATATAGAAGGGAGTGGCACGCGCCCAATTTGTGTTTTTTTTTGGTTCAACCCAAAAACCACGTGGTTGCAAAGCGAACGCCTCCTCAACCACACAGCCACGTCTGTTTACAAGCTGTAGAAATGTCGTCTGTTGTTATGATTAGTAGCCTTTGTTTACATTCTACTTTTATAGTAATTCGATGTGTTTATGTCAATGTGTGTAGTCTGAACGTGACGTGAAGCAATCCGGGAAAAAAATTAATTCTTGTTTATTATTAATATTATGGCAGTATCGGTAAAGTGTCGGACAACATGCTTCGCGGCTTTGAGTTACGGCCCTTTACGTTCTGAGTTCAAATGCCGCCGAGGTTAACTTTGCCTTTCATCCTTACGGGGTCGATAAAATAAAGCACCAGTAATGCATTGAAGGGATCGATTTAATCGACTCCTCCACCCCTTCAAATTGCTGGCCTTGTGCCTAAAGTAGAAACAACGGTAGTTTGGCAGTATAAGTAAAGCGTCAGACAACATGCTTTGCGACATGGAGTTATGGCCCTTTGCGTTCTGTTCAAATCCACCGAGGTTAACTTTGCCTTTCATCTTTACGGGGTCGATAAAATAAAGCACCGGTAATGTACTGAGATAATTGCTGACCTTGTGCCAAAAAGTAAAAATATTATTATTCAGAGCTTCCGTTACAGCTTTGGAATCGGATGGGGGAGCCTTAAGTATATATACTGTACATTTGTATTATGCCGTCGAGGTTAACTTTACCTTTCATCCTTACGGAGTCGATAAAATAAAGCACCAGTAATGTACTAGGGTCGATTTAATCGACTTTCCCCTCCCCACAAATTACTGGCCTTGAAATCATTATTATTATTATTTGCTCACACTTTTTGTCTTTATCACGAATACGAGACTAACATAAGAAAGAAATTAAAAACATGATCATACTAACATATGTATTTAAAGTCAATACGAGTGTAGAAAAAAAACCAAAGCACAAGTATATTGAAACAAATTATTGGAGGGACTTAAGCCCCTTAGCACCGGAAGGCTTGTATTGCATGTCGTCATTGCATTACCGAGCACAATTCTATGTGCTTCGTGTTTGTGCAGTGTTGTTCTGTCTATTACATCGAGACTACTCTTTATAATATGTGTGCAATGTCTAGTAGTGTTATTTTCTATATGCTGCACATATTCATAAGTCTTGAATTTTGGGATATATGTGGGCTGGGTGCTTTTTGCAATGTCTCCTACACGACTACTTTACAGTGTGGGCTGCGTGCTTTTTGCCGTGTCTCCTACACGACTACTTTACAGTGTGGGCTGCGTGCTTTTTGCCGTGTCTCCTACACGACCACTTTACAGTGTGGGCTGGGTGCTTTCTGTCGTGTCTCCTACACGACCACTTTACAGTGTGGGCTGGGTGCTTTCTGTCGTGTCTCCTACACGACCACTTTACAGTGTGGGCTGGATGTAGTAAATTATTTTTTTATCCAGAACTTCAAGTCAACGGGGAAGATGGAAGTTCTTACAAATTAGATAAAGGGTAGGAGAGGAATACCCAAGGACGCCTTCTGCAGGAAAAACAAAACAGTTAAGTCAGTGTTGACATACTTAGTGGTTACCTAGAATTGTTAGCTTCATTAAAGGACCTGTGAAAGTCACTGACTACTCCACCTTGCCTGCCTGATAAATTAATCAAAAGAATGCCATCTAATTCAATGGCATTTAATTAATAAATAATTAGGGTTAATTGGCAAAGGGAGCTATTGTTAGGTGGAGTACATGACTGTAGTGAGTGATATGGCAGCTGCTGTATATATATATATATATATAATACAGAAATGGCTTCTACAGGTCTAGAACTGTTTTATTCGAAGGATAATATTAGTTCTAGTCTTGTAGAAGGCGTTTCTATATTAAACATTTATACTCTGTTATATATTGAGTACTTTACTGTGGTTGTGTGTGTGTCACCTGACCAATCTTACCTCAAATGGGACAATTCCCGTCTAACCCATGCTAGCGTGGAAGATAGACGTTAAATGATGATGATGATGATGTACAGGGTGTCCCAAAATATGTATACATACTTCAACCACAAAAAAAAAATGCATTAAAATAAATTCTATTTTATATTTATTATTTAAATTATGTAAACATTTTTGGGTATTTACAGACAATAGAATTATGTCTGTAGATCATTTTATTTTGGGAAAAAACTGTGCATTTTAATAAATATTACCTGTACATGTAATCAAAGTGCGTATAGACTTTTTGGGGACACCCTGTGTGTGTGTATATATATATATATATGATGGAGGCACATGGCTTAGTGGTTAGAGCATTGGCCTTGCAATCGAAAGGTTGTGAGTTCAATTCTCAGACCGGGTGATGTGTTGTTTCCTTGAGCAAGACACTTTATTTCACATTGCTCCAGTTTACTCAGCTGTAGAAATGAGATGATAGGGACTGGGGTCCCTATCGTTCCACTGCAAAGTGGTCGTGGAGGTGCCACGGCAAAAAAAAGCACTCTGCACTCACTGTAAATGAGGTTGGTGTTAGGAAGGGCATCCAGCTGTAGAAATCAAGCCAGAATCAGTTCCCGTCCCACCCTTGCAAGCAAGGAAAAGCGGACGTAAAATGATGATGATGATATGTATATAAACACACACACAGCCACATATATCCTCCTCACCATCCTCATCAGTGTTTAACCCTTTAGCATTTAAACCGGCCATATCCGGCCAGAATTCTCTCACCTCTTTCTGTTCAAACTGGTCATAACTGGCCACTCATACTGATGTTAACCCTCTAATGTTCAAAGCGGCCAGAATTCTCTCACCTCTTCCTGTTGAAACTGGCTGTAACTGGTCGCTCAAACTGATGTTAAGGTATTGTTCTCAAAATAAATACTTTCAAAATCTCATAGATTCAATATTATGTGCGATATTATGTGAGATAAAATATTTACCACAAAAATAGAATAGTATGTATAGAGTAATGTAAATGCTAAAGAGTTAGCATCCATTTTTCTACATTATCATAAGTTAAACAAGTTGTCCCATCGTGAGACAAACCAGATCAGATGACTCTTGCTCATACAGAACTGTTTTGAGCTTGGTTTTTACATCTGGATATGCTTGTCCTAATGCCAACCACATTGGCACACACACACACATATATAAACACAAACTACCAGATATCTACAGTCAACCACCAAATGTCCACAGACAGTGAACTACCAGATGTCCACAGACAGTCAACTACCAGATGTCCACAGACAGTCAACCACCAGATGTCCACAGACAGTCAACCACCAGATATCCACAGACAGAGATCTACCAGATGTCCACAGACAGAGATCTACCAGATGTCCACAGACAGAGATCTACCAGATGTCCACAGACAGAGATCTACCAGATACACACAAACTGTAAACCAGTAGACTCTGTAAAGTGGTTGGTAATAGGAAGGGCATCCAGCTGTAGAGAGCTTGTGAAACAAAAAGATGAGAGGGCTTTTCAGTTGTATCAAAGACATAACAACACTCCGAGTTCTGGTGCAACGATAAAATGCACCCAGTGCACTCTGTAGAGTTCAAGAATGTATGTAAGTGAGGTGTGAGATGCTGGCCCAACTGAGATGTCAGTAGCACCAACTGAGTACTGGCTTCGTCTGGGATAACCTGTGGAACTTTTCATAGCAGGAAAACCCTGGACATTAACTTTTTAGCATTTACATTACTCTATATTTACTGTTGTATTTTCATGGTAAAGGCTTTACCTCACATAATTATCTCACATAGCATTTACATTACTCTATATTTACTGTTGTATTTTCATGGTAAAGGCTTTACCTCACATAATTATCTCACATAACATTTACATTACTCTATATTTACTGTTGTATTTTCATGGTAAAGGCTTTACCTCACATAATTATCTCACATAATATCAAATCTAAGAGATTTTGGTATTATTTATTTTGAGAAAAATACCTTAACATCAGTATGAGTGGCCAGTTAAAGCCAGTTTGAACAGAAAACGGTGAGAGAATTCTGGTCGGATACGGCTGGTTTAAATGCTAAAGAGTTAAATGATGATGATGATGATGATAGATGTCTAATGACAATAAACTAGACATTCTCAGACTGAGATAGTGGAGTACATGAAACAAACTTAGAAACTAAGAAAGTGCAAAATATAAATAAACAAATTATAAATATAAATAAACAAATTATAAATATAAATAAACAAATCAACCAATAACAGAGATAAGAAAGAGAGAGAAAAATAGACACTGACTTGTGTGAATCAATACAACTGTTTAGTGGAATAGTCATATTTTCATATACACATGTCTACATTTATATGTATTTGTGTGTATGTATATATATATATTATATATACTAGCAGAAAAACCACTCTTCGGGTGGTTTTCTGCTAGCATGTGTAGTGTGTATATTATACGCAGGTATATATATATATAGGGCAATAAAGATAGACGGTAGCCACGGAGTAGGCAGACCCAGAAAAACCTGGGACAATCTGATAAATTCCGACCTCACACACTTACACCTCTCCAAGACAATGTCACTGGACCGAGAGCTTTGGCGGTACTCAGTAATAGAGAAGACCCGCGTTACCTAAATACAAAGTAAAACCTACTACAGTCAGTAGGCATCTCTAACAAAATACACCCCCACCCCATCCACCCCCCCCTTTCAATGTAAAGTTATGTTGGTGCCACAAAATACAGGCCAAAACAAATGAGATCGTGTAGGTGTCACGACAAAAAAACACACAGTCCACGCTGTAATGTGACCGTGTAGGTAACACGGTAAAAACCTCCCAGTCCCACACTGTAAATGTGGTTGGTGTTAGAAAGGGCATCCAACTGTAGAAAACCCGCCAGACAGTCCTATGCGAGCAAGACAACTACTCTTGCCTCAAGTGGGAAAACTCCCGTCCAAACCCATGCAAGCATGGAACACGGACGTTAAACGATGATGATGATGATGATGATGATATGTATGATGCATAAAATAAAATCATAATGACAATATATAATACACATGTCTACATTTATATGTATTTGTGTGTATGTATATATATATATTATATATACTAGCAGAAAAACCACTCTTCGGGTGGTTTTCTGCTAGCATGTGTAGTGTGTATATTATACGCAGGTAGATATGATGCATAAAATAAAATCATAATTGTTTCTACGTTAGGCACAAGGCCAGCAATTACCCAGTGCATTACTGGTACTTTATTTTATCGACCCCGTAAGGATGGAAGGCAAAGTTAAAATCATAATGACAATATATAATACATAGAAATTGAATGAAGACTGCGTTACACTGTCTTATGTAATCAGTAACGTAATCCATGATACATTAAAAAAAGACGAAATTATCTATAAACTGCATTAGGAGAAAATTAGAATGTTTATTTAAGCGATGGCCAACCGGAAGTGTTGACATTTCATAAATTTGAAAGAAGTGAATCTTTAAATAAATAAAATATATTTAATGAACAGCCACGAAATTTAGTAGATAAATTATGTAATATTCGTTCATTATTTATTCAAAGTACCAGTAATGTACTGGGTAATTGCTGGCCTTGTGCCTAAAGTAGAAACAATTATTTATTCAAAGTAGGGCGGTGAATTGGCAGTATCGGTAGAGGCTCGGACATGCTTTCCAGCATAGTTACGTCCCTTTATGATCTGAGTTCAAATCCCGCTGAGGTTAACTTTGCCTTTCATCCATACGGGGTCGATAAAATAAAGTACCAGTAATGTACTGGGTAATTGCTGGCCTTGTGCCAAAAGTAGAAACAATTATTTATTCAAAGTAATCCAACTTATTTTACTGATGGGATAAAAAATTATAAACCGTACGCAGTCCTGCGCTCCTTACTTTATTATAGTTTAGATTCGTGTGTATGTATATATAACTGTTTAGTGGAATAGCATATATTGATATACACATATCTACATTAATATGTATTTGTGTGTGTATATATATATATATATATATATATATATATATTATGAAAATAAAACAAAGAAGCCTTCAATACATCAAAAGTCTTTATTAGCCAACAATGTTTCGTCCTATTAAGGACTCATCAGGGCAATCAAAACCGCAAGAAGTACTATCAGCCAATACAATATATCGGCCAATATATATATATATATATATATATATATCCATGGAAGTGTGGAAAAACAGACGTAAAACGATGACGATAATATATATATATCTATATATATTAACCCTAACCCTAACCCATTTCATGGTAAAGGCTTTACCTTACATATCTATCTCACATAATATCGAATCTATGAGATTTTGATATTATTTATGTTGAGAACAATACCTTAACATCAGTATGTGCAGCTGATTTGAACAGAAACAGGAGAAAGAATTCTGGCTGGTTTAACCCTTTATCATTTACATTACTCTATATTTACTATTATATTTTCAAGGTAAACACTTTACCTCACATAATATTGAATCTTTGAGATTTTGATATTATTTATGTTGAGAACAATACCTTAACATCAGTATGTGCAGCTGATTTGAACAGAAACAGGAGAAAGAATTCTGGCTGGTTTAACCCTTTATCATTTACATTACTCTATATTTACTATTATATTTTCAAGGTAAACACTTTACCTCACATAATATTGAATCTTTGAGATTTTGATATTATTTATGTTGAGAACAATACCTTAACATCAGTATGTGCAGCTGATTTGAACAGAAACAGGAGAAAGAATTCTGGCTGGTTTAACCCTTTATCATTTACATTACTCTATATTTACTATTATATTTTCAAGGTAAACACTTTACCTCACATAATATTGAATCTTTGAGATTTTGATATTATTTATGTTGAGAACAATACCTTAACATCAGTATGTGCAGCTGATTTGAACAGAAACAGGAGAAAGAATTCTGGCTGGTTTAACCCTTTATCATTTACATTACTCTATATTTACTATTATATTTTCAAGGTAAACACTTTACCTCACATAATATTGAATCTTTGAGATTTTGATATTATTTATTTTGAGAACAATACCTTAACATCAGTATGAGTAGCAAGTTACAGCCGGTTTGAACAGAAAGAGGTGAGAGAATTCTGGCCGGATGTGGCTGGTTTAAATGCTAAATGGTTAATTGTATGAGGTCATCTTTTACCTTTTACTACATCATTACAAGCTTCTATAGTTCTTCTTCTTCCATAGTTTCCACCAACTTGAAGTACCCTGCTGTTTTTATACAGCTATTATCTTCCATACACATCACATGTCCACTCTACCACAGTCTCTTCTCCTGCACACAGGATCTTACCACACTTATGCCCAAATTCTCTCTTATTTTATTAACAATTCACCATTTATGTACACATAGTTCAGAGCATGCAAACTTCATTTCTTTCCAATCTTTGTAGGTCTCCTTCACACAGAACCCAAGACTCACTTCCTTGCAGCATTGCCTTTTGCACAAAATAAACATAAAATCTGCTTTCATACATACATACATGTATATATTTATATATATATATATATATATATATATATATATATATATATATATATATATATATATATCATCATCATCATCATCATCGTTTAACGTCCATATTCCATGCTTGCATGGGTTTGGACGGGAGTTTTCCCACTTGAGGCAAGAGTGGTTGTCTTGCTCGTATAGGACTGTCTGGCGGGTTTTCTACGGCTGGATGCCTTTCCTAACACCAACCACGTTTACAGTGTGGGGCTGGGAGGTTTTTACCGTGTGACCTACACGGCCACATTACAGCGTGGACTGTGTGTTTTTTTGTCGTGACACCTACACGACCTCATTTGTTTCGGGCTGGATGTTGTGGTACCAACATAACTTCACATTGAAGGGGGTGGTGTGGATGGGGTGGGGGTAGTGGGACGGGGGTGTATTTTGTTAGAGGTGCCTACTGACTGTAGTAGGTTTCACATTGTACTTAGGTAAGGCGGGTCTTCTGTATTACTGTGTAGCGCCAAAGATCTCGGTCCAGTGACATTGACTTGGAGAGGTGTAAGTGTGTGAGGTCGGAATTTATCAAGTCGTCCCAGGTTTTTCTGGGTCTGCCTACTCCGTGGTTGCCGTCTATTTTTATTGCCCTGCACTTTTTTATACAGCTGTCGTCTTTCATGCGCATCACGTGACCATACCAACGTAGCCTTCTCTCGAGTAAACAACATCTGATCCCTCTTATCCTAATTTCTCCCTTAGTTCGTTTATGCTTTGCCGTTCACGTATATTACTATATATATACATATATATAATATATGTATATAATATATGTGTGTGTATATATATGTATATATATAAGTAAAAAACAAGAACAATAACAAAGAGTGCATATATATATATATATGCATGTGTATGTATGTGTGTGTGTGTATGCATACACAAGTGTTAACCTAATCACATTCTTTGAAAATTGTTCTCCATTTTTGTTTTCAGTTTTTCATATGTATGTCTGTCTGTATATATATATATATATATATATATATATATATATATATACATATATATATATATAATACATATATCTTTTTCATTTGGTTATATATATATATATATATATATATTGTGTGCAAGTGTGTATGTAAGTAAAATACACCAGTGACCTCTCTAGGTAAATATGTCCATTACAATAACATCCAACTAAGTATATTGTATAACAGTTACTGTCAATCATGATTAATGTAGTATTTATCTCAATGGAAACATTTTCAACAACTTTGAAGTAGTTTGTTTACTAAATATACACTCTCTGGCATATATATAGTGAAGTTGTATGTTTACTAACTTTACACTCTCCAGTATATATATGGCAGTGCGTTTTCTAACTATATACTCCCTGGTATATATATACAGTATATAAAAAAAAAAAGTCGGTCTTAAGCCAGAAAGCTCATTTGGGCGGTGCTTATCCCGGTTTCATGGCATGAAGTGACTGAGAATACAAGACTCCCCCCTGGACAGGACGCCAGTCCATCGCAGGGTTAAACCTCCAGCTATTGCTGGTATCCATTTTCAGCTTAAGCCATGCGCCTTTACGGTATATATATATATATATATATATATATATATATACATATATATATATATATATGTGTGTATATATATATATATATAAATATATATATATGTATGTGTATATATATGTATATATATATATATTTCATGTTTATAGGCTCTGAAGATACCTGCCATGCTGTATGGATGAAACACTGTGAGCTAATAAAACAATGTATCTCTAAGCACTCTTTGGTTATTCCTATAACTATAACTATATATATATATATTTATATATATATATATATATATATAGCAGTGTGTTTATTAACTATACACTTTCCAGTATATATATATATATATATATATATATATATATATATATATATATGGCAGCATATATGTCATTTTCCTACTAGCAGGGGTTGGATGGGTCTACAAAGACCATGTCAGTACTGAAGCAGAGCTACTGATCTCCCGGACAGGCCAGGGACTCGTGTCTTGCTTATGTACACTCTCACATTCTACAGAGTGCACAGGAAATGTTGGCCTGTCTTTGATACAACCAAGGGTTCTCTAAATCGTTTGTTTGGCAATATTTCTGCAGCTGGATGCCCTTCCTATCACCAACCACTTTACACAATGTACTGGCTGCGTTTATCGTGCACCTCACTAAACACTAGAGAGGCTGTCAAGTCCTCCATGGCTAGTTGCCCTTCCCATCACCAACCACTTTACACAATGTACTGGCTGCGTTTATCGTGCACCTCACTAAACACTAGAGAGGCTGTCAAGTCCTCCATGGCTAGTTGCCCTTCCCATCACCAACCACTTTACACAATGTACTGGCTGCGTTTATCGTGCACCTCACTAAACACTAGAGAGGCTGTCAAGTCCTCCATGGCTAGTTGCCCTTCCCATCACCAACCACTTTACACAATGTACTGGCTGCGTTTATCGTGTACCTCACTAAACACTAGAGAGGCTGTCAAGTCCTCCATGGCTAGTTGCCCTTCCTATCACCAACCACTTTACACAATGTACTGGCTGCGTTTATCGTGCACCTCACTAAACACTAGAGAGGCTGTCAAGTCCTCCATGGCTAGTTGCCCTTCCCATCACCAACCACTTTACACAATGTACTGGCTGCGTTTATCGTGCACCTCACTAAACACTAGAGAGGCTGTCAAGTCCTCCATGGCTAGTTGCCCTTCCTATCACCAACCACTTTACACAATGTACTGGCTGCGTTTATCGTGCACCTCACTAAACACTAGAGAGGCTGTCAAGTCCTCCATGGCTAGTTGCCCTTCCTATCACCAACCACTTTACACAATGTACTGGCTGCGTTTATCGTGCACCTCACTAAACACTAGAGAGGCTGTCAAGTCCTCCATGGCTAGTTGCCCTTCCCATCACCAACCACTTTACACAATGTACTGGCTGCGTTTATCGTGCACCTCACTAAACACTAGAGAGGCTGTCAAGTCCTCCATGGCTAGTTGCCCTTCCCATCACCAACAATGTCACAGCATGGAGGATGACCGCTGGGTAAAGAAGTGCCAAGAAATCCCAGTAGAAGGAAGACGCAGTAGAGAAAGACCACGAAAAACATGGGCGGAGGTGGTGAGAGCGGACCTCAGATCGCAGAGGAGATGACAAGTGGAAAGATGGTGTGCTGAATAGGACCTGTCCCACCCTTGCAAGCAGGGAAAAGCGGACGTAAAATGATGATGATGATGATGAAGATGATATATATGATATATATAATACTTGTTTCTACGTTAGGCACAAGGCCAGCAACTATCGCAGTGTATTACTGGTACTTTATTTTATCGACCCCGTAAGGATGAAAGGCAAAGTTAACCTCGGCGGGATTTGAACTCAGACCACAAAGGGCCGTAACTCTTTGCTGCAAAGCATGGCGTCCGACACTCTACCGATACTGCCAATCCACCGCCCTATATATATATATATATATAATACTTGTTTCTACTTTAGGCACAAGGCCAGCAATTACCCAGTTCATTACTGGTACTTTATTTTATCGACCCCGTAAGGATGAAAGGCAAAGTCAACCTCGGCGGGATTTGAACTATATATATAATACTGTGGAGGCACATGGCTTAGTGGTTAGAGCATTGGCCTTGCAATCGAAAGGTTGTGAGTTCAATTCTCAGACCGGGTGATGTGTTGTTTCCTTGAGCAAGACACTTTATTTCACATTGCTCCAGTTTACTCAGCTGTAGAAATGAGATGATAGGGACTGGGGTCCCTATCATTCCACTGCAAAGTGGTCGTGGAGGTGCCATGGCAAAAAAGCACCCAGCACTCACTGTAAATGAGGTTAGTGTTAGGAAGGGCATCCAGCTGTAGAAATCAAGCCAGAATCAGTTCCCGTCCCACCCTTGCAAGCAGGGAAAAGTGGACGTAAAATGAAATGAAAAATGAAATGAATGTCTGCTATATACAAACATACATTTTATGCATTGACATATACACATATATGTGTTACTATCTGCTACTTGCACACATATATATATGTTATCTGTTATATACACATATATGGTGCTATCTGTTATATATGCACACAAACACACACACATATATATATATGTATGTATATACACACATGTATATATGTTATCTGTTATATACACAGATATATGGTGCTATCTGTTATATATGCACACAAACTCACACACACATATATATATATGTATGTATATACACACATGTATATATGTTATCTGTTATATACACAGATATATGGTGCTATCTGTTATATATGCACACAAACTCACACACATATATATATATATGTATGTATATGCACACATGTATATATGTTATCTGTTATATATGCACACAAACACACACACACATATATATATGTATGTATGTATATACACACATGTATATATGCTATCTGTTATATATGCACACAAACACACACACACTTATATATATATGTATGTATATACACACATGTATATATGTTATCTGTTATATACACACACATGTATGTTGCTATCTGCTGCAACAAGGATATGAGCAGACATATTGTTTATTTGTATAAAGTTTGCTATTATCTTTCTGAGCTACTCACAAACATACATACAATATAGCTCTCCGAATCACACACACACACACGCACTCTCTCTCTCTCTCTCTCTCTCTCTCTCTCTCTCTCTCTCTACCTCTCATTCTCTCTCTCTCTCTCTCTCTCTCTCTCTCTCTCTCTCTCTCTCTCTCTACCTCTCACTCACTCTCTCTCCCTCCCCCTCTCACTCACTCTGTTTCCACCATCTTGCACTATCTTTATAGCATTCTCTTCCCAAGCTCTCTCTCTCTCTCTCTCTCTCCATACACATCCCTCAAGAACCCTTTCTCCACCACCTCTCTATTTCATCCTCTTTTTCACACACTCTCTCTCTCTCCTCCC
This sequence comes from Eledone cirrhosa, assembly GCA_964016885.1. Taxonomy (NCBI): domain Eukaryota; kingdom Metazoa; phylum Mollusca; class Cephalopoda; order Octopoda; family Eledonidae; genus Eledone; species Eledone cirrhosa. The sequence continues at coordinate 42,664,383 of OZ024752.1, read as the reverse complement.
CACTTACTCCATCTCTCCCTTCACTCCCTATCACCCTTCTTCCTAATTCCCCCCTCTTTTCCTTCTCTCTCTCTCTCTCTACTATCACCCTTCTTCCTAATTCCCCCCTCTTTTCCTTCTCTCTCTCTCTCTCTCTCTACCATCACCCTTCTTCCTAATTCCCCCCTCTTTTCCTTTACTCTCTCTCTCTCTACCATCACCCTTCTTCCTAATTCCCCCCTCTTTTCCTTTACTCTCTCTCTCTCTCTACCATCACCCTTCTTCCTAATCCCCCCCTCTTTTCCTTTTCTCTCTCTCTCTCTACCATCACCATCTTCCTAATTCCCCCCTCTTTTCCTTTACTCTCTCTCTCTACCATCACCTTCTTCCTAATTCCCCCCTCTTTTCCTTTACTCTCTCTCTCTACCATCACCTTCTTCCTAATTCCCGCCTCTTTTCCTTTACTCTCTCTCTCTCTCTCTACCATCACCTTCTTCCTAATTCCCCCCTCTTTTCCTTTACTCTCTCTCTCTCTACCATCACCTTCTTCCTAATTCCCCCCTCTTTTCCTTTACTCTCTCTCTCTACCATCATCCTTCTTCCTAATACCCCCCTCTTTTCCTTTTCTCTTTCTCTCTCTACCATCACCCTCTCATGTAATATTAGCTGGTTATATATACACAGTCAATAATAGTAATAATGTCATACAACAGCAACAACAAGAACAACAGCAACAACTCAGTGCAGTTCCTAGACCAAAGCCATTTACAGGTCTTGCTGTTAACTAACTCCTAAGTTAACAGTAACTTATTAGGACAATAGATCCTTTGTTTCTCACTAATTTCTAATGTCTGTTCTCTGAGATAGTAAACTGCATGCAGATAGAAAGTAAGACGTAGATCTGCTTTCATAAGAGAGCTTTCTTCATATATATATATATTGTGTTGTTATTTCTGTTTACCTTTTACATACATATATATATCATCATCATCATCATCATCGTTTAACGTCCATGTTCCACGTTTGCATGGGTTAATTGCTGGCCTTGTGCCAAAAGTAGAAACAATTATTATAGTCATCTGCATTGGGGTGACAACACTTTCAATTACAATTGTGTTGTATTAGGTAAAGAAATTAACTCAAGGATTCTGTCTTTTATACTAAAAATTATATTCTCATTTCACATGAATGAAAATGAAGATGGAAGTACTAAGAAAACAAAAGAAAACACCCCCTCCCTTCCCGAGATAATACAAAATATTAGTGAAAATCAAAGAAAGGAAAATAAGAAAAATAAGAGGATAAAAGCTATAGATAGATTTCTTTATTTGCCACAAGGGCACACAAGAAAGGGGACAATACAAAGACATGCCGGGGATTTTACATACAGTCATGTAAAAAATATAAAAACAAACAATTACAACAATCGAAATCCCCAATAGGGGGGAAACGCCCCAAAATTTGTTGTTTAATACCCCGTCGATAGAACAACCCTCAACTCCAGGAGCGTGTTGTGCAAGTGCTCCCTTCTTCCTTTTGCTCTATTCTTTAACCTTCAGGCTTATAAACAGAGAAGGCCCAATCACTCGGGTCATTTTCGTTTCATTCACCCACCTTTCAGTAAATTTACTGGGGTGCAGTGCCTCTCTCTCTCCACTCTGATTCTCCTTCTAAAGTGATACTTAAAGAAGGGGATCAATTGTTGTCCGGAGAGAAAGGCATCTGTCCTCAGTCCTCTCAATCTTGTCCACCACATAACCTCTTTCACCATAGCCACTGTACAGAGGAAAACCGCCAAGAAGATAACAAGAGATAACATGACAGAACACGAAACAAAGATTACATATATATATCGTAACTGGCGTGATATTTTTAATATTTTGATACAAAATATATCGTAACTGGTGTGATATTTTTAATATTTTGATACAAAATATTTAAAATATTTTGCCAGTTACGATATAAATAGAGCACCAGTAATGCACTGGAGATAATTGCTGGCCTTGTACCAAAAGTAGATACAATATTTTGATACAAAAATCTAATCTATTACGTTTCTGTTGAGAATCTCTCTCTCTCTCTCTCTCTCTCTCTCTCTCTCTCTCTCTTGTATATGAAGTAGATATCATCATCATCATCATTGTCATCGTCGCTGTTGACAACGTCTGTTTTCCATGCTTGCATAGGTTAGATGAGTTGTCACATTCTGACTAATCATTTGTGATTACCATCTGAAATCGTTTAGGAAGACATATGATTCCATCTCTATAGAATTCTTCAGGCTTCGATACAAAGAATTCTGTCAGCCACTGATTTAACTGGTCTTCATTGGCAAACGCCTTTGACTACATTGCATTGCTTGTTAAGCGAAAAAGGTGATGGTCTGTAGGTGCGAAGTCAGGGGAATGTATCAGGTGAGGAAAGAGAACCTCTCAAACTAGCTACAGCAACTCCTCGCGAGTCTTCCTTGGTGTATGCAGCTGAGTATTAACATGAAGGAATCAAACAGGACCTCAGTGTGGGTGCACCTGTGCGATTTTTGCCACTAATCTGTCAAGTTGGTGGCAATAAATATAAGAAGTTATGCTGGTGTTTGGTGGAAGTATCTCTTAATGCTGACACCTTTCCAGTCCCACCTAATGCTCAGTAGGGTCTTGCGAGGGTGGAGACCAGCCTTTGCTTGCTGTTATGGCACACACTTATTTATCAACCCACAATCGCCAAGTACTTGACATTAATGTAGAGACACCATTTTCATTATTAGAGATAATTGTTTCTATTTTAGGCACAAGGCCAGCAATTACCCAGTACATTACTGGTACTTTATTTTATCGACCCCGTAAGGATGAAAGGCAAAGTTAACCTCGGCGGGATTTGAACTCAGAATGGCAAGGGCCGTAACTCTTTGCTAGAGATAATGGAACGTAACCAGTTGGTTGTGCCATGGTAGGAGATCAGAAAAACCGCAGCCGCCGCCCAACATTCACGATTGCGGTCAGTCGGATGACAATAGAATGTCATCATCATCACCACTCGTCGACTACTGTCGAGATGATGGATCTCACTCTCGTGCCCCAGAATTCCCTGTCCCCCATCGCTGCCCCCAGGTCCTGTCTACTGATTCCCGTATCCCTAGAGATAACATCAGGGAATGACAGCTTCCTACTCCTAGTCAGGCTGGAGTCAGTCAGGGTTCCAGAGCAAGAGAGCGGATATGATTTCAATAGAATGTAACCAGTTGGTTGTGCCATGGTAGGAGAACAGAGAAGCCGCAGCTGCCACCCGATTGTGGGGTACCCATTGGTCCAGCTTGGATAATTTCCTTATTGCATGCAAGTGATTGAGGATGGTTTTCTCATGACCCAAGCACTTCAGGGAGTTGACGTGGTATCTGGTGTGGGTCATCTTTAAACATATTAACCCTTTAGCATTTACATACTTATCTCACATAATATCGAATCTATAACTTTGCCTTTCATCCTTACGCGGTCGATAAAATAAAGTACCAGTAATGTACTGGAGGTTATTGTTGGCCTTGTGCCAAAAGTAGAAACAATTATTTAAAAGTGCTTGGATTGGCAGTCCAAGAAGAAGAAGTTCAGAGACGTGCAACCAAGCGAATACCCTACATCAGGCATCTACCATACTCTGAGCGCCTTGCTTCCCTGGGCATGGACACATTGAAGCTCCGACGCGTGAAAGCTGACTTGGTAAACACCCACAAAATTGTTAACCATCTTGCCAACAACAACCCTGAGCACCTTTTTGAATTCCATGTGTCTAACACACGTGGGCATGCCCACAAAGTCAGAAAACAGTACAGTTCTCATGACTTTCGGAAACATTTTTTCACGCTCAGAGTTGCTGAAGCATGGAACAAACTACCTGCATCGGTTGTTAGCTGTCGAGACACTGCATCCTTTAAGGCCTCCATGGAACAAACTACCTGCATCGGTTGTTAGCTGTCGAGACACTGCATCCTTTAAGGCCTCCATGGAACAAACTACCTGCATCGGTTGTTAGCTGTCGAGACACTGCATCCTTTAAGGCCTCCATGGAACAAACTACCTGCATCGGTTGTTAGCTGTCGAGACACTGCATCCTTTAAGGCCTCCATGGAACAAACTACCTGCATCGGTTGTTAGCTGTCGAGACACTGCATCCTTTAAGGCCTCCATGGAACAAACTACCTGCATCGGTTGTTAGCTGTCGAGACACTGCATCCTTTAAGGCCTCCATGGAACAAACTACCTGCATCGGTTGTTAGCTGTCGAGACACTGCATCCTTTAAGGCCTCCATGCTTCCCGAGATTCGCCAACACTACACCTAATGATCCCCCTCCATACACATACAAACATGTATATCATGACTCATACACTATTCACTTCCCTGACATGTGTGTATTATTCTGTGTACTATACATGCACCTTTGACGAGTTGTAGTGCACCTGAGCACTGTACACAATAATTTCATTATATCATTATATCAAGAAGAAGAAGAAGAAGAAGAAGAAGATGACGGCATACGTAGTAATGCTGTGTGTCTTGACTTGCTTCAAACATTTGCAAGGCGGTACAAGACTCATTTGGGCAGCCTGAAATGAAGCAGGCAAAGATTTCTCTCAAAATGGATGTTGCATGGTTGCTGTGGGACCTTCTTAGCTCTTGGTTCCCCGGAACAAAGTACCGGCCGGACGTCCCCTTCTCTCTCATAGACCCTGCGCCTACCTACTGTGTGCCCAAATGTTTGACTTGCTTCAAATATTTGTAGAAGGAAGCACCAATATTGTCTATTATTATATAGTTGAGGGTGCATGTCTTCTCTCAATTTTTTTCTCTCTTCTTTCCGTTTCTTTTTAATAATTGATTTTTTTTTATATTTGCATATCAGAAACATTACATAAGCTATAATTGGAATAAAATAATTATCACTAATAAATAAATAGATAAATAAACAAATAAATAGATAAATATCCAGGTCATATAATTTATGAAGAGCTTGCTAGTGTTAAGTATAGCAGCTATGTATCATGTATGGTGATATATTTAATGACAGTATAGATGGAAAGAGAAAAATACGAAGATTAATAGTAAAGGGATAGAAGAGAGAGTGAGAGAGAGAGAATAGAAAGAAAGCGAGAGAGAGATAGAATAGATAGGGAACAGAAAGAAAGCGAGAGAGGGAGAGAGAGAGAGACAGAGAGAGAGACAGAGAGGGAACAAAAAGAAAGCGAGAGTGAGAGAGAGACACAGAGGGAATAGAAAGAAAGCGAAAGAGAGAGAGAGAGAGAGAGAGAGAGAGTGAGAGAGAGAGAGTATGAAGAAAACAACAGAAAGAGACAGAGTATGAGGGTAAGAGAGAAATATTAAAAAGTAAGCAGAGAGTGAGTAAGAGAGAGAGGGGGAGACGAGGAAAGGGAGAGATTAAAATAGAGAGTGTGAGGGTGCTAGAAAAAGATATATATATATATATAGAGAGAGAGAGAGAGAGGAGAGGAGAGGAAGATAGAGAATAGAAAGACAAATAGATAGATAGAGGGAGATAGAGAATAGAAAGACAAATAGATAGATAGAGGGAGATAGAGAATAGAAAGACAAATAGATAGATAGAGGGAGATAGAGAATAGAAAGACAAATAGATAGATAGAGGGAGATAGAGAATAGAAAGACAAATAGATAGATAGAGGGAGATAGAGAATAGAAAGACAAATAGATAGATAGAGGGAGATAGAGAATAGAAAGACAAATAGATAGATAGAGGGAGATAGAGAATAGAAAGACAAATAGATAGATAGAGGGAGATAGAGAATAGAAAGACAAATAGATAGATAGAGGGAGATAGAGAATAGAAAGACAAATAGATAGATAGAGGGAGATAGAGAATAGAAAGACAAATAGATAGATAGAGGGAGATAGAGAATAGAAAGACAAATAGATAGATAGAGAATAGAAAGACAAATAGATAGATAGAGGGAGATAGAGAGAGAGAGCTAGGCAAAACATAAACAAGGAGGAAGGGGGGTGTACATGTATACGTGCTTTAAGTGATGCGCATGCGCATGTTTATATATTATATACAACGATTTTAGAAATGTGATGTCTGTCATCGGAATTATCTCTTACCAGACAAAATAAGATTTACTGAAACAGAGAATAACAATATTTAGTAAAAAGTATTATTTAACGTAGATAAACAGCAAGTTAACCTTTTTATCTAGGGGGAAAAACACAAGCAACTTTAAAGAGCTTGTGGTTAGGTTTTAATCTATGGTGTTTTGGTGTATAACTCTGGATTTCATGTCGCTACTTCGTGCTTACAAACAGCTTTTCTATCTTTCCCGTCCTTTCTCACTGATGGGACGATACCAGCGAATTCTAGTGCTACTACAGTCGAAAGGAATTGCAAAGCTTCCTCAAAACAAGATAATCCATTCATCTTTGAAAAGAGACTATTTCTAAAAGACAACAAACCAAACAAATCAAAGACGACCTTACTCATCATAACAAAAGCCATACGTCAAGATTTTGGTCCCCGCCTACTAATTTGGCTGACAAGCAAGCAAGCTAACAAGCAAGCAAGCTAACAAGCAAGCAAGCTAACCAGCAAGCAAGCTAACAAGCTAACAAGCTAGCCAACAAGCAAGCAAGCTGTGGGTGGAACCCTGCTTCAAGCCGAGACCCTCGCAGAGAACAACAACAACAAGAAACCCGCAAGCCTTGTTTACACTATCGTGGATTCTTTGATATTGTGTCTATAGAAGCCAGGAACTGTTTTTTTTAAATATTTTTCAGCCCTAAATTTTCTTAATTGGAAAAAAAAAAAAAAAAATTCAAAACGAAAGTCGAAAGCTAAAGGAAATAACGACGACAGAATTGTTTAAAAACTCGTCCTTGACCTTAGTCAATTTGGTCGAGATTCGAGTGTTATGTTGTTAATCATAAATAATATTGTGTTTCTGACCTGATCATAATATCCAGGTGGAACCTCTTCAGACACTGACATAACTTATTTATTTAGCAACCAATGATAATAATAAAGTAATCAACATCATTTCAACTTGGTATTCGAGACCGACACACTGTTTGGTAATAACATCTCTACATCTGTGTTTACCTCCTCCACACGTAAGTCTTATCTCTCGTTTTGTTTTTAATTTTTATTGACGGGGACAATTTTACCTGTTATCCTTTCTCCGACGAGCCGGGGATGGATGGATGGGGGGGTCGATCAAACGAAGTACCAGTCAAATACTGGGGTCGGATGTAAGCGACTAAAACTCTCTCTCCCACAAAAAAATGGCTGGCCTTGTACCATACTAGTCACTGTTAGAAAGTACGATGTTTATTAAGTAGGGGCAGATTAAGCTTGCAAAGAGGCCCCTGGTTGAAAATTTCGCCGGGTTGGTTCTTGCGTATTATATAGTATTATATAGTATAGAAAAGAGAAAAAATAATAATTTGGCAGCCTTTTATTTCAATTGAGAAGAGTGAGAGAAGGTGTGTGTGACAAATATTCGTGCATTTTATGATTTAGAATGATTGCAGGCGTGGCTTTGTGATTAAAAAGCTAGCTTCGCAAACCACATGGTTCTGTATTTGATCCTACTGTTTGATACCTTAGGCAAGTGCCTCTTTCTACCATAGCCTCACATTTATTGATTAATGCCATGTGAGTAGAATTTCATAGACGGAAATTGTCTGCAAGTTCGTCGTATGTGGAACTAAAAGCAAAACAAAACAAAAACACAAAGCTTTACTGATCTCCACAATTTAGTTAAGGGTAGTTAAGATAGATTCTTGGTGGATGTTTTCACTGACAACACACACACACACACACACACACACACACACACACACATGCACACACAGTGTCCTCCCCCAAAAATGTATACACACTTTGATTACATGTACAGGCAATATTTATTAGAATGCTGTTGAAGTGTGCATACATTTTTTGGAGGACACTCTGTATTTACACACACAGAGATGAACTAAATACCGGATCGACCATTTTTGGTTAATTTAATTTTAATAAAACAATAACAATGAACTCATATGCCGCCATAAACCCATTTTATAATGTACATGAACACCCTAGCTTCTATTAATTTACCCATATAAACATCAGAATTTGAGAAACAATTCAATGTTGGTAATTTCTAGAAAGATCTGAGACAGATGGTGCACTTAGTTTTTCGTGAACCTTTTTAAATTTTCGGTCTGATTCTTGGAGATGATAATAAATTATGTTTCTACTTTTGGCACATGGCCAGCAATTACTCCAGTACATTACTGGTACTTTATTTTATCGACCCCGTCTTGGAGATAATAATAAATTATGTTTCTACTTTTGGCACAAGGCCAGTAATTACTTCAGTGCATTACTGGTATTTTATTTTATCAACCCCGTAAGGATGAAAGGCAAAGTAAACCTCGGTGGGATTTGAACTCAAATAACAATAATAAAATGCGTAACATTTCTATTTTATTTTATTTTGAATTCAATTCATGCCGAATTCAGCCGCATTTTTCTATTCCTCGTTGGTTGATTAATAACAACAGCAACAACAACCAAAATAAATAACAATGCTTTCTAATTTAGGCACAATGCCAGGAATTGTTTTTAGAGGGAGCAGAATGTTGATTAGATCGACCTTAGTATTCGGTTGGTGCTTTATTATATCTACACCCAGTGTTTTACTGGTACTTAATTTTACCGATCCCGGAAGCAGGAATTAATACTAACCCTGATTAGCTATACCAATATACTAATTTGCCTATGTACATTGCTAATGTTAACTTTGCCTTACATCCTTACGGGGTCGATAAAATAAAGTACCAGTAATACACTGAGATAATTGCTGGCCTTGTGCCAAAAGTAGAAACAATTATATTAAAAGAATTAGTTATTTTTGTATCCGTTTGCCAGCATCTAATATTTACCGTTTTGTTTCCTTATCCTATTACGTCGTAGTTTTATGTGAAGGCGCATGGCTCAGTGATTAGGGTGTTCGGCTCATGGCCGTGAGTTCGATTCATGGCGGTGCATTTTGTTTGTCCTTGAACAAGATGCTTTATTTAATGCTACTTCAGTCCATTCGGCTGATAAAAATGAGTTGTATCTGTATATTTAAAGAGTCAGCCTTGTCACATTACATACATACATACATACATACTGTGTCACGCTGAATCTTCCTGAGAACTACGTAAATGGATACACATATCTGTGGAATGCTCAGCCTACTTGAACATTAATTACTGGAACAGGTTGTTCCGTTGATCGAATACATCGTCGTAACTGACGGAGTTAGAACATAAACTTAACATTTTAAAATATTTTAATACAAAAATCTATTACGTTTCTATTCAGAATATGCTCCCTCTCTCTCTCTCTCTCTCTCTCTCTCTGAACAAGAAGTAGACAGACTACATAAATGATTTCAACCGAATGAAACAGTGCTGGTTCTGTAGAAGTAATGTTTCATCTAAAATAAATCATGTACCTACCTTCTCTATTTTAATGTATTAAATTCCTTAGTTGACTTTCGAAAACCATTTTCCCCCCTCTCTCATACACACCCACACACACACACACATACACATAAATGCACACACACATACATGCACGCATACATACACATATACATGCACACATACACACATACGTGCACACATACATACACACACACATGCACGCATACACACATACATGCACGCAACCACACACACACGCACATACACATAAATGCACACATGCACACACACATACATGCACGCATACATACACATATACATGCACACATACACACATACGTGCACACATACATACACACATACATGCACGCATACACACATACATGCACGCAACCACACACACACACACACATACACATAAATGCACACATGCACACACACATACATGCACGCATACATACACATATACATGCACACATACACACATACGTGCACACATACATACACACATACATGCACGCATACACACATACGTGCACACATACATACACACATACATGCACGCAACCACATACACACACATGCACGCATACACATACACATGCATGCATGCACACACACACACACACACACACACACGCTTATGCTATTTCTGTTTTGTTTCTGAGATAGTCGAACCATCAAGAATTAAATTAAAGTGCAAATACCTGTTAACACCATATGCAATATTTAGCTAAACATTCCTTGATTATTACGTAATCTGGAGGATGAAAAGTTAATTTTTCTAACCTCCTCTGTATTTTAACAGTATTAACGACTGTTAAATACATTTTTTTAAAATCTTTATTGTAAATATAAACAGTTTATAAATTAAATATGACTTATGGAAGAAACAAATCAGTAGACGAATAGAAAAAAGTAAATATATATACAAGAACAATATGCTCATCCAATTGCACAGTGCAACCGGAACGTTGGTGTTGCTTAGTAAAGAGTTTAAGGTAAGCCAAAGTATTCACGACATTACTACAGGTGATAGCGAGTCCAAGGCACTGAAATAGCCAAGCACGCTCATTAGGAACATCACCTGATACTTCATTGAGGCGAGCTGCCAGCTGTTAAATATCTTAAGAGGTCTATGACTAAAATATTACCGAGAATTTTACATAAATGTTTCCCAAAACCCAGTCTTCGGTAATGCAACACCGTTATTAGTATTGTCTTATAATAATAATTTCTTTACTAATATCTTAATAATAATTATAAAGCAACAGCTTGCATTATGGGGTCGATAAAATAAAGTACCAGTAATGCACTGGATTAATTGCTGCACTGGATTAATTGCAAAATTAGAAACAATTATAATGAATACTTGTAATAAGCTTGTTTTTTTGTTTTTTTTGTGTGTCTTAGATTAGGCCTGGTTGAGCAGTTTGATTATGAAAGGTGCTCCAACCGTAACCACCCCGTTGTAATGTAGGGGTATTTATGACCACGTAAGGCCATGCTTGGGTTAAGAGTTTTACTCCGACGTGGGTCAATCTACATCTAGAATTGTTTCAAAGCGAAAGTGAAACGTTAAATTCCAATATTGTACACTGTATATGCTGAATCTTTTAAATACTGAAATAGGCGTGGTTGTAAAGGGATCCTTAGCTGAAAATTTCATCGGGGTTCTTCTACATTATTTATAGTAGCAAAAAAAGCAAACAAACTTTAATGTCCCCCGTTTAGAGCCCAATTAATCAGTCCTGTATCCTTAATTCGCCACACAATCAGGGATAGTGTGGCGAATTAAGGGTTCCTAGCAGGTCGAGTGACCTTTTCCAGGCTACCTCTTTGGCTAAGCATATCTTTTCAATTTGATAATTTGCGTCGAATTATATCGGTTATGTTGGTCGATGGAGTTTTGTACTATGTTTACTTTATTAAACGTGATTTTATTGCATTGATTTACATGCCAGCCAGCCAACCAACCAACCGTGCCATACACTTCAGTTTTTTTCCACAAACATTTCCATTAATAACCAAACACAAACACAAACTACTCTGCTGTTATTTTGAGTTCCTGGGTTCCCGCTAATCACGCAAAACTCAGAGTAGCAACAGAGAGTAACTTTAGCAATATAATATTTAAATTCTCTAATTTGGTACCTCGTGTTTTAAATCCAAATGTACGGATATATATATATATATATATATATATATATATATATATATATATATATATATATATATATACGTTATTCCGGGTTGAATCGGAGGTAACCACAGTAAGTAAGGTACTCAATACATAGCAGAGTATAAAAGTTTTAATATAGATGAGATTCTACAGGACTAGAACTGTTTCATTCATTAGAAATCATCAGGATGATTTCTAATGAATGAAACAGTTCTAGTCCTGTAGAATCTCATCTATATTAAAACTATATATATATATATATATATATATATATATATATACTTGTGTATAATGGTAGCTATAATGTTTCCATAGGCGGTATGCTAAAATTAGCACTCAATATTCAACAGAGTAGAGTGTGGATAGTATAAAGAAACGAAAAATCAGTGATGCATCTGGACTCAATTTATTGCGTGTTACAATTGTTTCGCCGGCAGGTAACTCGAGACATGGTCCCTGTATGGATCTGAAGGAACCTGCAGTCGTAGAATCAGCCAGATCCATACAGGGACCATGTCTCGAGTTACCTGCCGGCGAAACAATTGTAACACGCAATAAATTGAGTCCAGATGCATCACTGATTTTTCGTTTTTTTTACTATATATAAGTATGTATATATATATAAGTGTGTATATAAATATATGTAAGTATGTATATATATATAAGTATGTATATATATATAAGTGTGTATATAAATATATGTAAGTATGTATATAAATATATGTAAGTATGTATATATATATGTAAGTATGTATATATATCTATCTATCTAAGGCGGGTAAAATTCCCGAGATCCATGGACGAGTTCTCTCCAGCGGTCTCTGTCCCTCATTATCGCTGCCATATCCTGCGTCTCCAACAGACCAGTGTCTGTCCTTAGGGCATCAACATACGTTAACCTTGGTCTTCCTCTTCTAGTGTGTCCATGTAGGGGCTCCCACAGGAGTACTGAGTGTATATATATATATGTATATGTATATGTATATATATATATATGTATATATATATGTATATATGTATATATATATGTATATATGTATATATATGTATGTATATATATATATGTATATATATGTATGTATATATGTATATGTATATATATGTATATATATGTATATATGTATATATATGTATATATATATATATATGTATATATATGTATATATATATGTAAGTATGTATATATATATGTATGTATATATATATATATATATATATATATATGTAAGTATGTATATATATATATATATATATGTAAGTATGTATATATATATATATATATATATATATATGTAAGTATGTATATATATATATATATATATGTAAGTATGTATATATATATATATATATATATATATATGTAAGTATGTATATATATATATATATGTAAGTATGTATATATATATATATATGTAAGTATGTATATATATATATATATGTAAGTATGTATATATATATATATATATATGTAAGTATGTATATATATATATATATGTAAGTATGTATATATATATATATATGTAAGTATGTATATATATATATATATGTAAGTATGTATATATATATATATATATATATGTAAGTATGTATATATATATATATATATATATATGTAAGTATGTATATATATATATATATGTATATATATATATATGTAAGTATGTATATATATATGTCAGTATGTATGAGAAATGAAATTTCGTTTCATTCTTTTCCATTTATATATGTATGTATATATATATATATGTATGTATATATATATATATATATATATATATATATATATATTTATTATTCAAAATATTAACAAATGAAAAATATTCTCATAACCAAAATATATACTTTATTATATATATTTCAAAGGTACTGTGTTGTTTTTTCAGTACGCCCTCATCAGACAAAATATATGATTTGATATATTTTGTCTGATGAGGACGTACTGAAAAAACAACACTACCTTTGCAATATATATAATAAAGTATATATTTTGATTATGAGAATATTTTTCATTTGTTAATATTTTGAATAATATTAAAAACTCCAGGAAAACTACAGTTGAGTGCTTCTAATCTATTGTAAAATTGTATTCATTGAGTAATCAACGAACCATACTAATCTATATGTATATATATATATATAACTAAAGATTAGATTAGCGATGACTTTTCATTATATATATATATAGTACCGGTAATGCACTGGGTAATTGCTGGCCTTGTGCCAAAAGTAGAAACAATTATATATATATATAACCACACTGTAAATGTGGTTGGTGTTAGGAAGGGCATCCAACTGTAGAAAACCTGCCAGACAGTCCTATGCGAGCAAGACAATCACTCTTGCCTCAAGTGGGAATACCCCCGTCCAAACCCATGCAAGCGTGGAACACGGACGTTAAACGTTGATGATGATGATATATATATATATGTAGAGGTTCTATTTAAATTGTTGGGATAAAACAAGCAAATATTTTTATAACTAATATAAAGCACTCAACAAATAATTGGAGTAAAAATACGATATTAACAAATGGAAACTATATTTATTAAACCCTATTTATTTCATTATACATATTTCAAGGACGCCAAGTTAAATTATGGTGTGCTTTCATCAGATAAAATATAATATAAAACTGATCTATATTATATTTTATCTGATGAAAGCACACCATAATTTAACTTGGTGTCCTTGAAATATGTATAATGAAATAAATATGGTTGGTGCTACTGGTAACATGTATCCCAGTACAACCTGTCTCATGGTCGTTGGCGACTAAACTGGCAACACCACCAAGGTTTCTTGGTGACGAGGGTGACTTTGGACATCCTGCAGGACTAAAAACAAAACCTGTCAAAGGGCAAAGGTGCTCTTAAGAGTCAATGGCCATCCAGAATCACCGGGAGAGATGACCCCTTAGCCTTTGTCAAGGCAGAATTCTAGGAGAAGGAAAACTCTGATCTAACACCTGCAACCCTGATGGTATCCAATGATGTTGACTTCTTCTTTTTGGTAAATATCATCTTGGTTAAGAGAGTGGGACTGGCTTTGTGCAGTGCCTTTGCTCACTATAAAAGCTTCACTGAGCAGGCATTGCTTTATATCTGGAGATCTCTCTGCACTTGTCGTCACATGGTACCAGCACTATGTGTCAATAATTGTCACAAGTGTAGTCTTTGTACCAGAATTTTCAAGTCGCTGGCTGGACTAAAAAGTCACACTCGTTCAACGCATCGGTAGTGGCCGTACTCGAAAACGAGTTGGCAGCCACCATATATATAATGAAAAGTCATCGCTAATTTCAAAAGCAACGTGTAATTTATGCTGATTCGGTGTTTTTCGTATTAATTTTGCAGATTATGTACTGGCTATTTTAAAATTTTTATTTTAGCTTTAAGAAGTGACCGCAATTATATATATATATATATATATATATAACTTTGGTACGCTCTCATCAGATAAAATACAAAGTTTGTTTTATAAATATTGACATATCCAAGAATGAGATCTTAACGGTTCAAGTTTTTCCTGGATAGTAAAAGGAAAAAGGGAAAGAGAGGAGAAATCAAATATTTCAAATTATTAAGATGAATATGCAAATGAGGTTGAAGTATATATATATATATATATATATATATATATATATATATATGCAAAAGTTTTATTTAAAATTGTTGGGTTACAACAAGTAAATATTTTATAACTGATATAAAGCACTCGACAAGTTTTTGGAGTAGATATACGATATTAAACAAATGGAAACTATCCAGACAGCTTCCTAATATATTGGTCGCTTATAATATGGTACGTCAAAATTATTTATAAAACTGCTTATATATTGTATTTTATCTGAGGAAGGCATGCCATATTTTTAATATGGTATCCCTGAAATATGTATAATAGGACAGAAGAAAGGAAAGGCACAGAAACAAAGAAAGGAATCCCCAGTCACTGAAGAGGTCACAGAGTGTGTGACGAAAGGACTATGACTATATATAAACAACTATCTGGTTGTGGAACCAACCAACCAACCAGAAATTTATAAATTTGTAGATTTGTAAATTTATAAATTTATAAATATATAATAAATTGAAGTGAAAGCAACTGGTGCGTGTGTTTCTTATTGGCAACATGATCCTCCCAAAGTATAACAATATCGGTTTCAACACACGATTTCAGATAAAGAATCTTGCTAAACAAATTCAGAAACGAAATAAATATGGTTTTATAAATATAGTTTCCATTTGTTTAATATCGTATATATATATATATATATATATATATATATATATATATACATACATATACACACACACACATATATATGTGGCATACGGTCGAAATCTCCACTCCTACCGGACAAAACCGTCATATAGTAGAAATTCAACAGTAAAATGGTAAACAATATCTATTTATAGTTTATAACAGCCAACATTATGAAATGCAATTTACTTTATAAGGACTCAACTACAACCATATATTCAAATTTATACTATTTTATTAGTATATTGTCTACAACCATATATTCAAATTTATACTATTTTATTAGTATATTGTCTACAACCATATATTCAAATTTATACTATTTTATTAGTTATATTGACTACAACCATATATTCTAATTTATACTATTTTATTAGTATATTGTCTACAACCATATATTCAAATTTATACTATTTTATTAGTATATTGTCTACAACCATATATTCTAATTTATACTATTTTATTAGTATATTGTCTACAACCATATATTCAAATTTATACTATTTTATTAGTATATTGACATTTTTTTTTTTTTTTTGTCATGTTGGGTTTTTGTTATAGGATTCGAATACTCTCTTTTGCAGTAGTGCGAACACAGCGTGATTCAAAATAGAGGCTTATGTATATGTATTATGCATACACATATTGTACGTTTCCATAACCATGCTTTGCAGCATAATTATTATCAAGCATAGAGTTGCGGCCCTTTACGTTCTGAGTTCAAAAGCCGCCGAGGTTGACTTTGCCTTTCATCCTTACGGGGTCGATAAAATAAAGTACCAGTAATGCACTAGGGTAATTACTGGCCTGATGCTAAAAGCAGAAACATTATTATTATTATGAGTTCAAATCCCTCAGAGGTGAGCTCTGATAAAGTACATGTAAAGCAATTTAATCGATTTTCCCCTTCCCACAAAATAGTTGGCCTTGTGCCTAAATCAAAAAATAAATATTATTGTCACATTATAATTGAGTAAACCACGTGTTGTTTTGAATTAATTGTTTCTATACACCATTTAATTAGAATAAATTGTTTCTGTGCACAACTTAATATATGAATATATATATAGTATATTTGGCAATATAGTGTATGTTTAATTAAAAATAGTTTGAAGACCATTCGCTATGAGTTTTAAAGTATTGACTACACAATCGATTTCTTCCAGAGAATGAGAAGAAAGGAAGGGGAGAAAGAATCGACCCCAGCACTGGACTGATATATATATATATATATATATATATATACATATATATATATAACGAAGGAAATGTGGTAAGGAACCAGGTGGACCATAACGCACCAAAGTACTCAATACTTAGGGTAGTAGAGTGGGTTACTTGTTCCTATATATATATATATATATATATATATATATAAAACGAAGGAAATGTGGTAAGGAACCAGGTGAACCATAACGCACCAAAGTACTCAATACTTAGGGTAGTAGAGTGGGTAATAGGAACGATTAGGACCCCGACGGCTGAGCTCAAGCCGTTTCGACGGCTAATTCTGGACTGAATTAGCCGTCGAAACGGCTTAAGCTCAGCCGTCGGGGTCCCACTTGTTCCTATATATATATATATATATATTTGATCGACATCGATGGCATTTGAGCTCAGAGTTGCAAAATGCCAGAACAAATACCGCAATGAATTCTATCCGCTGTTCTAACAACTTCGCCGATTCGTTAGTAGGCTCTTGACAAATTTAGGTAATTTTCACTGTGTGGAAAGAGATAATTTCAGGTTATTTTTAACCTGTAACAACACAACATTGGATATAGTAGTAGCACGTACAACTACAGTTTGTTGTTTAGCCTAATTTCTATTCATATAATCTTGTTCTTGCTTAACCACATGGTTTCGTCTCTAGTCTCTGGTTGACCAATGCTTTTCTGAGTGAAACTATAGTGGCGGAAATTATGTAGAAACCTATATATATTAAGAAAACAGATTAAAGTTTAAGCAAAGAATCGCTGCTTTCACCCTTAACGGGATCTTCTCTCTCTCTCTCTCTCTCTAGTTTTAATATAGATGAGATTCTACAGGACTAGGACTGTTTCATCCTGATGATTTCTAAAGAATGAAACAGTTCTAGTCCTGTAGAATCTCATCTATATTAAAACTTTTATACTCTGCTATGTATTGAGTACCTTACTTACTGTGGTTACCTCCGATTCAACCCGGAATAACGTATATATATATATATATATATATATATATATAATTATAAAATAAAATAACAGGAGGCTGGACTGGTGTAATTCCTTAAAAGGTTTATTATACTATGATCACTTCAGTGACCGGGTTCAGTTTGAATCCGGTGGCATCAGGTATTCGAAATTTAACAAAAGGAATATAATAGACAAAATCCATGGGACTGAAAAGCAGAAACAGGAGGGCGGCCGAACATGTAGCAGCTTCTAGCCCGGTCAACCGGCCTCAAATATATATATACTGTATATATATATGATATTAACAAATGGAAACTATATTTATAAAACCATATTTATTTCATTATACATATTTCAAGGACACCAAGTTAAATTATGGTGTGCTTTCATCATATATAATATTAATTCAAAATATTAACAAAATAGATATTCTTGTGATCAATTATATTTTATTATACATATTTCAGAGGTACTGAGTTAACTTCAACAGTACGTCCTCATCAGATAAAATAAAATGATACATGACATACCCTGACATAGTAGATGGTTAAGATTCAATCAAGGTAGTGATTAACTTATGACAAAACTCAATATTTATACCCTAATATTGAGAACATGAGATAACATAAACTCATTCTTTAATGTATTCATTGAACCTTGTTTAACTCTTAAATATATATATATAAAACTCCGTAATAAACATTTCGCTGTGGACTGTCGGTATAAAAGTAATTAGATATTTCTAATCAAATAAATAGTGTCATATATTGAATTAATATATACATATAAACAGGAACTTCATTTAATATATACACAATGTACACTATCGAGTCGATACATAAACAGACTCATTAACTGCTTAATGAACAAAACCACAAGGATATGGTCCGAAAATGGAAGAGCCGAACTCCCACTGTCATCACCTGCATCTCTCTCGCCCGCCTCGTCTCTCCGTATGGTGAGTAAATGGGGTCCCACGCGCTGGCCTCCCCACAGTCCCGGCGGACAGAATGGAGAAGGCGTTTCCCAGGAGGATATTATAGTAGGAGATAATACAACCAAAATCTTGAAACAGTATTTATTTATTTACAATTGTTTCAGAGGACAAAATCATAATTTAATCTATAAGATTTGAATCCTTATCAATATATGCATCGATAGGTCCACGTATAAAACAAATTTCAAAAAGATATATCACTTATGGAGGATGCATGTGTGTGTATTTACGTTTACTGTTTGTTTATATCACGAAACAGTACTGGGGTTGACAATCAGTACATGATTAACAATCTTTTTTAAGTGGTACGCCAGCATGGCCGATCGTAATCAAATAACCAAAGCAAACAAAATAGATAGCTAGATAGTAAACTTTTTCTGTTTTTTTTTTGTATTTTACTGATACTTCGATTTGAGGCTAGATATGATATTATTATTATCTTTACGGGGTCGATAAAATAAAGTACCAGTAATGCACTGGTGTCGATTTAATTGGCAGTATCGGTAGAGGGTCGGATGCTATGCTTTCATAGTTACGAGGTCAATAAAATAAAACACAAGTAATGCACTGGAGTAATTGCTGACCTTGTGCCAAAAAGTAGAAACAATTATTATTCAGATTGCTTGTTTATTTTCTGTATTATTAGTATGTGAAGGCGTGTGGTTTAGTGGTTAGAGTTTCGACACAATTGCAAGGTCGTGGATTCGATTTCTGACAGAGCCTTGTGTCCTGGAACAAGGCACTTTATTTCATGTTGCTCCAGCTCACAGAGAAACGAGCTGTACCTTTAATTCAAAAGGCAAGTCTTGTCACACACTGTACTCTGAATCTCCACGAGAACTACGTTAAGGGTGCATATGTGTCTGTGGAAAGCTTAGCCACTTCTATAATATAGAATGGGGTGAACCTTTATTTGTGACATCTCCCTAAGAATTACATTTTGAATGCCTACGCATGTGTATGATGGGTAGCAAAACCCCATCGAAATGCAAGCATGTTTTGAAACTAGTTTGAAACTCCCTTAAAAAACTACGTTAAGGAACACGTTTGTGGAATGTCGAGCTATTTGCGTGTTTATTTTCCACGAGCAGGCTGTTTAGTTTGGTGAAACAACTGGAATACACATCGTCATCAGCGACTGAGGTCCAACACACACCGCACACTATTTGTATAGGAAAGTGTATATATTTGCATATTGATTTGTCGAGCACGTGCGTGTGTTGTAATTATCTCACACCGCCCAGTCGTCATCAGCAGCTAACTCACTCACTCACCGTTAGCTATATATGGTCAGAACAAGTATTATCATATATATTGTTTATTATCGCCCAGATTGTTTGTTGTCTGTTTAGTTTACATCTACATTTACTACTACTTCTACTACAGACTAGTAAAGCGGTGAGTATTTTTATTGCAGAACTCTGAACTTTTGCCAAATTCCATTATAATACGATACACCTCCCTCTAACTTTTTGGTCACGTATAGCAAGCAAATACTTTGTGAAGGATTTGTCGTTTGAGGAGGGCACGAACACCACATATCGCGTGGTTAAATCATATATATATATATAATATAGCGGAGATGCATTATTTTTTTTCTCTCTCCTATTAAAATAAACAAGCTTAGTTTGGTGTGATTGTTTGTTTATTCAGCAGATTTTTGGTCACATCTTGCAACCAGCAGTTTTCTTGAAGGTTTATCGTTTAAAGGATGCATCAATATCTCAACTTCACCTTGGCGTGTGGCGAAGTTATATGTAATATCAATTCAGTAATTTTCCTCCAGTCTGTTAAAAGCAAAACAAATTATACCAGACCAAGTTACCAAGACTGGCATAATTGTTTGTTTGCTCAATAGATTCTTGGTCGTGTAGAGTTTATCGATTGAGGAAGGTATGAAATCCACAGCTTCTACATATGTGACTCAAGCATAAATATTTAGTTACATCATCACTTATTTATTTATTTATTTTAAGCATGCATTATAAGTGCATGGCACAAGACAGTTTGAACACGACAGCTTCTTATGACGAAGGCATAAAGTTATATATATATATATATATATATATATATATAATATATCGTTTTTTTATTTTTTGTGAAATTGTATTGTTTCTCTCTCGTTTTTAAAAATCAAAACAAAAATACAAGACAAAGCATAGTTAAGTTTGTCATCGAGGAAAATATGAACACCACAGCTTCCACGTGTGTGGCTAAGGCATACATAATCATCGTCGTTTATTTTTCACTGCTGTCTTTAAAATCAAAACAAAGTACAAACTAGACAGCTTGTAACTGGCAGTGTGACAGATATATTTGTTAAACATATTTTTGGACAATCGCCTCAATTTAAATTTAGTATAAATTATAATCTTTAAGTAGAGTCTATTAATTTGATGATAGTATAGGAATTTAAAATGGAACAGAAGTAATAAAACTTGCGATGAGTGCGGGTTAAATAAACTAAGATCTAATTATCACTTTCAACAACACTTTGCTTGTTAGTGTTTTTAAAGCTAGGAACTACACTTCGTTGAATTTGTTTACATTTTCGGACTTCTGTGATTCTCTTATGGACATGTGTTGATAAATATCTGTTATTTAATAGATTCCGGGAATTAATATTCCTGTTATTTTAATTGAATGGTTTAATTTAAATCCTGTTTATCCTTTATTAATATATATATATATAGTAATAATAAAATGTGAAGACTAAAATCCGAATAGGGCTCGATAATGATAATATATATATATATATATATATATATATATATAAACCGTAGAGCAAATATTTATTAAAATAACAGATTAAAGTTTAAGCAAAGAATCGTTGCTTTCACTCTTAACGGGATCTTCTGAAACTCAAGATCCCGTTAAGGCTGAAAGCAGCGATTCTTTGCTTAAACTTTATATATTTATTATGTGGGTGTTATATGTGGTACGATCAAGCTTAAATTGTTTTGATCTTAAAATGGGAATTAACATCAGACGTTGTTTTAATTTCTTCCGTTTACTCTACTTGAAGTATGGAGTGTTAAGCTGAATAATTGCCTTAATTGTCTCAATTACTAACTAACATCTTATCCACATACACACGTTGATATTATATATATATATATTTATATAATGTGTGTGTGTATATAGAGATAGATATACAAATAAAAGATCGGGGGCCATATTCAGTTAATTTAGATAGCGTGAGCTCTTCAGACGGCAAAACCTAAAATAAACATTGAAAGTTCCTAATAAACCTTTAAATTTTGAAAAATCGAATAATTTCGCCGAAAAATATTTTATTTTCATGATACAGTCGGCCGGCCGAACGCATGGTGTTGTTTCTTCGACCGTCAGCCCCATATGTATAATGAAGAAATTTGGAAATTTAAAATAGATTTGCGTATGTGATGTACCCTTGCTGATGGAGAAAAGATTGACAGATGCAGTCTCCAAGGGTACATTTTACCCGACTTATTCGAATATTTTATAATCTTTATACGAACTGAGACAGCTTTTTCATAATATATTTCTGTTTTATATAGTGTGGTGAGAGGAGAGGAAAGCAATTCATCCTCGTAAACAAGTCGGTGCTCACATTTATTGCTTTGGCAATAATTGTTGCTATATGACAATATTTTTAATTAAATAAAGTCACTTGGAGAAATGTGTAGCCAGCAAATGATGACACAATTATACCAAACGTATATGTTGCTTTAGAAAACGCCGCATTCATTTTTTTTTTTTTAACCAAAGAAGAAAAGAAAATCGTTTGAAATTAAAGCAATTACTGCGTGGAAATGTCACTTTAGCCATTTTAATAAAACACAAAAGTTGTTAACTTTTTATTTATCACTTGTTTCTTGATATAAACATTTTCGTTGTTGTTTTGGTCTCTGTTTTAAATTGGAAGAATGTTACACACATACACGTTTAGTTACTATTGGCTTACTAATTTAAGCACTCAATGCCGGTGTAGTATCCCTAAGAAGCAGTGTGTTAATAATCTACTAGTGAAATTCCGTTATGACGAAATTCACGAGATATAAAAAAAGATTCGTTGTAATGAAAAAAAAAAAATTTTTTTTTAATATATATAACGATCGCCCTAACACATCGAGCATATGGTCGGGGATTGGAAAAAATTCGTTCTAGTGGTTTTCGTTATAACGGAATTTTACCTGTACTAACTACTAAGGCCGCCTGATTGACCATGAGTAGTATGCTGTTGTCAGCTCGGCTGTATCAGGCCTGTGGCTGAACATTGTCTATATTTGCTAATACGAAATATGAATATAACATTATTGTTTATTTACATATCAGCTCCAGGTACTGCTTCACGTGTGAATAAACATACTGATGCTATAATCGCTTCTTGGTTTCTGCGGTGGATTGGCAGTATCGGTAGAGCGTCGGACGCCATGCTTTGACGTATAGAGTTGTGACCTTTGCCTTTCATCATATATATATATATATATATATATATATATATACATACATACAGAGAGGCCATGCTGGGGCACCGATATATATATATAATTTTTTCTACTTTTAGGCACAAAGGCAGCAATTACCCAGTACATTACTGGTACTTTATTTTATCGACCCCGTAAGGATGAAAGGCAAAGTTAACCTCGGCGAGATTTGAACTCAGACTGTAAAGGGACGTAACTATGCTTAAAGCATGGCGTCCAACCCTCTGCCGATATATATATATATATATATATATATATATATATATATATATACAGATATATATCATTGTTTTTAGGTAGGTAGGTAAATAGTTACATAGATAGATATAATTGTCTGATATAGACAGTAATAGGTAGGTAGCTTCAGGAAGTTGTTTCTACTGCTGACAAACTTGTCAACACTTGTGTGAAAGAGAGAGATAGAGGCGAAGATATCAAAATACCATTTCTCAAAACAAATCTAGTTGTAATTTGATTCATGTGCTTTATTATATATATATATATATTAGAGAGAATCGGGACCCGACAGTTGAGTTCTTGCCGTTTGGGATTAGCTGTTGAAACGACAAGAGCTCAGCCGCCGGGCCCCGGCTCGATCTAATATAACTACACTCTACTATTCCAAGTATCGAGTACTCTGCTAAATAATGGTTTTATTAATTTAAAATTGGTAAAATCCTGACACCCCTCTCTCTCTCCCCATATACTAGGTTTGTCCCTAAAGTAAGGGTACTGATTTTCCTATGTACGCCTATATATATATAGACGTGTTGGTTATGACTTTGACTGCGTACATACATGTTTCAACATGATCGATTGAGTCAGTCGTGAGTTATTGCTGTTTGTGTACAGACGTGTTTATAACATGTATTACGTTTGCTATGCGGGGAAAATATCGAACAACGGTACGCGATCAAATTTTGTTGAAACTCAACAAATCTGCCACCGAAACATTTAATTCTTTAACACAATCTTATGGAGATGCTATTCTATGGAGGAGTGGGGTTTTAAGTAGTATAAAACTTTCAAAGGGGGGCCGGATAAATGTTGAAGCGAACCACTTTGTGGAAAGCCAATCTCATCAACAAATGGACAAAGAATGTAAGTGGTGAGAGCGGCGATGGCAAAAGATCGCCGATTAAGTGTTAGGATGATTGCAGGAGAAACGGGCTTGGATAAAAAATGTAGTTCACAGAATTTTAACACCATTTGCACATGCAAAAGAAATTGGTGCCCAGACACTTGTTTGTTGAGCGAAAAGCGAACTGGTTGTAAATTTACCAGACAGATTCGAAATTGGACCAAAATTTATAGAATAGAGTAATAACTGTTTTTACTTTAGGCACAAGGCCAGCAATAAACCAGTACATTACTGGTACTTTATTTTATCGACCCCGTAAGGATGAAAGGCAAAGTTAACCTCGACGGGATTTGAACTCAGACCGTAAAGGGACGTAACTATGCTGGAAAGCATGGCGTCCGACTCTCTACCGATACTGCCAATCCATAGGATATAGTAATAACAGGAAGGGAATCATGGGTGTTCAAGTACAATATAGAGACAACTGCAAAGTAAAAGGTGGTACACGAAAAATTATGCTCATCCGAAGAAAGCACGCATGAGCAAATCCAGGGTGAAAACGATGATCATTTATTTTTTCTACAGCCGTGGTAATGTTCAAAGAGTTTTTGCCTCCACGACAGACAGTTAATCGCGTCTTCTGCAAAGATGTTTTGGAATGACTCAGAAAACGGGTCCAGCGACTTCAAAAGGATATTGCAGGAGGTTGCGTTTAGGGTTTAACACTTAATGGTGAAAATAAATAAAGTTCTGTGTTGTTGTTTTTAATATTATTTATCTTCATAATCACGGTTTCTGATTTAGGCACAAGGCCAACAATTTTGGAAGAGGGGGAAAGTCAATTAAATCGATCCCAGTGCATTACTGGTGCTTTATTTTATCGACCCCCGTAAGGATGAAAAGCAAAGCTAACCTCGGCGGGATTTGAAATCAGACCGCAAGGGGCCGTAACTCTATGCTGCAAAGCATGGTGTTTGACAATCTTACCGGCAAAATAGCCTCTTCAATTAAAAGAAAAACACTATACATGACAAAAAAGATCATTATTAGAAATTTCATACGCTATAAACTAAATAGGATTGGTTGAGGTCTCAATATCTAAGCTAAACGACTAATTCTGGTTTTTAAAACACCAACGTAGACAACCTAGAAATATTATCAATTCACCCCCCTCTTATTTGGGATCCGAGAGTATTATGTACAGATCGACACGTGTATGAAGTCATGCATAAGAAACAACTTTCTTGGAGTAGTCTCCCTTGATTATTTAATACTAGTTAGAATTTCTCAGTTATTTAAAAGAATTGTGAAAGAAATGTTTCGTACTATTTTTATTTTGTTTTTCCGGTTATATCTATATCAACTACAGTGAAATACCGTTATAGCGAAATTCACGGGGTATAAAAAAAAAAATTGTGTAACGAAAAATTCTTTATAACGAGATCAAGCGCTTGTTTATTACCTCGAGGATTGGGGAAAAAAAGATAGATAAAACAAAGATATGTCGACATTTCACAAATAAGCAACTTTGTATTAATAAAATTATTTTTAATACTTTCGTTATTGTAACTTTAGTTCTGGTAATAAAAGGCTTTATTTACATAAACTATCAAAATATCAACAATGAAGAAAGTAATCAGTGTGATTTGGCCGTTATTTCTAGCAGGTTCAACGACCATCTAGATGATTTACCTTCAAACTTTTGTGTTCATGTGTATGAATGCTAATTATATATATATATATGGTTCTGGGTTATTACCCCTCATCAGTACCGTATACTGTTTACCTGTCAACTGGAATATACAGTGACTGATCAGCCAGGTTTGCATATCAGCAAAGCCAGCCATTAATTGCTTGTATATAGAAAACTGGCTGGCTTCTCTGCTAATATGCGGATCAGGCTGATCAGTCATTGTATATTCCAGAAAATATTATATATATATATACATAAATATCATCATCGTTTAACACCTATCTTCTACGCTAGCATGGGTTAGACGAGAATTGTCCCACTTGAGGCAAGATTGATCGGGTGACTGTCTCGCTTGTATAGGACTGTATGTGGCAGGTTTTCTACGGCTGGATGCCTTTCCTAACACCAACTACATTTACAGTGTGGACTGGGAGGCTTTTTACCATGTCTCCTACACGACCACTTTACAGCATGGACTTGGTGCTTTTTTGTCATGACAACTACAAGACCTCTTTAGTTTGGACTGGATGTTGTGGTACCAACATAACTTTACAGAGGAAGGGTGGTGTTGGTGGGAGTGGGAGGATGGAGTAGGGGTAGTGGGTTAAGGTGTATTTTTGGTTAAGGGGGGGCCTACTGACTAGGTTAACGAGAGAGAGATATTGTTTTTATGCCTGTTTTCTCCATGCTTGCATGGGGTTAGATGAGTCCTCTCTAATACAGAATCCCTCTACTTGTTTCTTTTAACTTCTACTTTATGCTATGTAGTTTCTTGAGATTAATTTTCGCCATTCCAACCAGCTTTTAATTGTAAAATTTAATTTTATTTTACTTTTGATTAAAAACCAACAGACAAAAAAAAAAAACCCAACTAATTTATATTTTATTTTCTATTTGACAGTCTCTATGATAGCCTACAGTTGCAAGTTTACTAACTCCAACCATCATATGACCTGTAAACCTCTACCCAGATTGTATAAGTGGCTCTATCTTATAGTGCTTTGAGCTAGTATGTCTTTGAGTCTTCGTTTATAAATTACATCAAAGAGAAGATCATCAAAGAATCCCCTTGCTGCCAAGATGCCGTTGTACGAGAGCGAAAGCAATTTCTTCCTCTTTCCAATAACTGACGTGTCCGATTCTGAGTCGGACAGTGAAAACTGCAACATCGTTCACCGAAAGATCAAGGATGATCGTCCTAAAGCTCTTATGTCATTGCGCCAACGAAGGTTGTCTAAAGCTAATGGCACTCTTAACCTTAATTACCTGAATAAAAAAGCAGCACCTGAAAGACACCTGACTAATGCCCAGCGTCACTGGTTTACTGCCTTCCAAAAGATCAAGAACATTGCCGATCCTTGGGCTAAATTCCATCTGGAAGATCTTGAAGTTGAGAATGTCATCAGATACCGCTACAATGCTTTGAAGAATAAATGGTCAGATGATATCGTCCAGGTGAAAATTGATAAAAAGGTAAATTTGGAGGTTAAATCTTTTGCAAACATTATGCTTGAGGGGGTGTTATTGAAGAAGGGTGAAAGTGACTGGGTGAGAGGAATAGAGCCTGTGATGAATGTTGTGAAGAGAAATGGAATGAGATGGTTGGGTCATGTGTTGTGTAGTGATTGACTTCAGTAAGATCTGTTGCCATCTGTTGTAATGTTTTGTCAGTCTGGTAATTAATTAAATAATTAACCAGTTAACATTTATTGATTTATTTTGAAGCCATTCAATCGGGGTGCCATGAGACAGTGTTTCCGACTGTGAGTATACTTCCCCTTATCCTCTCTCTTACTCTCTCTCTCTCTCTCTCTTTTACTCTCTCTCTCTCTCTCTAAAATCCTCAACTGCAAGTAACAGCTGTAGTTTATTTACTCTTAAAAGAGCCTATTGTTGCTGAGCGCACCGTTTGCCACTGTAAATAACCCCCCGTCCCCCCGCGCCCTTGCCTCTTTCTCTAATCATCATGACCGTCTTTAAATAGCCCCCCCCCCCCCCCCCCGAACTCTGCTATTTTAGAGAAAAGCAACATTTAAACTATTTGTTGATATGTTCTGGGAGGTAAATAAAATATAACCTGAGTATCAAATTTGAACAAAATCGGATGGAAACTGGAAATGCATTGTTGCCCGCATACAGACACACGGACGGAGATTATCGTTTTTATATATATATATATATATATATATATATATATATGTAGGAGGTGAGTTTTATTGTAGTACAATAAAGCAATGCAGATATCGGATAAGAAGCACTCTACAGTTTGTAGGACTGGAGTATACATAATATAAGAT
This sequence comes from Eledone cirrhosa, assembly GCA_964016885.1. Lineage (NCBI taxonomy): Eukaryota > Metazoa > Mollusca > Cephalopoda > Octopoda > Eledonidae > Eledone > Eledone cirrhosa. The sequence continues at coordinate 42,635,776 of OZ024752.1, read as the reverse complement.
CAAAAGATGGTTAAAGGAGTTCCATGTATTTTATTATGCGCATTTCAAAAACAAACATCATCATGCAATAATATTTGTGTTTTCATCAGATAAAACAGGAGAACATGATATGAAGGCTAAAAAACACTTGTGGATAGTGCAGTTATGCAGATATATGTTGATTTAAAACTGCACTATCCACAAGTGTTTTTTAGCCTTCATATCATGTTCTCCTGTTTTATCTGATGAAAACACAAATATTATTGCATGATGATGTTTGTTTTTGAAATGCGCATAATAAAATACATGGAACTCCTTTAACCATCTTTTGATCTTATATTATATATATATATAGATTTATTTTTTCCTTAGCTATTCAGAGAGATTCTTATACCGGTTTAACCCTTTAGCATTTAAACCGGTTATATCCGCCATATCCGGCCAGAATTCTCTCACCTCTTTCTGTTGAAACCAGCTGTAACTGACTGGCCTCTCATACTTATGTTAAGGTATTATTCTCAAAATAAATAATATCAAAATCTCATAGATTCAATATTATGTGAGATAATTATGTAAGATAAAGCTTTTACCACAAAAATCATCATCATCATCTTCCACAATAGTAAATATAGAGTAATGTAAATGCTAAAGGGTTAAGTCATTTTGACTGAAGCCAAACTGAGGCACCATCTTCAAGGGTCTAGTTAATCATAATGGACCCCCCCCCCCCCATACACACACACACATACACATCTCCTCCCTGATTAGTCTCAATCTCCATCATGTTTGTTTAAGACATTAAGAGATACTCCCTTCATTATGGGATTATTAAATTTGCTGAAGTAAGATTCCATTGTTATCTTAGCACTTTTAATTTTCTAGTGCATTGTATGGTTTTCAAAATTATTTAAAGTTATATTTCCTATTGAACAATGCTTCAAGCAAACTCTAAAACTCTGTTATAATTTGGTTATTTTTGTAGTAAGAAGCTGTCCAGTTTTACGCATAATGATGACTGGAAACATGCCCAGAACTATGTAGCAAAGAGTTATTTGGAAGAAGTGGAAAGAAGTGTCTATTTTGAAGATGTCAAGTTACAGATGGATGCTAAACTATGGGGAGAGGAATATAACAGGCATAATCCTCCCAAAAAGGTAACAAAAACTTTTTCTTTTCACATAACTCATCATCATCATCATCTTCATTTTACGTCCGCTTTTCCCTGCTTGCAAGGGTGGGACGGGTCCTATTAAGCACAGTATCTCTCCACTTGTCAAGGTCCTTCGTCATCTCCTCCATGAGCTTCAGCGATCTGAGATCAGCTCTCATCACTTCTGCCCATGTTTTTCATGTTCTTCCTTCCACTGGGATTTCTTGGCACTTCTTTATCCAGCGGTCATCCTCCATGCGCATCATATGTCCATACCAACTCATCTTTATTGCTGTCTAATTAGACTACTCATGCTGTTTCTATACAGCCATCTTCCAACAACCAATTCAAGGTTTAGTGGTTAGAGTGTTGGGCTTTCAGTCATAAGGTTATGTGTTCTTGAGCAAGACATTTTGCTCTGCATTGCTTTTCATGCTATGACTGGGGCCCCTTATCAAGAAATCTATGATATACAACCTCATAAAACGTCATTTAAATCTACATAGATGTGAGCTGTGACATCAACATAAGACTGGAGCCCCTATCATTAAAACAACCAAGAAACCTCCTAGGAGATAAAATCTTGACCAATGCCTTGTGAGCAGAATTTGGTAGGCAGAAACTGCAGAAACCCTTGTATATATTTGTATGATTATCTGTTTATGTCTCATAATTTAGTGACCAATATCGACTCCAGTACTTTTTGAATCAACTAAATGAAGGAACTATCCCAGCATGGCAGCAGTCTAATAACTAAAACTAATAAGAGTATATTTTTGACATTTGCTTGAAAAACCTTTTAATATTTTGTAGGTGGACATCTTCCAGATGTATGTTCTTGAGTTTCATGAACGAGAGGGAAAACCTCTCTATCATCTTGAACATTTCATTGAAGGGGACTACATCAAATATAACTCAAACTCAGGATATGTTGTGGAAGATCTACGCTCCACCCCTCAGGTGAGAATTCTCTTGTATTTTCTCTCATTAGAATACAGGTAATGCTGCAGCTATCAAGATCATTATTTTGAACTTGTTTTTCACTAAATGAATTTTATTGGGACTCTCGGGTTCCAAATAATAGGGGGGGGGGGGGGGGTTTAGAATAAGTGGTAATTTTTCTAGGTAGTTTCTATCCACTTTTATTCGTCTTCAGGGGTACTTTACCTGATATTTTTCAACTATTATTTAAAGGGACGAGCTATTATTATAGTTATCTGCATTGGAATGACTACATTTTAAAATTTCCAAATGCTTTGTAAATCAACTGGATGTTTATAGTTTTTTTTTTTTTTTTTTTTTTTTTTCTTCTTAATTCCAGGCTTTCAGTCATTTTACCTTTGAACGTTCAGGTCATGGAATGATTGTAGTTGATATCCAGGGTGTTGGAGATCTTTATACAGACCCTCAAATCCACACGGCTGATGGAAATGAATATGGTGACGGTAATTTGGGAACAAAAGGGATGGCGTTGTTTTTTCATTCACATCGCTGCAATTCCATCTGCAAGTCTCTGAAACTCTCACCATTTGATTTGTCTTCCGAGGAAAAAAGAATTCAAGGTCTACCAATCCATATTATGGTAGCTACCATTTGGTTTCTTTGTTAGTGTTCTTCAGTATTAGTCCATAATATATTGTATATGTTCTACACACATACACAGTACTCTTACACATATATACATACACAACACTCTCATATATACAGTACTCTCACATATATATATACATACACACCCTCTCACACATACATACATACACAGCACTCTCACATATACAGCACTCTCACATATATATATATACATACACTCTCACACATACATACACAACACTCTCACATATACAGTACTCTCACATATATATACATACACACACTCTCACACATACATACAGAACACTCTCACATATACAGCACTCTCACACATACAGCACTCTCACACATATATATACATACACAGCACTCTCACATATACATACACAGCACTCTCACATATATATACACAGCACTCTCACACATATACACAGCACTCTCACATATATATACACAGCACTCTCACATATACAGCACTCTCACACATACAGCACTCTCACACATATATATATACATACACAGCACTCTCATATATATACACAGCACTCTCACACATATATACATACACAACACTCTACCTATGCAAGCATGGAACACGGACGTTAAACGTTGATGATGATGATGATGATGATTATGTAAGTTTTATAGAGATCTTTCTGGCTTCTGTGTTGTTGTTATTATTTTTTTCTAGAAGTTTCCATATATTTTTCTATTTCGTTTTATAGAGACCCTTTCTGGCTTGTGTTATTTTTTTTCTAGAAGTTTCCATATGTTTTTCTATTTCGTTTTATAGAGACGCTTTCTGGCTTGTGTTATTTTTTTTCTAGAAGTTTCCATATGTTTTTCTATTTCGTTTTATAGAGACCCTTTCTGGCTTGTGGTTTTTCTTTTCTAGAAGTTTCCATATATTTTTCTATTTCTAGAGTGAATCTCCCATGACAGTCGTCCGTGGTACAGAGGAGACAGTGATATGTGGTTCACCTGTGGATGTTCACGATTTCTTCAGTTCAGGCATGCACTCACCGCTCAGCAGTAACGAAAGACATTCACCTTTCAGCAGTAACGAAAGACAATCACCTTTCAGCAGTAATGAAAGACATTCACCTCTGAGCTCTAATGGAATGATTTCACCATTGAATGCTAATGGAAGACATTCTCCTTTGAACAGTAACGGCAGTTTAAGTAATGACGAGGAACCAATGTCTTTTGGAAGTCCAATTCCATGCTTTAGATATACACGACAGCGTTACTTTAGTGAATCTGAAAATTCCATGACAGAGGTATATATTTGCTGCTTAATCTTTTTGTTATTTAACTTCTTGAAACCTCCCCTGTTTCTACATTACAAAACTGTTATTTTGAAATGTTTATATTTATCTAAAAGCCTTTCATCATAATTTTTATGTAGCAACCCTTGTTAAGTTATGTTTCAAACATCAACTTAGTAATGAGAAAGTTATCTTACTAAATCTCTCAAAATTCTTATTATTTTCAAAATCATTTGAAAATCGTACATAGTGTCTGTCATTAAAAGTATGGTAACAAAAGGGTTAAAGTGTTTATATTTATCTAAAATCCTCCATCATAATTTTATATAAGAACCTTTGTTAAGTTATGTTCCAAACACCAACTTAACAATGAGAAAGTTAGTTATATTACTAAATCCTTCCAAATTCTAGATTACTTTCAAATCAAATTGAAAATCATAGGCAGTATCTTTCATTAGAAATGTGGTAATGAAAGGGTTAAAAACTGCTTTAGTTGAATCCAGATTACTAAAAGCTTAATTTTGTTTGTTTTTAATTCTTCTCCAGGAGGAAGAAAGAATGGCTTTCAATGAAATAGCTGGCAAATATCATCGTCCGTCATGTGTAAATGGCAGAATAAGTTTTGAAAGATGCAACAGTCCTTATGAAGAATCATGGCATATTCTTGGAATGGTAATAACTTATTTTCTTTTAGTTGTATTTATTTAAAATTTAATGGGCTTTGTGGAAACTACCAAAATGTGTTTTATGTTACAAACTAGATGTAAGGACTCGTATTCATAAGAAAATTACTGAACTTAAAATTCTTAATTAGTTTAAAAGTTACTTTATTAAAAATATGGTAACAAAAGGGTTAAAAGAAGTTTGTATTAACCCTTTAACCTTTACATTACTCTATATTTACTATTGTATTTCTGTGGTAAAGGCTTTATCTTACATAATTATCTCACATAATTTCAAATCTATGAGACTTTGATGTTATTTATTTTGAGAACAATACCTTAACATCAGTATAAGCGGCTGGTTACAGCCAGTTTGGACAGAAAGAGGTGAGAAAACTTTGGCCGAATATGGCCGGTTTAGATGCTAAAAGGTTAAATATGTGCTACTTACTGAACAAGAAAAAACAATTTCTTGTAGGTCCACCATGAAATTGGTAAATACTATGAATTGGGAAGATTTAAGAAAGATTCTAATTCTCCAATTGACTGGGCATCAGCTCTCTACCATGAAGAACATGCAGCAGAATTGGGCACTTTGGAAGCCATCATCTCTTTGGCCAGGATTTATCTCGGTCTACAGAGGGACATTTTAGTTGACTGTCCAGTGGAAGTGAGTAACTTTTTTTATGTTTTTAATTTTCTGCTTTGTTAAATTTTCTAATGTGCAATATTTCATGATAAAAAAAAAAAGATGTTTTGTGTGTATATTATTGTTTTTACTGTACTTTTTGATATTTAAATTAAAGTTGAAGAAATGCTAACATCAAAAGCCCTTAATAAATTTAATAATAAGCTTAGCTCCCGCCGTCAATATATATAATCTAGTAGTGCGAGGGCAGTACAAAGTCTGGCAATCCGAAGGCTGGTAAATCCTTGGTGATCCGTTTTCTGCGTAATTATTCAGGTCCACTTCCTCCAAGTGTTAACCTAATATAACTGTGTAATTTTGCCTCCTGAGTTTTGTTTTGTTTCATTTATTAACTATATAATCTAGCAACTCTCTTAATCTTCAGCACGCTAAAAAATTTTATGAATAGCTTCCCTTGTCACTACATTATTAAGGGGAGATTACTCTATCAGTCACATACATGCACCTGTAGCTTCCAGAAGGTTAAACAAGATCCATTATATGGCTTTCTATACTTCTCAGGTTGACCAAAATAAAGGCCTTGATTATATGAGCAATGCTGCTGAAAGAGGGGATCGTGATGCCATGTTGTACATTGCAAAAGCTTACGAGACTGGAAATAACCTTGGATCTTACAGGTCAGACAACTATTTCTCTTTGATTAAAGTAAATCATATTATACATGGTGTCCCCAAAATTGTATACACATTTCAACAGAATTCTAATAAATATGTGTATACATTTTTGGGACACCCTGTATATTATTTAGGAAAAGAGATTTTAAATATTTGTCATCCACAATTAGCACAGCAATGCAGTAATATAACTGATTGATTGATTAACTTTTAACATCCTGTACCACTTGAAACCACATTAGACTAGTATTTGTTTGTATTAATTACGATAGCATTAACTCTAAACATTTTGTACCACATATGGAGGCACATGGCTTAGTGGTTAGAGCATTGGCCTTGCAATCGAAAGGTTGTGAGTTCAATTCTCAGACCGGGTGATGTGTTGTTTCCTTGAGCAAGACACTTTATTTCACATTGCTCCAGTTTACTCAGCTGTACAAATGAGATGATAGGGACTGGGGTCCCTATCATTCCACTGTAAAGTGGTTGTGGAGGTGCCACGGCAAAAAAGCACCCAGCACTCACTGTAAATGAGGTTGGTGTTAGGAAGGGCATCCAGCTGTAGAAATCAAGCCAGAATCAGTTCCCGTCCCACCCTTGCAAGCAGGGAAAAAGCAGACGTAAAATGAAATGATGATGATGAATGATGATAGAACTACATATGCATGTCATTCTTGAAAAGTATAAAACAGCACTTATGACTTTATCAGATTGAAATCTAAAATATTTTCAACAATCTGATCACTAGTAAAGATACTATAAACATTTGAATTGACTAGCCTGTCTTTAGATATTTTCTGCTAAATCATAAGAGTTAAGGAACAGGAATGATGACTTAGCTATTAAATGTAAGTAATTGTTTGATGGGGGGGAGTGTTGGGGCTATGATAAAATGAACCCATTGTATTATATTCTTTTGATGGATTGGCAGTATCGGTAGAGGGTCGGACGCCATGCTTTGCAGCACGAAGCTACGGCCCTTTACGGTCTGAGTTCAAATCCTGCCGAGGTTAACTTTACATTTCATCCTTACGGCGGGTCGATAAAATAAAGTACCAGTAATGCACTGAGGTAATTGCTGGCCTTGTGCCAAACGTAGAAACAATTATGTTCTTTTGAGGACTCTATCCAGTGCAGAATTGGTACTCTGTACACTTGCAGCTCATAAGAAATGGCGATAATGGTTGGCACCAGGAAGGGCATCTGTCCATAAAAAATTTCCTCAAAAAGGACCCCATGATGAGTAATGAAGAGTCTTGGAGCCCACAAGACCTTAAAATGCTTGTTGTGTTTATTCTTTTCTCTCTCTTTCTTTCGACTTTGAGTTTATGATGGGAATTTTGTTTGACAGGAGCAAGTCCTGGGAGAAAGCAATTCACTGGTATGATAAAGCAATCCACAGTTTAATGGGCAATTCTTCTGAATTGTTTGATTCAACAATGCACAGTCCTTTACATCTGTTACTGGCAGCACAGGCCAACATCTACAACATTGGAGGTTTTGGCATTGAGAAGGACCCTCAGAAAGCAGGTAATTTATTTTATTTTGTTAGCGCTGGTAAGTATGAGTGAAACCCCCAGTGAGTTGAGATATGAGTGAAGTCAGATGAAATGAAGACAGACACGGCTCGTGTTTAATATGAGTGGAGCTTGTATAGGTCAAGTGTGAGTGGAGCCTGTATAGGTCGAGTGTGAGTGGAGCCTGTATAGGTCGAGTGTGAGGGGAGCTTGTATAGGTCGAGTAAGTGGAGCTTCTTCAGGTCAAGTGTTACTGGATCTTTGTATAGGTCGAGTGTGAGTGGAGCTTGCATAGGTCGAGTGTGAGTGGAGCTTGTATAGGTCAAGTGTGTGAGCGGAGCTTGTATAGCACGAGTGTGAGTGGAGCTTGTATAGGTCGAGTGAGCGGAGCTTGTATAGGTTGAGTGTGAGTGGAGCTTGCATAGGCCGAGTGTGTGAGAGGAGCTTGTATAGGTCGAGTGTGAGAAGAGCTTGTATAGGTCGAGTGTGAGTGGAGCTTGTTTAGGTCAAGTGTGTGAGTGGAGTTTGTTTAGGCCAAGTGTGAGCAGAGCTTGTATGAGTTGAGGGCAAGTAAAATCCATTTCTGTAACCAATCTCTCCATTGTTCCTTCCTCTCACAGGAGACTTATATACTGAGGCAGCTGATGCAGCAACAGAAGCTATGAATGGTAGAATGGCTTGCCATTATTATGCCCTGGCAGAAGAGGCTTGGAGCCAGCTGGAGGACGAAGATGAGGAATAGGAAGAATATTAAAAGAAGACTTTTGAACCTCTTAGTGTCATGTATTTTATTTTCCTTACTTTAACTCTTAACATCTTGTACTGCATGAAACCACATTAACAAGACATTCTTGAAAATTATAAAACACCACCATGACTTACATCACATTAAACATCAACATCTTTACTCTAATATTACAAATCTTTACAACAATCTGTCCCCTAGTAAAGATACTATAAACATTTGAATTAACACACCACATGAAACCACATAAGCAAGACATTCTTAAAAAGTACAATACATTGATATGACTGCATTACATTAAAGATGAAAGTCTTTAATGTAATGCTATCAATTTTTGCTATGATCTGTCTGCTAGTAAAGATACTATAAATATTTGAATTCACATTATAAATTAAAATCTTTAGTCTAATACTACAAATTTTCACAATAATCTGTCCTCTAGTAAAGATACTATAAACATTTGAATTAACAAACATGTTTTGTAACATCTTCTGCTAAATCATTACAGATGCTAAGAGTCGAGTTTTTATTTTTTTAAAATTCAAATTCTTCCTGATTTTGACAAAAGAGCACAAATAACAGTATATGAAATGGAAATAAGCACAAACACACACAATCACTCATGCAAACACATACTCACACACAACACATACACACACACAACACATACACACACACACACACACACTCACTCACTCACTCACATACTCTCACACACACACACACTCACTCACATACTCTCACACACACATTCACTCATACACACATACTCTCA